>CAEFZP010000007.1:455000-465000 GCA_903064625.1 Mallotus villosus
ATGAAGGATAATTAGCCAAGCTCCCCAGGAGATAATTGCCCAGACATGCCCAGGGATAATGAGGCAGGTTGAAGGAATGGATGGGGAGGGCGAGTGAGGGTTTATGAATGGTTAAATATAGTTAGACTATAGACTATAGACTATGAAATAGACAAGCAGACAGTGATGATCACATTCTGGGAAGTCTGGTAAAGCGAGGTGCAGAGTGAGGGAGATATTGTGTGTGTGTGGATAGAGAGAGAGAGAGAGACATAGAGAGAGAGAGAGAGAGAGAGAGAGAGAGAGAGAGAGAGAGAGAGAGAGAGAGAGAGCAAAAGGCTTTAGCCAGCTTTGTTCCAGGCACTGTTGTCAGCACTAATTTCCCTTTCTCGAGCCTGGACGAGAGGGAGATGGACATTTTCACTTTCCCATTTCCTCCTTCGCTAAAACCACTCAAATAATTTGGATGAGTGTGAAACACTGGAGATCTAAGGGACGTCTCGAGGTATATTTCCTGGCGACCAGTAGGGTGGCGGTGGCAGTCACGCACGCACACATGCGTACGCGCAGCCTTTGGAGGGGCAGCACACACATTGGGATGTACAGTACACGCATGACGAAGCATTTCGCTAAGAGCTCGAAGCGGGTCCCGGAGCACCCACATCCTGACTGATTTATTTGGCACGGGGAGACGCATCGCTCTTTATCGCTCCTTTGCCTCACCTCTTTACCCCCCCCCTTTATGATTAAGCTCTTCCAGTCATTCCTGCACAAAAGATGCGTCTGGTCGTGAAAAGGGGCTTACATCATCTGCACCGCTGTTAAAGTCCAAGGTTTTGGATTCGACAAGGACAGCTGTTAGTGAGGCTTTGCAAAGCAGAAGTGCGGTTGTGTGTGTGCGTGCGTGTGTGTGTGTTCCTGACTAGTATGGTAGAGACCAGGCCCTGAATGACTCACCTTACTGATTCAGTTACTCTCTCTCTCTCTGACTCTCCCTCTCTCTCTCTCTTCCTCTTTTGGCTGCCAGCTTGTTACCGCTAATGTGATCATCCTCATGCCACTGCTGCCAGCGAGCCCTCATCACGAGCCCCAACGCATGCCAGGACATGAGACTGGACAGCCCACGCCACGCCGCACGCCACGCCGTGTTCACGCGTGAGCCACACACAAGCACGCGCACGCCAGCCGACACGAAACACACTGCCTTCACTCGCGTCGTGACGCACGCCCTGCGCACGTGTGTGTGCGTGTTCCCGTGTCAAAAGGAAGAAAAAGCGTCCGAGAAGGCATTCGAATTCATGAGCTGCTTAATTCCGCGTGTACACGCATTTCATGGATCTGCATGGCCTGCCTTCACAATGCATCTCAAATCCCCCTCCTCGCTCTCATCTCTCTGGAGCCGCAAATTACTCCTGGACACAACGGCGACGCTTCAATTTGGTTCAGACAATTAAAGAAGAATGTATACAGAGAGCGTCCCAGTCTCTCGTCTCTCTCCGAGCCTCTCTCTCTCTCCACCCTGCTAGCTAGCTGTTGTGTCTCAAATCCCCCAGAGATAAAACAAGTACGCTTCCCCAGACAAACCGGGCCCAAACAGAGGCTGTATAGACCCTGTTCAGGCACGGCGAGGGCCCGTCTGAAGTGGGGGCGTTTGTGATTGCAATCGCAGTAGGAAATGAAGGGGGGGCGGGTGGGTGAAAGGCGACTGCTCAAATTGGCTGGATGTGATTTAGGCTCCATTGTTAGAGTGGGGGTTGTAGTAGCGGAGAGATGGAGGGATGGGGGGGGGTGGGGGGGGGGCACTCGTCAATCACAGTGTGGCAGGAGTGTTCCAGAGAGAAGACGGAGGCCGAGCGAGGTGGGCAAGTGATAAGGGCGAGAGGGAGGAGGGAGAGCTTGAAGCGAAGGCCTTAATGTGCGGAAGTTGTTTGCAGAATCAAGCCAGTTCTCTGTCTCTCCTGGTTGCTAATCCTTTCACCCTACAGCAGCCTTTCCCAATCCTGAAACACACACACACACACACAACAAACAGAACTCGCTCTCACACACACTCCGCAAACTAACTTTGAAACACACACAAGGCGGATTTTGTGATTTACCCTTGAATCGAGAGGTGAAGAATATCTAGCTGTGTATGTGAGCGCTGGTGAGTAGCTCTACTGAGACCCCCAAAATTGGAAGAGCACATGCTTCTCTCTGCATATTCTTTGAAGAGGTTATATTTCACACATCAACAAGCACACACGTACGTGTGTACCACCGCACATTTCTTTTAGTGACAGGTTTTCCGATTTTCGCAAATAGTATTTCAATAATACATTGACATTCAATAGGCCCTTTGCCATGTTGATTGACAGCTGCTCCGATTGGTCTAATGGCGGCCTTCATTGCTTGCTGTGAGACAGTTAGTTTGTCGACAATAAATCAACAATTCATTCCTGTTCGAATTTGAGAGGAATATTAGGGATGAAGAACAAAGTTTGTATTCAAGCACACCTCTCACCAACGTCGAACTAAGAAAGAATTATGCATTTTAAACCGAAAATGAACTGTGAAACAGGAAACGAACACGTGGCCAGAGTGAGAAAGCGAGAGAGTCTATTCCCGTCAGTATGTTTCCCGCATCTATTGATGACAGTGATTAATCAATCTGCTGCCGGGTGACAATAGCCCTCTTGAAGTTCGAGGCGTATCGGACCTCAAACGGCATGCTGGGGTAACGAGGCGATGATACAGGCCGGATCAAACGGCATGTCGTCAGATAAACGGGACATAAGACGAACGTCTGCCTCTCTCTTACCCCTCTCTTCCTTTTATGGGGCCAACAAAGCCTCCTTTAATCATTCCCGCTTTGAACAAGAGGGCTTAATGGCTCTCATGGGGGACCAAGAGGCGGCCATCTTGACAGATGCTGTCTGTGGGGAACGGAGAGAGGAGTGGAAAGGGGGTGACTGAAAAGGACGAAAGCCGTTGGCAATGGAAAGTGTGTTTCTCCGTGTTGTACTGTGGGATGGAGGTATGGTGTGGATGGAGGAGAGTAAAGAAGATGTTCAAAGAGAATGAGAGCAAAGAAACTTGTTTAACACAAATTTCTAATCATCTCTGTTTCATCGTTAGATCGTTTTGATTTCATGCTCTTATCATCATTTTAACACCCTGAAATACCATGGATGTGAATGTCCAAATAACAGTTTTTACTGTAATACTGAACCACTGTAGAAATAAGAGGAATAGCAATGCCAAAGACTCGGTAGAAAATAGTTTGACACTTTATATAACTAAGCATATAAAACGTTTTGGTGAAAACCTGCTTAAAAGGTTAAGTCATCTCTCTCACAACCACACGTTCTGTTTTATCTATGTGGAGCCACAACCTGAATAATTAAAGAAAGTTCTAAAATGTCAGCTATTTTGGTATTGGTTGAGAATATTCTCTGGTTCTTTTTGTGGCCTGATGCCAAGAACGTTCCAGGCAATTGTGGTTCTTTGGAGACGATGATGCTATGCCAATTAAAGAACAGCGAGGGGCGGCACTTTGACAGCTGCCAGTCTGCCGTGACGACGTGCGGTAATTTCTTAATGAACTTCCCTCTGGTAGTACATTACTCATGGAAACAACTGGAAGCCTGCAGCTTAATCACTGCTGATTGTTTGTTTTCTGGAGAATGATGAAGGTGAACGAGGAGACATGCAGCGAGGGCACTTCCCTGAAAACGTCAGGGTGTATATTTTCCCTTGGAGAACCCCTATAAAGGATTAACATTGTACATTGCACTATACTTTGACCTAACCCTATCCACTGAAATATAGCAATATAGCCTTGTGTATAGTAAACAGGAATATCTAGTGTGGAGCTGAGCGGTTAGGGAATCGGGCTAGTAATCAGAGGGTTGCCTGTTCGATTCTCGACTGTGCCAAATGACGTTGTGTCCTTGGGCAAGGTACTTCTCCCTACACACCTGGGGAGAATGTCCCTGTACTTACTGTAAATCGCTCTGGATAAGGGCGTCTGCTAAATGACTAAGTGTAAATCTACTCTACCTCCCCCTGTCTACTCCCCCCCTACCCCAACGTTTAGTGTTGCATGTCTGAGAGAAAGAAGATTGTCCACGCAATTGCCTCCGTTGCAACATGACCGTGAAGTTGGGTCAACTCAAGCTTTTGTTAAACAATGCTAATGAAGGCTAATCTGATCATTCCAATCGTCCAAGCATCCCACGCTAACGTCTCCGCACATTAATTAGAGATCTTTTACGATTCGACCAAATACTAATGAGAAAGAAAAGGGATTTGACTACCCTCTGGGTTGGATGGTTTTAGTCAGGTGACATTTTGGAAATGCACTGGAGGCAGTGTGTGATGCAACGGGGAACAAACTGCCTTGTTTTTGTAGCTGTATGTTAGGCAAAGCTAGCGTCCTCCTAGCAACCACGAGCCTCTGGTTAGCTGTCAGGACAAATGTAATTGGACTAGACCCATGGGGTTCTGTTAAACACACAATATTTGTCCCCAGATGTTTGGATATAATGTCATTTGCAATGCAACATAGCTCCCATTGGCAGAATTTGTGTAGCTTTAACAAGCTCATAGATTTAACTAGACAACACCACTTGGCATGTTCTAAAGTCCCAGAGGGGCTGATGATTAAGCAATGTCACATGACAGCGAGTGCTGTTTTGCTGAATATCGGCAAAGGTTCTGCATGGCCTATATATGTTAGCTACGCTAGCTAATGTTCTCAGTGGAGTTAGAACGTCAACATTCTGTGTTTTTTCCAGGGGGGGTGGGGGGGTGACTGAGAGAGAGTTACGAAAGACAGAGTGGAGGAGGGAAAAGAGAAAGTAAATGAATAAATCGCATGTGCGAGAACAACGTGACAATACCTATTACAGGGAAGATGAAAAGTAAGCGAAACCTATAATCCCAAACAGTGAACTCCCATAAGCATACGTTCTTCCTGTTAGAAAAATACTTTAACTCATCTTTGAGTTAACTCCTGACACGGTAATCATTTTGTTCTCAGGTAAAGCGAGGGTGTTCACAGAGTCAAAGGCTAACCGGTTTTCCATGACAGAGGAAAATATGGTTTGATGCTTTTCATCCCAATTCTGAAAAGCACTGAGTCATCATTGACATTTGTGAATCTTGACAGTCGTCAAAGCGGGCCTTTTTTTGCTCTGGCTCTATATATTTTGTATTTTGCCATTACTATTTTAGTAGGGAGGGTACATTTTTCGCCCTTTGTAAATTGTGTGTCGGGGGGGGCGGGTTGTGTGTGTGTGTGTAAGCCTACTGTAAAAGTGTGTGGTAGTGTGTGCATGTGCGTGTGTGTAAACTAGTACAGTCATGGAGTCTTCTTCGGATGTCATTAAAAGTCATAACGGGGGGGTTAATCTCTGGAGCGGGGCAGGGAGGGGCGTGCAGCATTGAGATGCAAAGTCTGTTCCCCTCTCCAGATGACGGCCGAGCTTCCTGTTTGACACGGGATTAATACCAACAATGCTGAGATTTATTTGGCCTCGTACAAGGAGGGAGGCTGGGTGTCTCTCTCTCGCCCCCGCTCTCTTAATCTATATATATCCGACTCTCTCTCTCTCTCTGTCTCTCTCTCTCTCTCTTAATCTATCTTTGTATGCCTCTTTCTGTCAATTGCCTCCCAAAAATGCATGACTTCTGCAAGTCTTCGGGTAAAGGGCAAAGACTCGGAAAAGGAACGATGGAGGTGTTGTAGGACTGATGTGTGTGTGTTCGATTCATAATGTGTGTGTTATAATGTGTGTGCGGGTGAATGATGGCTCATTTAAACCACTGCATGTCATTTCTCTATCTCATCCCCATGTTTTCCATATCCAATTCAACCAAACGGGTTCTTCTAACTAGTATGTGAGGTTCTCGAACAAAGAATGCCATCGCTTGTATTGATGTTGCGCAATAATGTCACCGTTTGCAGAGGCCGAACATCTCAAAGCTTTCAGGAGCAGAAGACCTTGGTGTCTCTCTTGTCTGTCTCACACATTCATACTGGAACCTAATCAAGGTCTGTGGAGGAGAGAGAGAGGGAGTGAGAGGGCAGAGGGATGAGGAGACGCGAGAGGAGAGGGAGAGGAGAGGCGAGAGGGAGAGGGAGAGGGAGAGGTGAGGAGGATACCGGGGAGAGGGAGAGAGGCGAGGGAGAGGGAGACGGGAGAGGAGAGGGAGAGGGGAGAGGGAGAGGGAGAGGGGAGAGGGAGAGGGAGAGGGAGAGGGAGAGGGAGGAGGGAGAGGGAGAGGGAGAGGGGAGAGGGAGAGGGAGAGGGAGAGGGATGAGGAGAGGAGGGAGAGGCAGAGAGAGAGGGAAGAGAGAGAGAGCAGAGAGGAGAGGAGAGAGGAGAAGAGAAAGAAGCGGAGAGAGAGAGACGAGAGGGAGAGGGAGAGGGGAGGAGGGAGAGAGAGGACAGAGACAGAGACGAGAGACAGAGACACGAGACAGAGGACAGAGCCAGAGACAGAGGGGACAGAGACAGAGACAGAGACAGAGACAGAGACAGAGACAGAGCAGAGACGAAGACAGAGACAGAGAGAAGAGAGAGGCGAGACAAAAAGAGATTGTTTACTACACACGTGCTACTGTGTGGGTTTAAGGGAGGGAGAGGGATAACGTCTTCCATGCTTCCAACGTCTCTTTCCATCCTTCTCCAATCTCCCAACAGACCCACCTCGGGAGAGGAGCTGCAGTGTCTCAATTAGGAGGAGAAGGCAGCAAGCAAATGACCTGTTGTTTCCTCGCTTCTCCTCTCGTTTCCTCCTTTCTCCTCTCTCCTTCATTTGTCGCCTTCCTCCCGGTGCACGTTCTCCGTCATTTCAGGAACGACCGAGAAAGACCAATTAGTGAACTACATCAAAGAGGAGACACGCGCACACACACACACTTAAATACACAAACTGAACGCTCACCAAAATACATACACACACAAACATTCCACACACACACACTCACAGAAAACACACACAGAGAGCTCAATAAAGACACACACACAGTCATTCAGCGACAAACGCAGCCACACACATAAAGAAAATCATTATTACATGCTCAATAAACCAACACAGACACACACACACACACACACATAGCGTATGCCCTTTCAACCTCCTCTGTCTACACCAGAAACTGGCTGCATCTGATTGGCCTAACCACAGTGAAGGCCAGGGGATCCAATTAGAGCTCACCAACAGCTCTCACCCCTCCTTTCTTGCCCGCAGATGATTAAGGGTCCGAGAGCCTATCACGCCCACGTCTGACGGACAGACCTACAGACACACGGGCAGAACCCCTCCAGCATCATGCCTCGTCCATTCGCTGCAGAGGATTGGCTGTGAGACTTGTCTATTTAACCAATAACCTTTAAATCAGCCTCAATCTGGGGTTTTTATTGGCTGATGCGTGCTGTGGAAGGCTGACCTTTTGCCCAGCAACGCAAACAGCGTTGAGTGGGTTGTCACGGGTGGTTTAGTGGCTGTGCTGAGTCTATTAGAGGGCGTAATTAGTGTTGGGTTTTTGCTGTGGGTGAGCTCAGGTGGAACCACTGACACCTGGGCAACAGCCTCTGGGGAGGAGTTTTGGTGTAACACCCCCCCACTGCTGTGTACAAACGAGCTCAGATGTCCATCTTGGCCGGATGAGTTTTGATTTGCATGACTTGACTTCCTGGGGCTTGTCTTGTTGTCTTAATGTCTGCTTTTGTCGCTGTGTCAGAACCACATTCCATCTCACACCTACCTCAGCTCAAATCTCAAGGACGCATTCTCTCTTCATGCCTCTCTATAGCCATACTCTCTTTTTCTATGTCTCTCTCTCTTCTACCCCCCTTCTTTCTTTACCTCTATGATTGCCTCGTGAAGGCCACAGGAGACAGAACGCAGACAACCAAAGCAAAAGTTCAGCTAAAGAGTGGAAGTGACTCAGAGGCTGACGTTCACCTGCACGTCAACGTACAAGCACTCACACCACAACCCACCTCCTCACTCAGAACCAACGGAAATTTCCGCCACTCTTCTCCAATCATTGTCACCGTTCTGCCTATGCTTTTCTTTCAATCAGTTACTATGGTAGCACGGTGGGAGCTTAAACAGTCTTAAGACGAATACTTCACTCGGCCATATTTAGAACCTCTTTTCTCTAAGCCCCACTCTCTTTTTCTCTTTCTCTACACACAGTATATTTATTTATCTGCTCTCAGAATGTACTCAGAGAGGCACGTGAGGTAGCCCACCTGAGCACGGCACGGTCATATTTCGGATGATTGCGCCCTCCTCTGCCCTCCTCTACCCTCCTCCACCCTTCTCCTCCTCTGCCCTCCTCTGCCTCCCTCTGCCCTCCCTCTGCCCTCCTCCGGCCTCCCTCTGCCCTCCTCTTGCCCTCCTCCGTCCTCCTCCACCCTCCTCTGCCCTCCTCCTCCCTCCTCTGCCCTCCTCCACCGGCAGGTCTATCAGGCAGAAACACAGTCAGCCACAGCTTTGTGTGCCCCCGGGGCTAAACGCTACAGAGCTAAACTCAATCACCTCTTGCCGTGGGAGAGCGTGTTAGCGGGCAGAGGGAGGATATACTGAATGATATAAGGAAATTGGGAAGATTGTTGACTCTTATCGTCCTTCATCACCTCCACCCCCCGCCCCCCCGCACACACACACACACACACACACACACACACACACAGAGGCAGACGTGCCAATATGGTGTCGGCTTATTGTGCTCTCGTAAGGAAGACGAGCAGCTGGACCTGATTAAGATACATGAGGCGCTGGACTGGAGAATGGACGTGTGTGCGTGCGCGTTGGGTGAGGGCGGCTAGAAGTGTGTGTGTGTGTGTGAGACAGGTACGGTAGACATGATAGAAAGGGCCCCTATAACACCACATGTCAAACACTACTTCCAGGCTGTGTGAGACAGGGCGATGACATGTGCTGTTTCCCTCATCCCTATAACTGGGTACAGAAACACATTAAGTGGCCTTGTTATAGTCAGCTTCTAATGGCTGTTCATCTAGGCATATTAGCATAGCCATAATGATCAAAGGGAGATTGACTGTATAATTATAACCGCACAATTATGGGAGCCGGCACTAGGACTCATATAGAGAATAAAAAACACCCGATGTGTTCGACAATAAAATGCTTCATCAAGCAATATCTAGTCAGTCGGTTGATTTATAACGTCTTACTATTCAGTTGGTCATGTGACGTGAGGGGTTATGTTGTGAGGGGGACAGACGGGCTCTGTTGGTTGACGTCATCACTGTGCGCCCCGGATGATGTCATCGTCGCCGGTCGTGGTTCTATCTGTCTTCCGTTCGCTTTCTTTCCCTCGCTACACTCTCTACTACTTCCTTCGCCCACTTCCCACAGTACGCTCGCTTCTCTGCCCTATCTCGCCTTTCTCTCTTTCCCTCCTTTTCCCTCTCTCTCTCTCTCTCTCTCTCCGTCCTCCCTCTCTCCCTCTCTCTCTCCCTCTCTCTCTCTCTCTCTCCCTCTCTCCCTCTCTCTGACCCCGTCACACTTCATGTCCTCTGTTTCCTCGCTGCCTGTGCCTCCGTGTCTCCCTCTTTCTCCCGCCCTCTCTTCCTCCTTGGAACACTGCCGGTCCTCCCCCTTTCCTCTAGCATCCCTCCCCTCTCCCTCTCTCCCGCCCTCTCTCCCTCGGAACACTGCCGGCCCTCTTTCCTCTATCGTCCCTCTCCTACCTCCCTCCTCCCTCCCTCCCTCCCTCCCTCCCTCCCTCCCTCCCTCCCTCCCTCCCTCTCCCTCCCTCCCTCCCTCCCTCCCTCCCTCCCTCCCTCCCTCCCCTCTCTCCCTCCCTCGTCTGTCTCCCTCCCTGTCTGTTAGTGGAGTCTAAAAGGAGGGTTCAGAACGACCAAGGCGCAGGCTCTTTGCTAGATTAATTTTGGGGGCTCTGGCCCAGCCTCTGTACTGTACATAATGAAAGTGACTCAGGGATTAACGGCAGAGAGAGGGAGAGAGAGAGGGAGGAGGGGGAGAGTGGGAGAGA
>CAEFZP010000007.1:467500-494548 GCA_903064625.1 Mallotus villosus
GCTTCCTCTCTCTCTCTTCCTGACTCTCTCTCTCTCTCTGTCTCGCTCTCTTCCTCCTGTCGCTCGTTATGTCTCTCGTCCTCTCGCCACCTCTCTTGCTCGCCCTCCTTCTGGCTTTCTTTTTCATGCCAGCCTGCAGTCATCAACCACCTCACACACCTCTCTCACACACACACACACACCTTGGATATGAGCAGTGAGAGCGGAGAGAAGGACAGAAGGTGCAGAGGGGTAGAGGTGAGTGAGGTGAAAATGACAGAAGAGGAAGAGGGATAGGAAGGAGAGAAGAGGAGATAGCAGAGAAAGGAGAGAGAGAAATAAAGTGGCAGGGACTCAATACAAGAGAAACATTTGTAATTGCTTACAGAGAGAATGAACGAGAAGGTGAAGAACAGGGAAGTGTGAGCGAAAACCCTAGGTGACGGAGGTGAGTGATGATAGAGCTGTGAGACCAGGACAGCCTAAACGCGAGCAGGGGCATGCGGACAGGCGCAAGGGGAAGCGGTAGCGCGAGGTACCACGCAAAGACAAAAGAATCGAGGGAAAGAAGGGGAGAGACACCGCGACCACGATAGCACAGAAAGTAGAAAAACGAGGAAAGCAAGAGAAAACCGAACAAGGAAGCAGAAAAAGAGAAAAGGAGAGAGAACAGAGAAAAAGAGAGATAAAGAAGACGAGAGAGCGAGGAGAGAGGAGCTAGAGAGGAGAGAGAGCAGAAGAGCGAGAGCGAGAGAGAGCGAGAGCGAGAGTAGAGAGTACATAGATGGCTACCATCTATCGCACTACTCCATCTCTACCTATATCCTATACTCCCTACTCTCCCTCTCTCCCTCTCTCCCCCTCTCCCCCTCTCCCCCTCTCTCTCTCTCCTCAGTGATTGGGTGAACAGAGAGAGACTCTGGGCCCCCAGCGCCAGCCCCTCCAAGACTCCGCCAACGCCGTCAACACAGACGGTGTCGTGTTCTCTGGCAACACCGCGCCGCGGCCACGTTACCGTGACGACGGAGAAAACACGCTCCGGGCTCCCGATGGCGCGGTGACATTCCGAGATTCGCGATCAAAACAGAAGGCATGGCTTCCAATCCCCCGGTCCGGGCTTCAGTCTCGTCACGTTCACAAATCCTCATTTGAAAAAGGAGTCCGAGAAAATTCAATTGAACTTCAGAATTTCAGGGTGAAACATGCGAATTTGTAACCCTCCGTACAGAATATAATCCTTTGGAAATATTGCACAGGGATAGTATTTACTAAAGATATCTACCGTTCTACCTAACAAGTCAAGGTGAAGAGCTGATAGTTTCGCCTTCACAGCAGCTGTGTATTCCACCCATGTAGGACGTTAGCGGGTTTACACAGTACCGATGAATATTGATGCCAGCACTGCATACTGGTGATGGCTAGGTCAAGATGCATGTTTAAGGTCAGTGTGTTTCTCTGTGTGTGTGTGTCTGCGATCACTGTGATGTGAGTCTGCCTGTTGCTCTCCATCCTGCCCTTTGAAACCTCTCCAGACTTCCTGGGCAGTCAGGAGTGAGATGATGATGGTGGTGATGATCAAGCGTGCGTGTGTGTTTCTGTGCATGTTCCTATGAATGTGGGCATGTATAAACCGAAGCCTGTTTGTGTGTGTGGGGTGTGTGTGTGTGTGTCTGGAGGCGTGTGGGTTAGGGATAGTGTGCCAGAGAGAGATGGCTCCGTGCTCTCACTCTTCAATCAGTTCCCTTCTCCCCCCCCTGACTCTCTCTCTCTCTCTCACACACGCACACACTCCGGCCAGACGTCAGGCAGGTTTCACACCCCAGTGGACCTGTCTGTCTGCGAGCCTACCTTGCCCCGCCAGGCCCCCCCCACCTCAGGCACCAACGAGGCAGCCGTGGCAACGCTGAAACCCTGCATCAGGACCTGCACACGGGGCCAGAGGATGAGGAGTTGGACACGGCCCAGCGAGCACCACGGCTGACAGGCCCACGCTCACCCGTTATGTACACACACACACGCAGAAACACACACACGCAGAAACACACACACGCAGAAACACACACACCTAGGGGCGTGGACAGAGGATGAGTCAGAGCAGCTCCCTTGAGACCTCCCCACCCTCCCACCAACCTCCAGACCCCCACCCCCCCCTCTGACCTCCACCCCCCCCTCCACCCCTCTGAAATCCACCCCCCCCCACCCCACCTTCTGAAATCCACCCCCCTCCACCCCCTCTCTTCCCACGGCTCTTACTCTATCCCAGGCTCTCTCTTCAGCGTGAGGACCCCTAGCACCTCCACACACACGCACACACGCACACGCACACTGCAGACTTCACACTCCCAGTTGGCCAGCGTCACCTGTAACAGACTGCTCTCCCTCTTTGCGCCTCATCGAGGGACGAACGGAGACGAGAGGGACATGAAGTGAGAGGAAGGCAAGCTGGACCGGGGAGACTCGCATGAAAGACGTTCTTCTCTTTCGGCAGGAATCCGTCCGCAAACTGTCTTGTCATGTTGGCTGTGGTAATCGACGACATGGATGATGACAAGGCTCTTCATGAGGTTTAGTTGGTATGCAGCATCTGTGTGTGTGTGTGTGTGTGCTGGGGGGAAGAGAGGGGGGTTGTACCCTATCAATCCCCCTGGATCCCTCCCTCTCCACTGGACTGAAGTCTGGATCCCATAGGACCATGCTGTGTGGCCTTTTCAATAATGGAGGAAGAGAGAGAGAGAGTGCGAGAGAGCGCTCGGAAATTATTTTGTCTCATGGTGGGAGCACCTCCTGTGACATTTACCTCTAGCCAAGCCCTCAATCTCTTGTGTGTGCGTGTGTGTTTGCACCCGGATTCTAATGACACCCCCCAGTGGCACACACACTTCTGGCATCGACCGCAAGCTCACCACATGGGTCCCCTCTGTGTAACGGGGAGATGGGGAAGAATGGAGGAAGAGGGGAAAAGAGAAGGAATGGAGAGAGAGAGAGAGAGAGAGAGAGAGAGAGCTGTTTAATAAGCATTTAATACTTCATTAACCTTTTGTTTCCAACCCCATTTTGTGATCCACAGCCTGCACCTCTCTATGGTGGTCTGACACATGATGTGTGTCATTTCCTCTCTGTCACCTGGGGGGTCAGGAACCAGAGAAGAAGAAACCTGCTGGAGGTTCATCACTGGGGCTGAGAAGCTATGAATCAGCTTGGAGGTGAGTCATGTGTTCTACTTCTCCACAAACTAACGAGTTTTGGATATGAAACGTTTTTTTAGTCAATCTGTTTTATTACAAGAGACAAGCCAGGTCTGAAAGGATCTTGAGCCCGTTTTTTTCTAAGAGGTTTCAACTCATTATTTTGCTGACAGAATGTTTATTAAGCAGGTTAATTGCCTGACAACACAGAAACAAACAGGATTCTACGTGTTTTCACCCCACATTTCCTCGAGGAGGGAACCCCACGAGGAGAGAGGGAAGCCAAGCATGAGGTGTACGAGTCTGTATCTTAATCATCGTCGATCTGAACAACGTCCCCCTCGAGTTACACGTGTCTGGGACAAATATTACAAGCAACATCTAATTGTCCACTTGACATATGAAAGTTAATTTCCTGAAGCTATTCTAGGCATGACATTTTCATTATCACTTATTTGGCGATAATACCAGAGGGCCAATGCTGGCGACACAGCAGCATCTGTAAACTGCACTGCCACCGTGTTGGGTGAGAGATTTAACATGGGACAACACTGCCCTCTGGTGGAGAGATTGTAAAGTCACACAACACGAAGGAACAGGCTGCAGAAATACTTTTTATACCACAGCACAGAAACAGTTCTTCTAAATGACACACTCTGGACAGCATATGCACCACCATGTTCAACAGCCACGATCCCAGATGACACCATCCAGCTACAACCCCCCGGCCAACTGACAGCCAACACAGCCACCTTGTTCCCAGGGAGTCCCATTTCACCCCAGTTATACATTTTTAAAACAACCCTCAAAAGAAACTGACCTCACATCGCCTCTCCCAGTGCTCTACTAGAACCCCCTCTAGTGGCGGCCTGCCGCAACAGCAGCTCCTTGGCCAGGTCGGGCCTCCCGCTCTTGGCCAGACAGTGGGCCAGCTGGCAGGACTTGGAGGGCTGCGGGGCAGCGGGGAGCGACCTCCTCCACAGGCCCAGGATGTGGAGGGCCTGGGCGGGGAGGCTGTCGGGGGCCTGCAGCCTCACCATCTGGATGGAGCTCCGGCGCAGGCGCAGGGAGACGACCAGGGGCGTCAAGTCCTCCTCGGAGAGCTCCCGGGAGAGCCAGGAAAGCAGGGCGTCCGACAGTGACTCTGGAGGAGAGTGGGGGGGGAGAGCGGGAGGAGAGAGAGAGTTGGGGGATGATGTGTGAGCGGGAAACACTCGAAGAGAAACACGGAGAGGAGGAGAGGACTGAAGGAGAGGGAGGGATGGAAGAGGGTGTCGGGAACAGAGCGTCACATGAACGTCTCACGTACCCGTCTCGTCACAAAGCTTCACCTTGGCGCTCGCGGGTCGGCAGATGGATCTCACTTTCTGTAGATTATAAAAACAAAACAGATGAACGCAACCGAAGCGAATGTTCAAAGCAGGGATGTGATTGGTCACCCTTTAGCGGCGTGGCACCTTGGGCAGCGTCAGAGACAGCTTGCAGACGGGCTCGTCGAGCGGACGAGAGCTCGAGGGCACCGCCTCGTCCCCGCGCCGTTCCAGTTGACCTCTGGCGACCTTGTGGAAGACGGCCGTCCCCTTGTAGTGCGGCGAGCTGTAGTTCCCAAACGGGTCCACCTCGGTAAGGCACAGGAAGAGGCGGTTCTTCCTCTGACTGTGGAAGGTGATTGGCTGACAGGCACTGCCAGTTTGGTTGTTCAGGTGCTCTGGAAGAGAAGCATCAAGTCAAACGATTGCCATCGTAACAAACCTTTTATTTTCGTAGACTGTTTTAGGTGTGTTTGTTTCTTTTTCACCTTTCTAAGGACAAGAAAATTGTCAACCCTTGCAGCTGCCAGGGTGGCAACAACTTCAGTCATCATTTCAGCGATGACGAATAAGAAACAGCTTCAAATGCTGACAGTCAGTTTGGCCGTGACTACAGAAAGGTGGGATTTTATACTACGTATGTGTACGTCCAAGTTGGTTATGCTTCAGTGGGAGAGTTATTCAACCAGACGGAAGAGTCCATCCATCAAGACGGACTAAATGCAGTATCGACAGCATCAAAGTGGGATGAATAGCGCGGAAGTCATGGGCGCAAGTCCAAAAGACGCCCACATTTATATCCTCGACTTCAAAGCTTGTCTGAGGGGCACTGAACGAGATTGATTTTGTGTTTTCTCACTTGGGTACCCTCCTCTCCCATACATATAACTCTGTCTCTTTATGATGAGGGATTTGGACCTGCTGCGATAGCAACAACAGTATAAAGATAAGCCAGTGTTGACAGGGCAAAGACAACGCTTGAGGGGTCACGACCTTAACAGAGACATAAACATTACAAGCATTCATGTTTTGTTGGGGGTTGTGGAAGGTTGATGTATCCACCCTACAGTGTGTGTGTGTGTGTGTGTGTGTGTGTGTGTGTGTGTTGTCAAGCAATATCAGTTCCTCGGTGCATTCCTTGAACGCCAACGGCACACAGTAACTCATGTGAAGACATAAAGATGTCCAAACCGCTAGTTTGCCTTTCAACTGTGAACATGGCCAATGAATTTATGGACTGCTTAACCTTTTAACTGATTTTTTAAAACGGCATAAGCTGGTTTTTAGACCGAAAGACACCCACGTTTGCAGTTACGAGAAGTTCAATCTGAAGTCTATTTCATACACGCCATTTGTCATATCTGAATCAAATGATGTTCATGTAAATCGTCCTTTTATAGCGTCATCACGTTTCTAACGTGATACTGTACCTGCAGATGTGATGTTCCCAGTGAAGGAGAGAAGGAGCACATCTCCCTCACACATGGCCGTCTCCTGGGAGGGCTCCGGAGGCCCGCAGTAAGCCTGGGCCCGTAGTTTGGACAGCTCCCAGCCGAGGTCCCTGCTGGGAAAGACAGCCACCACCGCGGCCTGGGGGTCGTCTCTGCGGCGCTGGAGGACCACGGTGACCATGGTGCGCTGGACGGACGCCTCCACGTCCTCCACCAGGGAGACCAGGTGGGACGAGCGCACGGAGGAGAGGAGACGCGTCACCATCAGTCTGGAGGAGAGGGAGGGGGGGGGGAGGGAGGGAGGGAGGGGAGAGGGAGAGGGAGAGGGAGAGGGAGAGGGAGAGGGAGAGGGAGAGGGAGAGGGAGAGGGAGAGGGAGGGAGAGGGAGAGGGAGAGGGAGAGGGAGAGGGAGAGGGAGAGGGAGAGGGAGAGGGAGAGGGAGAGGGAGAGGGAGAGGGAGAGGGAGAGGGAGAGGGAGAGGGAGAGGGAGAGGGAGAGGGAGAGGGAGAGGGAGAGGGAGGGGGAGAGGGAGAGGGAGAGGGAGAGGGAGAGGGAGAGGGAGAGGGAGAGGGAGAGGGAGAGGGAGAGGGAGAGGGAGAGGGAGAGGGAGAGGGAGAGGGAGAGAGAGAGAGAGAGAGAGAGAGAGGGAGAGGGAGAGGGAGGAACGTGGAGATGATTAGGGAGGGACAAGGGGAAGAGGAGAAAAGAGGACAGACGGGAGGCAATGATGGGTGAGCAGGAGGGAACAAAAAAGCCATCAATTCAAAAGGCACAAGTGGAGAAGACAGAGAGGGAGAGATGAGGGAGCTGCATTGCAGAGGAGAGGAGACAGACAGTTCCTGGATTAGCACCCAGAGTGGATTGTTGCTGAGAGAAGGGGATGAACCCACTAATCTTCTCCTTCACAGGACTTTCGGGAGGAGAAAAGAGCAGAATTACCTTTCCACAGCACATGGAAATGGGTGCTTTATCAGCACTTTGGGATGAGAAAGGGGAAAAGATAAGGGTTTTAAAGCGTAAGAAAAGCTTTTTTCCCTGGAAATCTTCTCTCGACCAAATCGGTGAAAGGTTCCTGGTCTGAACTTGAGTGTTCTCATGTGAAACATTTCTGGTAATGCCTAATGGCGTTCCAATCCTTGTATTAGTTCTGCTGTATTAGTTGTTCTACGAGCTCTACACTCTTGGAAATGAGGGTTCCATAAAGGTTCTTCATGAAAGACAGAGGTTCTACTCAGAACCATTTTCTTGTGAAAATGGGAAGAGAGAGTCCTTCAAGGGTTCTTTATCAGACCAAGGGTTACATTAATAACCATTTTCATCCAAAGAAACCGTTTTGGGAGAGAGAGATTCTTCAAGGATCGTTGACAGCATAGGTGTTAAAAGATGAACTCCCTCAAATACCGATGTTTGAAATTGTAATCATTTTTACTTTACATTTTAATGCCATGCTATAGTTCATTATGAATCTGTATTGAACATACACAATGTTCATTGATTAGTAGACTATGGAGAGACCATAGAGACAAGGGTTAAGGCGAGGGGGCATTTGTCTGTTAATCAAAAAACCAATATATACAAATTACAAGATGTACTATTGGTGCTTCTTTAGTGGTTAAAAATGAAGGGACATATATATAATATAACGTGTGCAATGTGCTCTCTGGGGAGCAATCCTGCTTGAACTGTCAGTCTTCAGAATAGTATCGCTGTGCTCTTACCCACCATGTTGGTTTGTTTGGAGCATTGTTACTACAACCTCTGGAGAGAAGAGCTCATGAGACCAGAAAGTCGGACTACATTTTGAGAGGGGAGAGTGGGCAGTTCACCATCCATATCTATTTCTCCTTTTTAATTGGTGGTTGGAGGGCTACAGTGCGGAGGGAACCGAACCCCAGAGAACTGTAATATATTGTCAGTTTGGTTAGGCTTTGAAATATGGAAGCCAAATTTATGTACAACATAATGGCTCCGTTTCCCACACATGGATTGGGCCTAGTGCTAGACAACAAAACACGTTTTCTCTCAGTTTAGGTCTAGTCGAAATCATGTCAGGGAAACTGGATTCATGTGTTGTGTGGGATGAATGTGGCCAAAGTGGATGCCCCAGTAAAAGTACCCCGAAAAATCATCACATTTTCTAAGAGTGTACCGTTACCTCTCATAGTTCTCCGTCAGCTCAAAGGACACCAGGCCATTCTGCAGGTTCCTCACAGTGGTCTTCTCCAGAACGTTCCACTGCTCCTCCCTCCAGCCCAGCAGAACCAGGAGCTCATTGGACGATTCCCTCGAGCACTGTGCCGAAGCGCTCGACGCTCTGCAACCCCAGTTCACCCGACACATACACACCATACAATGAGTCAATCATCACATACAAAGAAACAGAACATAATCAGAAACATGGTGAATGAGTCAAAAGAGAGAAGATAGGGATGTAGGAGTGGTGGGAAGACACCACCCCCCCCCCTCCTCCCCCTCCTCCCCCCCCCCTCCTCCCCGCCCAGCTTTACCTCACGCGGGGCAGGCCGGGCGTGTCCCTGGGCGGGGCCACGCTGACCGGGCGCTCAGGCTCCTCCCCCCGCCCCGCCCCGGCCCTCCTCTTGTCGGCGCTGGGGGGGCAGTGCAGGGTGAGAGAGAGCGGGCGGCGGAGGGGCTGGGAGGTGGGGTGGGCGAGGTGGAGCAGGGGCGTGGTGGAGAGCACCGCGTGGTACGCGTCGCTCCTGGACTTCAGGCTGGACAGCAGAGGGGCGTCCACGGGCTGGAGCTGCTCTCACACAGGGGGGAGTGTCTCAGGGATCCGACCAATCACAGGTCACCCTCTGGCTTCTTCCCTCTCCTCCTCCTTCTTTTCTCCCTCTCCTTCTCTCCTCCTCCCTCTCCTCCTGTGCTCTTCCATCTGCTCTTGCCCTTCTCCCTGCCCTCCTCCCGTACCGTCCTCTTCCTCTCCTCCCCTCGGCCTCCCTCGTCCTCCAGCTCACCCAGTCCTCATCCCTCTACTCTTCCCTCCCTCCCCTCCTCACCTCCTGTTCTCTCCCCTGAACGGTCAGGCATATCTTCAAGTCATGGGGTGAAGAGAAACGCATTGCTCGATCATGTCAGACGAGTGATAATCTGTCTCCTGATCACTCTGTCCATGTCCACGCCTTTGTCTGTCTCTGTCTGTCTGTCTGTCTGTCTGTCTGTCTCTCGCATTTTCTCTCTCTCTGCCCTAAACAGTTTGGTAAACTAAAGTCTCATTCCCACACCTTGTACTGAGCTGTGATTGTATAATGAGCTCTGAGGACGAGGGTAGGCCTCCCACGCCTGGCCACCCGCTGTGTGTTACAACACCCAACCAAACTAACGGAACCAACCCCAAAGCCCTGAACTACCAGGGTGATTAAATACACATCAACAAACCTTACAAATCGACATTTCACAACAGGATTAAACACATTCGCCCTGAACACACATTGGCAAACAACAACCACTCTAAGCATAAACCTTTTGAAAAAGCCGAAACATTTAAAGTCACAAAATGAGTTTTCTCACTACCGCCGAGAAACTCATTTGTGTCACTGCGAGATATAATTATTGTGGGAATAATGTTTACGTCAACAAGAAAGGAAGCCAAGCAGGAGTAATTGCCAGTTCAAAACACTGTTATATTAAAAACAGTTTTCATTAGTGCGTAAATGAAAAAGGATGACTAGTGTGCTGGAGGGTGAGAGTTCAACAGATGAATCACCAAGCTTGTAAAATAGCATTTCCTGTACACACAATTCATTTAGAAACCATCAATAAAATCACAATTGTATTTTTAAATATCTATTCATATATTGTAGGTGCAAATTGATGTCATCCTTAACTTTTCATTTAATTTACACAAATGTCCTTACTCTCCAAGAATAGTCCCTGTGTAGCTTCAATAATATTACTATTTTGTCGAAATAACATTGTCTAACATAAGAAGGATTCTAAAGGGCCCCTGTATATATCACCCACTCTCTCCCCCCTCCCTGAGCATATCCGTTTGACGTAACCGCCATTGACAGCGCCTCCCGATCCCCCTCTAGGTCTCCACTCTGCTGTTGCTTAACTTAGGCTAGGCTGGAGGAGCCGCGAGCGTGGTCCCTACCGTCGCCTGGACGACCACAGGTGCAGTGAAGGATCCTGGGAGGTAGTCCAGGCACACCCGTGGGTCCGTGCTCAGTTTGATTGACAGGCCTCTCCCGGGGACCGTGTAGCTCTCTCTCTTCAGACATGACAGCACTGCGAACAGGCCCAGGGCGTACACCCTGACCTGCGCAAACGAGCCCTGGCACACACACACACACACACACCACACACATGCATACACACACACACATGCATACACACACACACACACATGCATAGAAGTTGACATCTTTTTTCTCAGTTGGTATACAAACACCACACACACAGACAGACACAGTATATTGCATCTTGTCTCTTTGACGGCGTACCGACCTTCTGTCCTCCAAACGTCCCCTCAGTGCTGATTGGACTAATGTAGCTCCCCCTCCCGTCCCCGTCAATCACCTTGACAACCACATCCCTGTAGTTGCCACGATAACGTGCCCGGAAAGGCACGGCGACCGCGATCGGGAACTGGCACTGGGACCCGTCCTGAACTCTGACCCGCATGACACTGCTGACCAGCTCCTCCGAGCCAATCACCATCAAGGAGCTGAGGGTTTCCACCACCTCACAGGTCAGGACCTTGGCCACGCCTTCAGGCGCTGTGACGTAGCAGGCATTGGGGACGTCTGCCTGGCCATTGGTTGATCTTCCTGTAAGCCTATCAGAGGGTGCAGTAGATAGTCTTAGATAGATAATGTCCCTATGTGTGTGTGTGTGTGTGTGTGTGTGGGTGTGGGTGTGTTGAACACACTGAATGGTTTATAAAAAAAGGCCAGCCTTGGAAAGAAAGCAGATCGTCTTAAGGCCTTGAAACCGTGCTGCTTTTTCGGAATCATCTGTCTACGGACTCCTAATACAGGAGCTTCAAAGTGTGTGTGTGTGTTGTGTGTGTGTTGTGTGTGTTGTGTGTGCGTGTGTTGTGCCTAGCAATTCCCATATCTCACGTTCCGACATCGCACGCAAACACATCAAACTCAAACTCACCCCGATGTGACCAATTGACTCTCTCCCCCTCTCGCCCGCTTCCCCTCTCCATGCATCTCTCTCTCTCTCTCTCCGCCTCCCTCTCTCCGTGTTCGTCTGTCTCGAGGGGCTTGTCCTTGTGAATATCAGTCTCTGGCTCGACAGTTCTGACAACGCCATCCTCCATCTTCACTTTGCGCTCTGCTCCAGTCTGCTCTTCGCGTTCCCCGGGCTCTGCCTCCCCCTCGCCTCTGAGGCCCGCCCGGGGGCGGCTGGAGTTCGAATCAGACACACCCTGACCGTCTGAACCTTCGGTATGCAACACCTCCTCACCTCCGTCCTCAGGGGGATGACGCTGAGGCGGGGTTGGGCAGACGCAAAACCAGGAGCATCATGGGATTCTGAGGCACTGTGGGTATTTCCATGACATCTCGAGTCAGATGGTCGGGGCTGAGATTGGCTGGTTGCTCGAGTGAGTGGGTTTGTTTGAAACGCCGTCTCGGCCTCGTCGTCACACAGGGTGCTCATGGCGACGTCCAGGGTGGTCCGGACGTGGCTCAGTAGGGCGTCGATGGCGCCCAAGTCGCCGTCGACACTCAGCAGAGCGCCGTGGAGGACGTCCGAACACGACCTTCCCCGAACGGGCTCTCCTGAAACACGGGAAGAGTTTAGAGGTGCACCTCGTCCGTGTTTAAGAGGCTACACGTCAGAGGCTACTCCCAAGCCAAACGCTATGTAAAACAGTACACATCAATGTCGAGGGTCATCACTGATTCAAAGGAGAAACTCTGAAAAGGTGACGGGGAAATCAACTTCAAACGGATCGATTCCATTCGGTTCCCTCAACTTGAAGTTGATTTCCCAGAGTTACCTTCCGGATCGGGAATGAAAGTTGTACCTGTGAGACGGGCCGGCTCCCGACGCGCTCCCTTCGTGTGACGGGTACGGGGCCGAGCACGTGCGCTGTGCCTCTCAGGGCCTCCCTCCAGGCTGACACTCTCTCGGTGAGGTCTGCACCCAGATCCCTGAGGGACCCCCAGCAGCCCTCCTCCGGACCTCTCCCCCCTCCCCGCTTCCCCGTCCCTCTCTCTGGCGGGCACGACGGCTGTCTGTCACGCTCCGACCCGCACGCCCCCCTCCTCCCTCCCTCTCCTCCCTCTCCTTCCCTCTGCCTCCGCCTCCCTCTCTCGCTCCGTCGCGCCCCCGTTGAACTCGCCCGCTCCTTCTCTCCCTTCCTCCTCCCCGGTTGCTCAGCCTTCTCCTGCCCACCCGCGTGCCGTGGAGGTCCTCCTCCCCTCCCCTGGTCGTGACGTCTCTGCCCACCCCGTGCGTGGAGTCCTCCCCTCCCCTGGTCGTGACGTCTCTGACCCTCCCGGGCGGTGTCCGCGAGCAGGCCGAGCAGGAGCTCCTCCCTCCCCGGGCGTCTCCGGATGCGTGGGTCGTCCATGTCCTCTCCGGAAGCTTCTCATCAAAGACGGACGGGCAGAGGAAGTGGATCAACAAGCAGCCATCCTCAGTCGTGTACGGTCGATCTTCACGGCGTTCTTTTCTCTAACTGGCAAACAGGCCAAACTCGACTTTTGTCCGACTTTAGAAGAGTTCAGGGGGTGAAAAGCTGCGATCTCTACTTGGTCCTGCTCCGTTCCTCCTGTCTACGGCGTGACTTTGCCTGTTGCTGTGTGTGACTAGTGAGCTGACTTCACAGGAGCCAACCCTGTATTTACCACCCTGTCTGCAGTAAAAAAAAAGTCTCCATGGCGACCCCACAGGAGGGGTGAGAGAACGAGAGACAAAAGAGAGGCAGTTTTACAGGGAGGGAGTCGAAAGAAGACAAAGCGCCGTCCTCCAAATGCCTCATCCCTCCCTCCTTCTCCCTCTCTTTCTGTCATCCTCTCTCTCTCTACGCCATGTCTCATTCACAAATGAACCTCTCATCCACGTCTTTCCAAGCACGTTCAAACGTATTTTCCGTCATTCTTTTTTAAATCACGATGTTGCTTTACGATATGCATTATTCTTGGCCTACACACTCTGCTAGGAAACCACAGACAACTCGACGAAGTCACTGGGTAAGTTATACGGAACGTCATCAGTTCAGATCTGGTCGAGGTGGTTTCATATCAGTTTTTATACTTTCAAAAAGGATTAGTCACCAACTGTGGTTACTGACCATTTCAGTTCCGTTTACATTATGACTACCACAGTGTGTGGGCGTGTGATGGTATGTGTACACCTCCAATGGCTTGAATGAATGACACCAGACATTTTAAACTGTCCTCCATACCTTCAATTATCTTACTTTAATTGTATATATAAACTGTCCAGCACAAGTGCCTCTTACATAAGCTGAAATGACCTAGCTTTAGAATCATAGGTATGTGGGTATTGTAGGCTGGTAGTTTGCTGACTGAAGAGGACTTTCCCTCTGCACAGTGGAAAAAGGAAATGTGCGCTAATGAAGCCCGCTGCTACATCCGTGTGTGTCTGTGTGTGCATGTGCATGTACATGTGTGTCTATGTGTGAATGTGCATGTACGGGTGTGTCTGTGTGTGCATGTGCATGTACACGTGTGTCTGTGTGTGCATGTGCATGTACGGGTGTGTCTGTGTGTGCATGTGCATGTACGGGTGTGTTTTGAAAACATACGAAAGGTGTTTGCCCACTCATATTGTATTTTATTTCACAGGGAATTATTTTTGACAGGACAGACAACATGTGGAACTGTATGACAACAAGAGTGGGTGTGATATTAAAACATGCCTACACATGTTGCTGAGACTCCCCACACAGATCACACACACACACACACACACAGAGACAAACACACACATGCACACAGACCAGATGACAGCAGTAGGCCTAATAACAAAATAGTAGATTACTACCATCTTCTGGTGAAACAAGTGCACTTCATCCTTTCCCCATTTCTCTCTATTTTTAACACCCAGACACACCCATCAACACACACACACTACCACACGCACACACAGATACTACCACACACTACCACACACACAGTCACTTGATGTTCTACAATATAGCTATTGGCACAGCGTGCGATATTGCAATCCATACTAATCAGGTCAACGTTATATATGATTTCATCCCTAATCAATTCCAAGCGATGCTCGTTGGTCTTAGGCATACATTAGCCTACAGGGTTGCATATACCCACGATAGGCAATAGGTAGGCTAATATAATTGTAATAATCATGTTCGGTTTCTCGATTGCTGTGTGCAAGCGCAAACAGAGACATTCCTGACTGTGTAGAATGCATAGCCCGAAGCGTCTCCATCAAGCCTGTACACGCTGAGCGGTTCCTGTCCTCCTCTATCAACCGTTACGCAACGTTCTCCTTTTGCTTCATGAGCAAGTACAATATACAAACAAAAAGCAACACGACATTAATTAAACCATGGCATCTTTTCTCATCAACGGATTCTTAGCTCAGAGCAATACGCCTATGCTTATTGCAACTTATTCTCGCTTGTAAAAAGGGGCGTGGAATTGTTTCAACTGCGAAAAGGAAACTAGTGGTGTGATCAGTGTCAACCACGTTGTAGGAGTTTTTACTTGTAATTTATTCGACAGGACAAAAGTGTGATACACTTGTGGCACAGAGAGGACATGAGGACACCAACAACTTAATACCTCTTGTTGAACGTCAGGTAAGTTTGAACAGACAGACGCACAGAGCTCACTGGCAACTAAATCACTTGTGTGTGTTTGCTGTGATACTGTCCTGAAAGATCTTTAGTGGAATATGCCCGTCAACACATGCTATTGTTTTATATGTAAATATAAATGTTCGTAAAGTTTGTGTCAATTTTGACAGTGTACATTGTGTACATTTTTAAGTTGGTGACTAGTTGATGCTCGAGGGATCATAGCCTACACCGTTTCATCTGTCAAGCAATCAGGATAACAATACATTGTCTAATTAGTTTGTCTTTCTAACTTTGCGAATGAATAGCAGAAATTATTTTTTATATTTTTAATAATAATAATAATACAACATTTGATTTGTAATGCGCCCTTCTTTCAATCAAAGCGACACAGCTACACAAAGTATTGTCATAACTTATTGTCTATCAGTAAGACAACGTTGATACGTTTGTTTATTTGACATATCCAGCTAAAGCCATACGCAATACAGTAAAGCTTCGGACTGGAAGTTGTCGCTTCGAGAAAAACACCCCTTGAGCGTATTATTCCCCCATTTACAATATCCCCTTTGGTTTGGAGGAAGTCATTGAGAACGACAGGTACGGAAGAGCGTCATGTTCGACTTGGCTCTGAGGTTAATGTCTAATGAAAGGGTCAAAAGAAAATAATATAGAACCGGGTTAAAGCGTGGCAGGCTGTCACGCACACACACACACACACCGTCGACCCCACACACACGCGCACACCACCGTGAGCTCAGTGTTTAACTGCCGTGGACTACAGTACAAGGAGTGGCGCGTGTTTGTGGATATACCTTATATAGAGGAAACACTTGAGCACTACATTCCAGCGGTCTGATTATGTCAACTGGCAGAATGTGCGTCTTAAGTGGTAGTTTACTGGAGGTAATGTTGAGACCTTGTGCATTCAATCTACTTTGTGCAATTATACATTCTGCTCGGACATTATATTTTACATTTATTAATTTAGCAGACGCTTTTATGCAAATCGACTTCCAAGAGAGAGCTTTACAAAAGTGCATAGGTCACTGATCATAACAAACGAGATATCCCCAAACATTACAGGTAGTCAAACATGAAGCATACATTGTGAAAAACCTCAGTGCCAAGGGAAGAATCATAAGAGCATGTAGTTAAACAAGTTACAATTAAACAACATGGACCTCAAGAAGTGCAAGAGTGTACCTGTAGAAAAGCAAGCAAAAGTAAAATTATTTCACAGCGAGTACAATAATTCTAAATCAGTTACAGCTAACCAACAAGAGCAGCAATAAGTCTCTAAGTAAGAGTCATTTGTGATCCTGGAGGAAACTAACATGTCCAGCAAATCTTTCCTTGGTTATGTCTTATATCAACATACCCATGTGGTACGCTTGATCTAGATCAAGATACATTGTATTATTCTTCCACTGAATCTCATGGTCAGCCAGGTCATTAGCACAAGATCAAAGCAGTGTTCGTCACTCCCAAACCTGTGTGCAGAGAGGGTGTTGTGCAAGTGTGTATTTCTACACTTGGGCATGGGTGTGTTTAGTGTTTGTGAGTGTGTGTAGTGTAGTCTATGCACATAGGTGTGTGCCTATGTGCATGCACCCATGCATATGTGGGTGCCTGTGTGTGTGGATGTGTGAGTGGGACAGTTTATGCAGTCTGTACATAGAGGTGTGTGTGTGTGCATGGGGCAGTTTATGCAGTCTGTACATAGAGGTGTGTGTGTGTGTGTGCATGGGGCAGTTTATGCAGTCTGTACATAGAGGTGTGTGTGTGTGTGTGCATGGGGCAGTTTATGCAGTCTGTACATAGAGGTGTGTGTGTGTGCATGGGGCAGTTTATGCAGTCTGTACATAGAGGTGTGTGTGTGTGTGCATGGGGCAGTTTATGCAGTCTGTACATAGAGGTGTGTGTGTGTGTGTGCATGGGACAGTTTATGCAGTCTGTACATAGAGGTGTGTGTGTGTGTGTGCATGGGACAGTTTATGCAGTCTGTACATAGAGGTGTGTGTGTGTGTGTGTGTGTGCATGGGACAGTTTATGCAGTGTGTACATAGAGGTGTGTGTGGGTGTGTGCGTGGGGCAGTTTATGCAGTCTGTACATAGAGGTGTGTGTGGGTGTGTGCATGGGGCAGTTTATGCAGTGTGTACATAGAGGTGTGTGTGTGTGTGTGTGTGTGTGTGTGTGTGTGTGTGTGTGTGTGGAAGGTGCTAAGCAGGGAGCGGGAACAGCAGGCTGGGTCAGGTCAAATGTCCTGGCAAGAACCGTGTTAACACTTGCCAAGCACCAGTACAGGTTGCTGCATGTTAACACTGATAGCTGTAAGGCCATACGTCATTAATCTTTCCCTAAACAGTAAAAACAATATTTTTACAGTACAAGTGATTACATAATAAAATGCTTTTTTTTAGGAATGATTGGTATTTGATTGGAAGTGTTGGCTGGTTTTGAGGTTTGGGATTGTGCTCCATTTGAAATGCCTGTTCGGCTTCATAGAAATACAAATGTGTGACGTGTCCATCATACAGCTGCAAATCTACCTGCACTCACAGGTCTGTACATTCACAGGAGTGGCTGACAGACTGTCAAACATGTTCATGTCAATACATTTCAACAATAAAAAGTTCACACAGTATATCTCAAACATATATTGGATCACTGTAATGGAATATGTAAGTGTCACAGTTTGTCATATTTCTGGATACATTCTGGGATTCCATCCATGTTTTCATCCTCCAGACCCCCTACTAGTTTACAGTGCATGGTTGTCAGTTCCTCTGCATTGTCGGATGATGATATTGAACACCGTGTTCTTTGACACGTCTGAAAGCAGAAGTAAAAATACCTTGTCGAGTTACCTTCAAATGTAAGGCGAGAAACAGAAGTTACCGTTCTCGTCAAAACCATGGCATGTTATAGCCACTCTAATGTGTCAACACACCATCTGAAGAGATCAGTGTTGAACCATCAGATGACACGAGTACAAATCTAGCTTATATGTGGTTTCAGACACCAGCATAGTGGCTTTCACTAGGGTCACTAGGGTCACTAATGCTGCTGTAGCTGTCACCTACATGGTGATATTGGTCAATATTGCGTGTGAAGAGAATGTCAAGACATCTTATACTTATTTTGTTTCTTAAGGAAGTTACAATAACATGACAGTAGGACATATAAATACAAAAGGAAGGAACGTTTTGTCCCCTATAAACATGTTGTGCACACCGTCAGTTCAGTGTCAGTGGACCAAGAGTACAGTCTTTTGGTTCATGCTGTTGTGATTCCGGCTGCCCGGGAAGTGACAGGTGAACCCAAATGCAATACTCAGATGCTGATGATGCATGTACCAGGTTTATTGTAGCCACACAGAGGGAAATGATGGTGAGGTCCAGGTGGAATCCAGGCAGGAGGGAGTGAGGATGGAGCAGTTGTGTGGTGTCTGTAGCACACAGACAGGTTAATGCAGAGGCAGGTTAGTGCAGAGGCAGGTTAGTGGCAAGGCCCCAAACATTGCAGGTAGTCAAACATGAAGCATACATTGTGAAAAACCTCAAATAAGCACCAAGGGAAGAATCATAAGAGCATGTAGTTAAACAAGTTACAATTAAACAACATGGACCTCAAGAAGTGCAAGAGTGTACCTGTAGAAAAGCAAGCAACAGTAAAATAATTTCACAACGAGTACAATAATTCTAAATCAGTTACAGCTAACCAACAAGAGCAGCAAGTCTCTAAGTAAGAGTCATTTGTGATCCTGGAGTAGATGGGTAACAGGTGTGTCTGGTTGAGAGGTGAACTGGAAGATGTGGAGCGGAGTTTTGGGGTATGTTACCTGGAACATAGACTGGACAGACAAAAAACCAGGACTGGACAACACAGAACATAACACATGTCCTCCTGTCCTTGGATCACTTTCTCTTGAACCATTTATGGTGAAATTCCACTGACTCATAACTTTCTCTCGTCTCCAGCTCAAATCCACTCCCCTGACCTCCCACTCCCATCGATGCTGATCCTCCTCTCTCCTGCGTGGAAGCCCCCGGTTCTAGACCACCATGTCGGACCCCCCCGATCCCAGCGAGGACGTCTCCTCCTGGCTCACCAGCCTCCATCTGGCCCAGTACATCGTCTGCTTCCACCAGGGGGGCTACTGGCGTCTGGAGGACTGCGGGAACCTGACGGAAGAGCGCCTCCTGGAGCTCGGGGTGAACCCTACAGGCCACCGTAGACGCATCCTGCGCAGTGTGGAAGCCCCGGGGGCGGAGCCTGAGGGGCGGGACGCCGGGGGGGGCGGGAGGAAGCCGGTCCCGCGGCCGAGACACATCTTCAAGGACACGGAGAAAGCGGCGTCCTGCCGGCGTCCCGAGCCAATCGA
Organism: Mallotus villosus; assembly: GCA_903064625.1. Lineage (NCBI taxonomy): Eukaryota > Metazoa > Chordata > Actinopteri > Osmeriformes > Salangidae > Mallotus > Mallotus villosus. The sequence goes on from CAEFZP010000007.1 coordinate 486,584, forward strand.
GCGGCCCGATGGCGGGAAAGGCGGGCAGACTTTACCGCCGGGGGCGGGGCTATGGTCAGAGGACGCCGAGGGGGGGTATTCCGACTCCTCCTCCCCCAGCGGGTCTCTCCGAATCCCCCTGCCCGCCCAGCGAGACCCTCGCAACGTCCGCAACGCCTCGTCCAACTCCACCGCCAGCAGCAGCGACTCCGTCTCCGTGTCGTCCGTGCCCTCCGATTGGGAGACGAGCTCGGAGGAGCGCTCCCCTTTCGCGGCGGAGGTCCCGACGGGTTCAGCCGCCGAGCCCCGGTCCTGTGCCAGTGAGGAGCCAGAGAGAGGCTTCCAGGGAGAGATGGTGGATAACGACATTTATGAGGACTCCTCCGGGTTCAAGGGGCACCGCGCTCTGGTTCCTACCCACTCCTACAAGCTCAGGCATCGGCCTGTTCCAGAGATCCCCGGCAAGGCCATTCTGCCCCTCCAGGACTGGTAGGCATACACACGTACTCTACTGTACGACCAATGTTGTTTTGTCGAATGGCTAATGAATGATGCGCCCCGGCATCACAACGGGTGAACTGTTACATTTGAAGTTGTTTTGTTGTTGGTACTGAGCTGCAGCACTCGCCCCTCCCGCCCCTCCCGCACACACACACACACACACACACACACACACACACACACACACACACACACACACACACACACACACACACACACACACACACACACACCACACACACACACACACACACACACACACACACACACGTACTGACACCAATTAAATTGTTGTCTGCGAACACATCACAACCTAAGTGGTCTGTACACATTGAATACCTTCTTGTGTATGAGCTGTGTTCACAAAGGAAATAGTTTGAGGTAGTTTTTGAAAGTGAGAACAATTCTCGACAATACTTTCTCCAACTAAACTCTCGATCCTCAACATCTTCAACCTAAACCCAATAGCCTGCTGTGTATCACGCACCCTGTGTATCCGCACCCGTCCGCCCCCCCCCCGTCCCCCCTCGTGTGGCTGTGCCGGTGTTAATAAAGTTATTTCTCTTCCTTTGCAGGCAAGCGCCCACGCCTTTAACAACCAGCGCAGAACACCCACCAACCAGCCAGGCTCCCACTGGTGCGAACGGCAAGCAGAAATGTATGCGGCACATACACACACACACACATACACACATATACACACATACACACACACACACACACACATACCATTGTAGCTCCATCCGATTTATCTACACAATGAATATTTTATTTGGCGAAGACAGCACTACTGTTGCTTGCCCTGATGAAATTGGATGGGTGGGGGTGAGGGAATGGGGGGGGGGTGAGGGAATGGGGGGGGAGCAACAGAGAAGACTAAAAGAGGGGAGGAGGGGGGCGAGGAGGCGGGGCGTGTGTGTTTGGGATGTGTCATGGGAGGAGGCGTCGGCCTGTTTTGGCGAGTGTGCCAGCATCTCACCGGAATTGCGCTCTCATCTGGTCTCATGGTGAGACTCGCTGTGTCTCCGCACCGCGTTACACACTTTCAAAGTAGTTAGCAACTTCCGGAGTCTTAAAATGCAGTACAAGTGATTTTACACTTCTACTGAAGCTCTCTCTCTCTCTCTCTTTCTATTTCTATATGTTGGTTTCGACAGCATGCCTTTAGTGTTAAAAAAGGAGCCAAGTTAATATGGGTGCCACGGGATTTCGTTTTTTACCATCAAAGTGACACAGAGTTGTTGCTTTTCCCCTGTAAGGCTACAGTTGGTTACAGACATTGGTTACGATATCCATGGAGGAATTCGGTTGAATTATCTACATAATTTTCTCCTTCACAGACCGTAATCCTCGTCTTTCCTCATTCTATTTTCTCTACAATTCCTCTCATTCTGCTCAGATGTTACAGTAGCCACAGTAAAACAGTACAGGGAAGAGAGGGGAAGGAGGGAGAGACGGAGAGGAGAGGAAATGAGATGAAAAGAGAAGAGAGACGAGAGAAATGGAACGAGGTTAGAAGAAGGGAAGGGGAGACGGGAGCGTCAGTGGACCAAGGAGAAAGCTTCTCCAGTGTGGTGTGAAGGTCGACCCCGAGATCATGATAAATGATCCCTCTGCCTTCAGACCATTAGAGAGGTCCGTCGAGATGGTGGAATGATACAGTGGTGATCTGTCCAGAAAACCCCAAAACATAGACCCTCCGTCGCCCACATGTCTGTGTGTACGTATAGATGCGTGTGTGTGTGTGTGTGTGTGAAGGGACGGCGGTGGGGGTGGGGGGGGAGGCATGTGAATGACCGTGCTTTTCAGAGGCCGCAATGATATCAGTGTGTCGGTGTGTGTGGTGTGTGTTGTGAGAGTTGCTGTGAGAACGTTCTAGCGTCTCTGTGTGTCCGTCCCCCTGGCGGTGCCCACCAGCCCTGACCGCACCCCGGAGATGACGCTGTCATTTTTCACAGTGACAGATGTGGGCCCACATGGGGTCGCCCCGGGTCTGCAGACTAATGGTCTCTGGGTCACACACGCACGCACTCGTGCACACACCCACACACACACACACACAGACACACACACACATATCCATACACACGTACACACACGGCAAGAGATTCCCATACAGAACCCGTTCAGGGAACGTGTCCTTGGCGGGGGCGTTGGGTTTCTTAGAGAGTAGAGAACTTTCAGACAGTTCAGAACTTCGGGGGAGAAGGGCGGGGTCGGGAGGTGCTAGGGCAGGAGACATGAAGGAAGGGCCCTTTTCTACCGTCACCCATAACCCAACCTTTTGTGTTTGTCATCTTCTCCTGCTTTAGCCTCACTTCAGAGAACCTTGACCCCGATCCACCCTTACGGAGAAACCTTCCTGTACAACACCCCCGGGAGCACGTTGGTATGAGACCGCACTCACACATTCCACACCCGAGATATCAGTCGTGTTCAGCCGTTTCGAACCTAAAACAAAAAAAAGAATATTTCGGCGAGTTGCCAGAAATGATACTCGTGTCTGCCCACACACTAGATTCACTTCCCTACCCTTTCTCACATCTAACCACAAACAGAAGTTATCCTTTTTTCTGGTGGCCTTTGTGGTCGATGGAAATGTCATTTGAAGCACGCCAAACTCATCTACACTAGCCCCAGCTTAGCCTAGCTGCTAGCGTCGCCGAGCCCTAGCATCATACGCAATATTAGCTAAGCCTACCCTGCCTTTCCTACACACGCAGCGGTGACCATGCTACTCATATTCCCGTTCTCTCTAGGAGGGAGACTCCAGGAGGGAGACCAAGGTGAACAAAACAAAGAAACTGAGGTGAGTCAAAAGAGACATGACGACGCTCACTTTCTCATGGCTGCTGTATCCGCTTCACTGCCCTTTCTCACCTTGCGCAGCAGAGTGACTTCACATTTCTAGGAAAGAGGAAGGTGCTGAGAAAGTCAAGCGGCCCTGCTGGCGTAATGCTCTGAGTGTACTACAGTGCACACATACTGTACACTATGGCCCCACAGCAAAGTCATGTGACCACTACCTACCCCTGCTCTATTATGCCTTGATAACGGCTCTACCTCAATGCATCAGTAGATCCCGATGCGTTTTCTGAACACGCCATGCGACGAAGGCACGCTTTTCATGCGCGATTCCTTTACTTGCCTACAAAGTGACCCTCCTCAACTCTGTGTGTCACCTGTCTGTCATTGCGATGCTCATGGATTGAACATGTGTTTCTCTTTCGATCGACCGACGTCACTTCTAACAGAAAGAAAATAGCCAGACAGGAGCCGCTGGACTACGGCGTCGTGGACCGAAGCCACCCGCCTCTCGCCTCGACCACGTCCAACGAGGACGCATACTCGACCGTCAAAGAGTGCGCCGCCGTCGCTTCGGGACGAGCCAATCAGGGCGGGACGCACGACCTCCCTCCCCCCGTCGCCGCCGCCTCCGGCCCCGCGTCCATGACGATGGTGGAGTGCGACCTCTACGCCGAGTCTTCCGATGTCCTGGGGGGGCTCATCAGGAACACGTTACCCCCTCCAGCCGGACATCTCTCCCTACGCCTGCTTCTACAGCGCCCCCAAGACCACGCTGAAGACCGGTTGGCTGGATAAGCTGTCACCTCAAGGGTAAGACCAATCAGATTCTCAGAACTCAATTGTATGATTTTCGTTCCTTCCTCAGCGGTGGTTTCACCCTTGCATTCACAGTCACACGTCTTGTTTATTGACAGCACTACAAACGGATGTGTGGGTGTTTTGGAGCAAACTTGGTCATACGGCAACTGTCATGTTGAAATACCCACAACGTGGTAGTGTTGCCTACTGGCCGACCACTACCCAGAATTCTCCTAAACGGAGCCAACCGCTACTTCCTGTTCCTCTATCAGTCCTCTGCTAGTCAGGCCTGTCGAGAAATGTACCTCTCTGCCTGTCGTTTTTTTTTCCTAACTGACTGAATATCTGAACTTCCAACATGTTTCAGAAATTTGTCATCCATTTCTGTAAGGTTTTTTTTTCAGATCGTGACCACTTTCTTCACACACCCTTGTCAAACTGCCTTTGGGCTGGAGAGATATCCAGGCCCCTCTGGTTTGTGTACTGAGTGAGACCTGTATAGTTTGTGTGTGGCACCTTTAACCTTAGCATAATTAGCAGTGTTAAGCGATGGGTGACTCCTATGTTGTTGAATGTACAGTACGCTTTCTTGTTCCACATACGTTGCAACGCAACATTGCAATTTATGCGCTGCAACGTGCCACTTAATACGTTGACCGATTAGACATTTAAATGTTTGACATATGTTTTAGAGGGTGTTTGTGGGGGCGCTGCCATTGAACACATGAATCTCTCTCCTCTGTTCCTTTCTAGAAAGCGTGTTTTTCAGAGAAGATGGGTGAGATTAGACGGAGAGGGTCTCGCCTACTACAACAATGACAAGGTCAGTTCGTTGACCCACACGTGCACGCACGACACACGACACACGCCCCACAGACACGCGCTCACAGAGTCTGTGTGACGATTTCAAACGTCTTCTTACCCGCGCCCCAGTCACACGTACGGAAACAAATGTCACACCTTCGACGAGCGAAGGAAGTCTATCTTTAAAAACAACGCGCTCAGTAGCGGGATATTTATAGCCTGTGGCTCGGGTTCCACTCAGCCAACCGAGCCAGTGTCTGTATTCCTCCCCTGTTTCCATGACAATTAGCTGGCGCGGTACGGTGAGCGAACGAGAAGGCATGGACAGGGCCCACGTTGTGCCACGCCCGAGCGGACTCCTCTCTCTCTGACCGCCGGGCCCGAACCGTAAAACGCAGGGTCACTGGCACCTCACCAGGTCCACCTGACCAGGTCCTTCCCCTCCCTCCCCCTCCCTCTCTCCCTCTCCCTCCCCTCTCCTCTCTCCCTCCATCCCTCTCTCCCTCCATCCCCTCTTACGTTTGTATTTCTCTTTTCTGTCTCTCTGTCCGGTCCTTCCTCTTTCCTCTCTCCATCTTTCTCGCAGACAAGGTGACAATCCCGTTTAGGTTCTTGTGCAGTGGAGAGGAAGGGGAAATAAGTGAAAAAGCTGCCTGGTGAACACAATATAAGGAAGCTCTGACTTCCCTGTTTGGCAATGTACAGAATATATAGTGTGTGTGTATGTAGATACATATATACATTAGGGGTGGGGGAAAAAATCAATTCACATTTCAATCGCGTTTTAGTCTTTTAGCGATTCACATCGATTCACAAATGTAAATGTTTTGGGGTTTTTTATACATTTATTTTTGTATTTTGTATAAAAAATCGTGAATCGATTTCTGACCCCAAGAATCGATTTGAATGGAATCATGAGGTGCCAAAACATTCCCACCCCTATTATACATCAAAATAATGTATGTGCGTGTAGTCTTTTGACAGCTGTAGAGCGATGCATATAGATGTGGTCATGGGAGATGATGTATAATATACGAGATATGGACTAGGATAGACAGACATACTTGTAGTTTTCCTACTGAGGACTACAGAAGTGGTGCCGCCCTGCTGTCTCATGACCTGGCGTGCTCTGCTTTGGGTGTTCCGTTCTCTTTTAGTCCCACAGTAACTTGACTGTCAGTAGAGTTCAACTCTTGGGAGAGTATGTGTGTGTGTGTGTGTGTGTGTGTGTGCTTGGAGAGTTTTGACTTTTTCCCACTGGCCACTGACCCCCAGACAGACTGCTAAAAACAATAGGTGTGTGTGCATGTGCGTGTGTGTGTGTGTCGTACGTGGAGGCGACCTCCGCTCGCCCTCACTCGACCAGCACTTTTTTGCTGCTGCAGCGTTGCGCAACAACGCAATCAATGATGTGAACCCCCCGGCTGATGCCTGCTCGTTAATCACCTACTAATTATAGCTCCTCTCCTGCCTCTCTCTCTCTCCTGCCTCTCTCTCTCTCCCTCCCGCTCTCTCCCGTGCTCACCCCCTCCCCCCCTCCCCTCTTTTTTTCTTTCCATCGCGTTTGGCGTTTTATTTATCGGGAGGACACGCTCGTTCGCTTGCAGCGTCGGAGGCAAGAGGGAGCCAGGAGAGTCAGCACTTTGTGCTTGATGCTATGAATATAGTCTCGGTTGGTTATGTGGGGGGGGTGTGGAGGTTGAGTGTGTGTGTGTGTGTGGGTGTGGGGAGCGTGTGCATGTGTTTGTTCCAAGGAGAGGGGCACCTCGTGATATGTCATGAGCGGGCGCTTTGACTTTTTAAAAGTCAGAGGCAAACTGGGAGACTGTTTCTCCCCTCCCCCCCGGAGCTAGCACGTGCTGCGTCAGAGTCCTGGGTGAGGTCAGGTTCAACCACTCCCCCCCCTCCCCCCTCCCCCCTTCTCCTGCTGCCTGTGCTTGTCCGGCTGCCCGCTAGCCTTGCAACACTGCCGTACCTTGATCCACATTAGTGTGCGGGGATGAGGGAAGATCGTCTCCAGAGCAGGCCACTGACAGTCCCTCGGCAGCGTGTTGAGTCAAGAAAAAAGGGTTGGAAATGATAGGTGTGTGTGTATGCGTGTCGAGGCGGTACGATTCGGGGTACGGTCAATCTCTGCAATCTCTGTGTAACCGCACTTTGTGAGATCGCAACTTTGTGGAGTCTTCTTCAAACCCCCGAAAAACTTTTACTTCTCATATGGAAAAGATCGCACTTAATCCCGCTTGCGTCGCCACATCTCTCTGCTTCCTGTGATGTCATAATGCAGGGGGGTCGACGGTGGCGTGGGAGAGCCGAGCGAGTGACTCTCCCATCCGTCCCCCGTCCTCTCCTCCCCCACCTCTAACCTGCCTTTCGTCCGATTTCGTCAACCTCGGGATTGGATCTGTGACAGAGAAGGGGACTGCCAAGGGACAAACGTGTCCCCCCAGGAGCCCGATCTGGTGTCCTGTGTTTGAGCCTGACTCTCCTGACATTGTGTGTGTGTGGCTGTGTGTATAGGTGTGTGTGTGGCTGTGTGTATAGGTGTGTGTGTGTGTGTGTGCCTGTCTGTAAGCCCAAAGCCAGGCTTTGCTGTGTGGAAAGTGAAGGGTTGATCGGGATGAAGGTGGTGGTGGGGGGGGGGTGCTAAGGGATGAGGCAGAAGGATCAGGATCTGTCTGTCTCGTCTGTCTGTCTGTCTGACTCATACCAAGACAGCTCTTTCATGCCACTCCTAAAAAACATTCCTCTCTCCCTCTCTCTCCTGTTATCTCTATCACGTTCTTATTTCTGCTCCCATCTCACCTCGCTGCTCCTCTCTGCTAACTTCAGGGTTTTGACCGAATCTCAGAGGATTTGGAATGTCAGTTCATAGCATGCCTTTATTTAGCAGCAGGGCTCGTCCAGTTTGACCTTGTTGTTGTTCTTCGTTCAAAACAATCACATTGGAGGTTAATGGCTTGTCGTTTGGCTAAAGTTAGTTTAAGCTCCAAAGCCTTAATGTCTTAAATGACTATCAATGGCATCACAAGCCCCTTTCTCTCTGTGGTGTAGTGTCACATGTTCACCAGCTGG
>CAEFZP010000008.1:0-387523 GCA_903064625.1 Mallotus villosus
ACAGAGCTCATCTTCTAGGACATTTGGGGCAGGGGAGCTTGTAGGAAATGTTTTGGTCAGTGATGGCCTGGTGGAGGCAGTTTGTGCTCGTTTTGTAGTCTGAGGTGCCAAGGTAGCAACATAAGGAGCTTCAGATATATCTTGGAAACCATAGTACTCAAAATCTGGTTGAGCTTTGCTGGTCTCATCTGGAATGTATGGTGCAATGTCGTGAAAGTCCCAAAGATCCAAAAAAGTTTCATCAACCTCTCTTGTGAAACGCCTTGACTTGAGATGTCTGGATGAACACGATATCTTCACAGTGGACATCTCTCCAGCAAAGTTCTGATATACAAGTTGCAGGGACATACCGTCGTACTCTGTCTGAAATGGAGACAGACAATCATGCAACATGCAATCTGATTACACCTTTTCAATAGTTTGGTAATAAAAATCAAGCATGTTTAAATAAAGCCCTTACCTTTTCTTTTTGTGAAAACTTCACAAACAAAGCATCACTACTTTCCAATAGTGATACATTGTATCCATCCTGTGACTGTGGACCTTCAGAGTGAACAAATCTCAAGTAAACAGGATACACTTGGAATTCAATTTCACCAGTCATTCCGCTTGAGCCCTCCTTCACTTGCACTCAGGTTAAATCTTTGGTCCTTTTACACATACCTCTCAATGGACTTGCCAGCTTTACCACTAAAAGGCTTGCAAATTGAGTTGCAGGTGTATTTAAACACCACACCAAGGAGTGAGTTTCATGAATCAAATTCTTACGAGATAACAACAAATTGGGATTATGTTGAGTGACGTGTGGAACATTGTATTCTAACTGGCCAAGACAACAGCAGCACTAACCAAGCACTCTCATAGTCCTATCGGTTCCAGCTGGTAGCTTTACAGTCATGCTCTTCTTTCCACAGCTAACTTCAGAGGTAGGAGAGGTGGTTGGAGTCTGACAAATTGCATTGCCAGTCACATTCGTCATCAGGAGACGATCAAAGTACTGCAGATTCATAGAATGGTACTGGACTGCCCCATCAATCTGGAAGAAAGCATATCAAGATGAGAAATGTCTAGCTTTTTCAGAGTAGTTGTTATGCAAAAGCTTTTTCCTTTGAGGCACCAGGCAAACAAACCTTGGACAAAAAGGCCTTTCTTTGTAGATGAAGTACACATTGTATCGCATACATTACAATCACATGAAACAAATGTACATACCCACTGGGTCATGTAGCAACCTTGGTAGGGTAACGTAATCAGCTGCCATAGGCCACGTTCCATCTCAACATGGTGGCACTCTTTTGGCAACATTCTCAGTGAGAGTGGAGGTAATGTACCTGGGAAAAGTGGTGTCCACTGTTAAACTTCATCCAAAAGATGCCATTATATCATACTGTCTCAGGAAAATCGAGGGCTCTTCTGTACAGGATCCTGGATCTTGTCTTTCAAGCATTTTTGTCAGACACCACAGGCTACAAAATCTACTACTGACCATCAAGAACCTGTTAAGATGGCCCAGTCACTGCTATAGCCTGTGTTGAGTAGTCATTTATACTACGCTTTGTGTTGGAATGGCCTCCAAGTGTGCTTTTTTACTTTGTACAGATGAATAGCTGCAAGATCACAGAAAGCGACAGACAGACATCTAAATCTCAAACCAAAAAATACAAACTGGTCTAGTAGTTCTCACCTCTTTTTACACAACACTTGCATAACACTAGAAACATTTTTGTCCCATAAAATCTTAATTTTAATAAGTGGCATAACCTTTCCACATCCTTAAGCAAAGCACCGCATTTCCGTGTAGGTCTTGTTTAACACACCCCACCTTTCATGAAGTAGAAGTCAGCCAGTCGGATAAGATGAAGCCTGATTGAAACACTTTCATGGCCACAGTGATACAATGGCTGGTTGAAATGAGATTGCATGCCTTTTTCATGGGTGGCTTTGGAATCTGCAAAGTGTTAAAAGCAGAATTTTTAGGAAATTATTAACGAATGTAAACGTGGCTCATAAGGTGTTCTACAGGCCCATGTAACATAGCTTAAGTGTGCATGCAAGTATGCTACCACTGTATGTCTTAGGTTTAAAATAACAGCAATAATATATGAAATGCTCCCCACTACAAACCCTTACCTCTGATGTACTTCCAGTTGGGCACATATATTTTATCTTCATTTTCCAGGACCTTTGAGTCAAAAGATGCTTCATTGTTGGATGCATGACCATCATTGACACGGCCCTTTCTGGTTAAGTGTCGGTTGACTTCGTCTACGAAAGTACTTTTCACCGTGTTGTGCTTGGCTAGCTCAGCACAAACCCAAGACATCAAAAAAAGCACTTCCAATGATATATTTGCGCTCCACATCATTATTGCAACGATTGTGGAGCATACATTGCATTTCCATACAACTCACAAATCATTAATATAGGGCTACCCGTGCAGTCGTCAATCAAGCTCGGAAGTCAATTGACTAAATACGCACGGGGATCCGGACTTCTACACAGCCTGGGTTGCGCCCGTCAAACTAATCGGTTGCGTCAAATTTCGATAAATTAGACTGTTCTGTGTGGCATTAATTACTGGACTGATCTGGTTATTTAAACCCGTAAAAGTTAGATTCATTATCTCCAGAAAAGATGATATATATGGAACGCCGATTTAGTCAAAATTAATTAAATAAATAGATCTGCAAATAAATATATAAATACATAAATATATAAATATGGCAATGAAATAAAGCCTATAATAAAAAAAAGATGGCAATACATATATAAATAATAAATGTATTTATTTCAAAATGACGTTTTTGTAAAGACAACATTTATTTATTTAATGAGAACTTTTATTTCCTAATGCCACATTTATTTATTTTTTGAGACTTTTACACATTTATTTCCACATATATTACCACTCCACATGTATTACCACTCCACATTTATTACCCCTCCACATTTATTACCACTCCACATTTATTACCCCTCCACATTTATTTCCGATCTCACATGCAAACGAGAGGGGCGTGGTTATCTTCAGACCAACGCATGCTGCACAAGATCGAAGGCAGATAGGGACACCTATCTACCTCTATCACCAGAATCGTCACGAATTCACACAACATTCAACATTATTGACGATTTTCAAGTCGCATCTCATATTTGCTGCTGTAGGCTCATGGATGTAGGCATGCTGTAGGCTCATGGATCATCAATCCGAGATATGTGCCAATAAGGCCAGGCAACATTACACCCCAAAGGCGCTATTTTTTTACTTTACTCCTATCAAAATGAAACTTAACACAATGAAACTACCATCTCGGATTGGATGAGAATTAAACATATTTCCACAACTAGGATTTCTTAGGACTTTTAGTATGTTGTTCTGGACACCTCATAGAAATGATCTGTGCTGAAAAAATATATTTTACAATTACTTCTATTTTTGGCTCCAAAATGAGTTCCTTTGCCTGGACTAGTAGGGCCACAGGAGTATTTCCCCAAAAGGATAGCATGGGAGGCAAAAGGCACTACATGCTGATGTGTAGGTGTATTGATCAGCTTCAATGAAGATGCAAAGTAATTTCTATATCCGTAAAAATCATGGTCTTTATTCTTAAAACAAAAAAAATCATTACAAAAAGGAACAATGTGGTTACATAGTGAGTATACATATATTTCTCTCTAGTTAGTTTTCCAGTTCAAACCTTGTTCCTAATTGTGTAGTTTTCCCATTTTCACTTGGATCTGCTATTCCCATTAGACCCTTAACTTTCAGCCGTGCTGTTGAAATATCTGTCCATTAGATGTGAGAGACATACACTTCCCTTTGCAGCCCACTTTGATAAAATGACCCATTCTTGATAAGATGATCAAGCCAAATGACATTTTAAACCAGTATAAATCTTAAGTATACAAGATTTTCATTCCAAAATGAGGTGGGGTCAACAGTTAGTGTATCATACAAGTGCAGTGTTTGGTAAAAGTAGATATGGGTATAATGAGGACAAAAGTATGATAATCAAAAACACATTTACCTACAAAATACACAAACCCCTTAAAGGAACAGGTAAAACCAGAAAAAAAACTTTTGAAAAAGAACACATTTAACTGCAGAAGTCCTCAGGATGGATTACCCACAGTGGCCTTGACCCCAAAACACACTGGTATGAAATGGAAGGGAGAATGCCCCAAACCCAGCAATCAGAAATGATGCATCAACACTTCCAGTATGACTATGTTGGTGGCTCCATTTAACCCAATAGTAAGTAAAGCTTCACCCACAGTCTTAATCTTTTCAGATCTGTGAATGACAAGGCAAAGAGCTAGAATGGAGTTAGGCCATGAGTCAACCAGCAACTAAATGTAAACCAGAAGGGAGTCTGATTTTGTGTACATTATCATTTGTGCCTTTTCTCCAGATTTGTTTAGACAGTTCTTTGTTTTCAAAGTAGGCCTTATCAGTACTAAACATTTGTTATCCAAAAGTGTATTTTTAGTGATTAACAATAACGGTGGAACAAATACTTTGAACCCAGAGTGTTTCATCAAGTGGCTAGAGACTTCAGACAATGGCACACAGATGTGTAAGTGGTCAGCATGACCGGGTGAAATCCCAGTGCAATTTGCACACAGAAAGTAGTTTCTGCAGCAGAAAGTGTATGAGAAAGCCAGAGTGACAAGAGTGAGGAAAAGGAAGCAAGGAGAGAGAAATCAGATGAGTGAGTAAGGAGGAGAAGGAGGGATTTAGTGGACTCCAGAGTTTTTAGAAGTTGTTGAGCTCTGCTAGGGTCTGGTCCAGGGTGGTGTGCAGATCCACATTCTCCTTCTTGGCTGACACCACCATCTCTGTGAGGGGAGGGAAAAAGTGAGCTTCGATGCTGTAATTCCAATACGTATAGGAAGTGTGATTACTAGTTTATGGTCTTCTTGCTCGCCAATAGTGGTAGGTGACTTCAGAAATTTAAAAATAATCTTCCCTGAATTATTATTTTTATTATTATTATATTGCATTAAATTAAATATCTTGCACTTCTATCAGCTATTAAATTAGTACTGGTGCATTGCAATTGAATGTTTGGAAGAGTATTTTGATTTCACATACATTTAGCTGTACCCACATTCATCCACAGGAAAGGAAAAGGAGACAAGAGACACAAAGAAGTAGAAGCAAAATGTTTGTTTTTTTCCCCATTTGTTCAACAGTACAGAGAATTACAAGTGTGAAGACAAACCGAATTGGGGAAAAAGGTATGAAGAAAAGTGCACAATTAAAAAGAGAGACAAATTGAACAACAAATGAGCAAAGACACAATATTGGCAAAGAGGAAGGGAAGGAAGAGAGAGAAAACAGGGGAGGGAGAAAGAAAGAAAAATAACTGTGCAATCAAGATTAATGTATTCAGAAGGATGGAGTCGAAATTCTTGAAACCACAATTTGGGACCGCGCAACCAAGTTTCCAGATAATTATCTGAAAATACAGAGGGGAGGAAGAGCTGTGACTATATATTTCCAACGGCGTAACATTTCTAGCTGCTAAATTTATTTGGATGCCGTTAGTTATGGATATATGATTGCAAATATGAACATTGCAATAAAGTCCAAGATCACACCATTCAAAACCTCACTGCCCTTGTTAGACAATGTCATAACTTGTAACCAGCTGAGTTTTAGTAGTAAAACATCGCTTCCTGAAAAACATACAAACTATTTAACAAAACATGCCAGCCTTAAGTTCACTAATTAGACGATGTTAGACTTGAACAGTCCCTGCATGCTACCACCACACACCGCAGGCCTGTATTTACATGGATGTCATGTCATTGAGGGCGTGGTCCAGTTCCTCACTAATGGCCTTGTACTTGAGTTTCTGTGCGTAAAGCTCATCTATGGGTCCGCCACAACCCCAGGCAGAAAAGCGTGGACAAGTGTAGCAAAAGAGAAGAATAGGTGAGCAAACAAAAAGAAACAATGAGAAACTGGTAGAACAGAAAGTAATACAAAAAGGTTACAAAACAAACCAATCAGACAGTGTCTGGAGAAACAGCAAATAAGGTAAGCGGAGATGACAGAAGCGTCTCCGACGGAATCCATGTCTTACCTTCGAGGTCATCGATGGTTTTCTCCAGCTTGGCCACAGACCTCTCAGCAAACTCGGCACGAGTCTCAGCCTAGGAGAATGAGTCACATGATCCAAACTTAAGCAACACATAACTATGAGAGAACATCCAATGACAACATCCAAACTCATATGTAGCATCAAACTGTAACCAATCTCCATGTACCCAGTATAGCCATTATGGGACAGTTATCACATAACTATCCACGTCAGTTTCTGGAGGTCAAATGGTCACTCACAATCATAATACTAAACCTCACCTCTTTCAGCTTGTCAGTCAGGATCTTGATCTCTTCCTCATACTTGTCCTCTTTCTGTGAGTACTGTGGTAAAGAGAAGATTTGGGTCAAAACCACACAAATACAAAAAGGGGTTCTGTACCATTTCCCCCACACTTGTGCACAGTAGTTACAGGGGAAGGTAGTTCTTGGGGGAACATTTTATATGGTAATGTCGAGAAGTGTTTAAGAATCCCATTACAAGAATATTCATGTTTATGTCCACCAACACTGGACAGTAATAGGACAGGACAGTAAGAAATATTACACTACTTTTCACTTGTTTAATCTGTCCTGGAGAACACCAACACAATTCTTTAACTGAGCACTAACCAATGCAAACAGTTGATTCAGTTACAAATGCAGAGATTTAATCCCTGCAACACGTCATTTGAGCGACATCAGAAATTCTCAGGAGGATTAGAGGTCAATGACGAGGGTGAATCGAATAGAACATAAAGCACTACCCCTATACCATATGCCATCAAATATAGAATGCAACAACAAGACATGCAAAGCACTCCTGCTCACATCAAAGCAAACTAAATACCTTACTAAATGAAAACCATTTTCACAACATGCTATAAAATCCCGGTGACATGCAGCAATTAACACTAAACAGGTAAATACCTGCACGCACTCAATCACTCTCACACCAAACACACCCTACCTTCTCTGCTTGAGCCTCCAGAGACTTAAGGTTATTGGTGACGTTTTTCAGCTCCTCCTCTAGTTCAGCACATTTACTGGATTTAGGGAGGCCAGGTCGCACATTTTTGTTTCAAGGGATACAGAAAGAGGAAAATAGATAGATGACTTACAAAAGGAAAAAGGACAGAGAGCAACGGGGCAGTGGAGAAGAAAAGAAAAGCTAGAGAGCTACAAGCAGTGAGAAAACTGAAAATCTCAGCATGATTGAAGTATAAATGGAGTCAAGCTGAAATCTGGAAGTGAAGATAGGGTAACAAAGGATTGATTTGTGACGAAGCAAAAGAAGTGAAAGGTGCTCCTCCTCCATACTGATGGACCAATGACAGCAAAGTGTGGAGTTTGATGTGAAGTATGCTTTGATCAATGGTGTGATAAGATTGTGAAACAACAGTGTTAAATACAGATAGTCTGCTAGGACTCCACCCAAGACAGTCATCAAACTGAAGTCTGGTCCCATGTCAAAATCATGCCAGCATGCCATAGTGAAACACGTTCTTTACCGCGCTACAGTCCACTGGCGTCCATGCAGCGAGTTGACAGGACTAGGTTAAAGACAAGACTAGAGAACAAAGACAGGGTGTAGGAGAGAGAAGAGTAGGTCTGGAGACAGTATTAGGGTAAATGGAGGCGAGCGTGATTCAGAGGAAGAGATGCAAACCGAACAGGAGGGGGAAGTTTGGCTTGGGAAGTTTAAGGGTCATCTGAAGTGCACCATCCTTTCGTCTTGAGTGCATAAATCCAAATAGGTCTACCTCATTCGCACAGTCACACGCAAACAGGTCTTCCTAAAAATAACTTGCTATTTTCTGTTCTGCTTGCACGTCCTTTCATTTTTTATAGTTTTACTGTCTATTCTATTATCTTGCAGCTTAACAAGCACTGCTAGCTACATGGTCTAACCATCCTACTATTATGAGATCCCCATGGATGTTGATGCCCATATTTTTTTAATGCCTTGAATCACAGACAAATAATTCAAACAAGGGATAATCCTTGACCTTTCTCAAAGTTGAGTCAATAATAAAAGACTGCATTTATACTCCTTACATAATAAGCATGATACATATAAACACTTGTTTTATATTTGGAGGTATGATGAGCGTGTTCCACAGACATAAATACTCTACCTGGTCCTCAGAGGCCTGCAGGCTCTTCAGGGATTGGTCAAATCCCCTCAGCTCCTCATCCAGTGCCCTGGCTTTGCTGTTAGTGGAGGATGGGGAGGGGTGGAGTCATGGGCAACCATGCAGCGCAGGGGGATGGGGGAGGTCATGCGTGGAATTTAGGTCGGACCCCCATGTACATGCAACCATACCAGAAGAAGGGAAGTTTCTATTAGGTTACATAACCATTGTTATGCAAACGTGCTCAGTCATTTTCATGAACGTGGGAACACAGTGTCTGGGGCCAGGTTGGGATGATATGGGGGACGCCAGGGGCGTGGGACTGGAGCAACTTGGCACATGTTGGTGTTTGCAACAATAACAACAAAATCATCCCAGTTGTGATGAATTTAAAATTGTTTGTGTTCCTAAGCACATCTTCATTCTGTTGTGTTGTTGTCTTGGAAAAAGTACTATGTCCAAACAAATACAAGAATAAATGTGCGAATCAATTGAAAATCATGTATACTCACGCCTCAGCAAGCTCTGCCCTCTCTTCTGTGCGCTCCAAGTCTCCCTCAATGATCACCAGCTTACGAGCCACCTGTAGACGCAAAACACAGATCCGCATCAGGACACACTTTCCCTCATGTGCAATGGTGTAAGCCAACTCAGTCTGTGACACACATGGGTATGCACACACTCCTCTTCATGCCACCTGGTCTGTTTTAGCACATGCTGCGAGTGTGCGTGTGTGAGTGCGCACACGCAACTGCAACACAGAGGATTTTCTTTAGCAATGTCTCTCAAACATGTCTGGACAAATCAGGGACATTTTTCCGCGAGCGTCGTAGTTTATGAGTGGGTCGCGTCGCGCGCGTGTATACGTTGACATTTTACCTCCTCATATTTGCGGTCAGCCTCCTCAGCGATGTGCTTGGCCTCTTTCAGCTGGATCTCCTGCAGCTCCATCTTCTCCTCATCCTTCAGAGCCCTGTTCTCAATCACCTTCATGCCCCTGAGATACACACATACCTTACATTAGACTGGAACATGACTGTGTGGCTCAGTCTAATGACGAGTGCTATTAGTATGAATATCTAGTGTGTGCGCGTGTACACACAATTGGATATATAGTCGATAGATAGATAAATATAAACACATACGCATGACTATACAACTGACTTGTCAGCAAGAACAAAATGAAAACAACTTGTGTTGGAAAACTGAAGGTAAAAATCCATTGTGTTTAGAGAATTACACATATCCTCTGAACAATGACCTACTGGCGCTGGGCCAGGAGTGACTCATGTTAACTGAGATAAGCCCACACCCCATCACTGCATCCAAGTGTTCTCCATTTCCTGTCCAATATAAAACTTAGAAACCAAATTTTCAGTATGATGGAAGTTAGTAGCAATATCCCCAATTTACCTATGGCACTCTACGGTCTTTCTATTGATTGAGATACTATTTAAACTTAAAACAGCCTGGTCTACAATAAAACCTAAGACATCTGTAGTTGTTTGTAGAAATGATGGGTATTGACTGAAATACATCAACAATGTGTATCTCCAAGTAAAAGCCTGTGACGTGAGTGGGCATCTGACATGCACTTAAGTTAGTGACTAGTTGTGGGCGTGCTTGTCAGGCGCACATGTCTTGAAGTGGACGCTAAGTGTGTTGGTCTTTTACTGTGCTTCCAAGCCTATACTCCCAGCTCTCCTACAAGTGTGAGTCTGGGTGTCCTTGGAGGTCAGGAGGAGTCCAGGCTGAGTTCTACTTGACTGGAGCCTACCCACCTCTCGCTCTCATCTGCAGCTTTCTCTGCCTCCTCCAGCTTCTGCAGAGCGGTGGCCAGTCTCTCCTGGGCCCTGTCCAACTCCTCCTCCACCAGCTGGATACGCCTGTTCAGGGACGCCACCTCAGCCTCAGCCTGGGGGAAACAGGGAAACAATGTTAAATCCATGAAATACAACATATAAAAACTATTCTAACACTATACTGCTGACCATTCAGACCACTTTCAGCAATTTGTAAAAATGTCATATATGTATAATTAATTTGACTTTTTTTCCTTAATATTATGAACTTAAAAAGCTCCCTTTATTTTGAAAATACAACACACATCCTCTTTTACTTTCTAATATTATTAAAGTCATATTATCCCCAAGACCCCAACTAAAGAGCTGGGGCAACCGAGTTGATTATTGAAGATAGCTGACCATAGATGGCCAGATGGGAGGCAAGAGAGAGATGGAAACATTGACACACATTCAATGAATGGGAGGCAGCATAATCAACTCTGGCTCCAAGCAGGCTGTGTCAACTTTAAGGAATCTTCCCTCATAGTGTTTGAAAAACGGTCTGCATTAAATGTGGTCAAAAAATGCAAAGGGATAGCTTACTGAAAATGAAATCAGTGAGATAACATCGGCTACAGCTCAGAAGGGCTGCATAACTTATTATGAACTGCATTTCGACGGGACTCATGTATTGTGTAATCCCCAGTGCAACATGTAGGCTACTCCTCGCCTTAAAGACACGAGATGCAGGCCAGCTGAGGCTCGCATCCCAAACGTTACTCTAGTGACAGGCTAGAAATATCTTCTCTCTTGACACCAATACCTTTGTTCATTTGGGGACTCTAGGAGATAACCCACGTTAAGTAACAGCATGATTGAGGTTTTGTTTGCAAAAACGCAAAACAGTAGGCTATATGAAATATTAACATCTGCACGAAAGTCAGTCGACGTCGCCTAGTGTGGAATGTAGTTGAAAGAATCCATTGGGGCGTAGGTAGGCTAAAAGAGGATGAATCACGGCCCGCATACAATTCACACCACTATTAGTCTAGAGTTGGCGATTGAAACAAAATTATGACACCGACTCTGGATGTCGGCAGTCTGTTGAAACACTGGCTCTAAAACTCGGTAGTATATGCAGACTTCACCAAGGGCCCTTTACCTGCTCTCTTGATCTTTTTTCCTCCTCGACCTGTCTCTGAAGAAGTTCTGCTCTCTCCTCCGCTTCATCTGCCTGTTGCTGTAAAACTTTGATCTTTCGTTTTACCGCATCGATGCTGTTGATTCCAGACATTTTCTTGTATTTGCGAATGTAAAAGCCTAGTTTGAAAACTCTTTAACCAGTTTACTTGAACTCCGAGCTTTGGAACAGATTTTCCAGAAAGAAAAAAAAGTAGCAACGCCCTGCTAATAAGTCACACGTTGATGGTATCCTTGTGGCGTGATAGTTATATAGCGATATTTCGTCAAAAAGAATCAAAGAACGCGCCCAAACATGCACGAAACTAATTCGGATTGCGGTGGAATAATTTTGCAATAATATATAAAAAAAACTACAGCTCTAGCCAGGAAACACCAATTCTGACTTTTTTTGCCAAGACGTGGCAAGGGTAGTCCTAATTCATGGGCTTCCGCTATTGTACATGCAGTTTTAGTAGGCTATACTACCCCACTGCTAATTTTGAGTCGTTCAAGTAAATGAATTCGATTTTGAGTTGTCCAGTGATGTGGTCCAATTCCTCCCTTCCCACTCTCCAATCTCAAATCCCTTCACCTAACTCCCCTTTACTTTTTTCAACCCACTTCCGGCTTGCTCCACCCAGTTTTGACAGACAATGAACTGAAATGCTGACCTAGAATCTGCCCTGCAGCATGAGTTTGTCCCTGGGGGAAAAAAATACTGATCCACTGTCAGCTTTTTGGGCAAGAAGTCTACGACAGGAAGACACTCCTAGGTTACACGTGTCCTGGCCAGGTAAAGTGACGTAAAACCAATAAACCACCTTTGCTTTCCAGTCACTCCCGATGTAGTTTAGCCTACCGACTTGTCAACACAGGCTACAGCAGTGTGTGTTGAATATCTGAAAGTGTAACTAAACTACAATACTAATTTTTTTAGTTAAACCCCTAAGATTAATACTCATGCATGGCTAAACCCATCAATCCTGGTCTTGCTTCAGACTGAACTTTACGAAAAGAAGACATTTGTGAAGTATCACACACAGTTGTCATGCCACCATTGAATGTCTTATATAGTCAGCTCTGACTCACTGTCCTGGTATCTGATTCAAACCATTCCAGAAAACACAACTTTCACAACTGCAGAGTGCTGAGACATGCCTTCACCTCCACATTGTTTACTGATGAGATCAGTGCCAGATATATTCCTATATCTTCATTTGATATGTTATTTAAGCATTTTAAATCAAGACAGAGTACTACAAGTTGAATACACTAATGTCAAAAACCGATCCTTATTTCGTTAACGACAAAATCCAAGTTGCAAAGTTGATGAGGATCTAAATGTAGTTGTTAATCAATAGCCTACCATTTAAATAAGAATCGCAGATGTCACAGACACACATAAATGAATAAAATGTGTCTCATGTGTTTACTTTTTTAACAATAAGTAACATACTGCCACACTATGACCCACAATCATACTTTAACATCAGTGTATTTTACTGACAAAAGCCAACTCTGAAATTTAAAGTTGCCTAATTGTTTCAAACAAGCCTGAGCATGCAGATGATTGAGAAATCATGCTGTTGTCATCACTCCCAGCCTCTCAATTCCTTTACCCAATCCAAAACATCCTGCTGAACCTTGAGGGTCATATTTGTTCCCTGACATTTCTGTACTTCTACCACTAGGTGTCATGCCTACACCATTCTTACTATAGTAAGCAGTATATCTCCTATATTTAAAACAGGTTGGCATACAGTAAATATTGTGGTGGTCTGGTTGCACTGCAGGGAAAATCCCCTTCTATCATCATACTCAGTGTGATACAATTATTTCAGACAGGGAAATAATGACAATATGGTCTGTCAGAAGGAAAGACATATGATAGACTGTTATCAAGTTAGCTCAAGTCTGCCTTCCTGTTTTAGGTAACCTGGTATGATCAAACCAGTTCTAAAAAGTCATATTCTGCCAAGTGGCATGTGTAAAGGAAGGCAAAGGTAGGTTTGGAATAAAAAATGTAAGTAGCTGTATTAGTTTTGCAAAGAAGTACTTTGTATGACCTCAAGAGACGCCTCCCATGAAATGTTTTATAGAAAGGTGTTTCACATCATAATTTATAATCTGCATAATCTCCACTCAATCTATCCACACTCCACACACAGACCACAGACACACAGACACACACACACACACACACACACACACCACACACACACACACACACACACACACACACACACACACACACACACACCCACACACACCACACACACACACACACACACACACACACACCACGCACACCACAACACACACACACAGACACACAGACACATGCTTAAAGTATTTGTCATAGGCTCTCTGTGCATTCTTCTCGTTGAGACAAATGAATTTGGTGACAGGTGCTCCTTCTTTATTTGGAGTCCGAAAAAACACAATCACAGAGTCACCAAGAGTAAGAGGAATTGAAGGAAAGTTGAGAGCAAAATGGTCTAAACGGGGGGGGGAGTACGCAACATCCCAAAAATAATTGGTTGTAGTTTATTCTACAGGAACTAGGTTTACCAACAATCTTGATGAATGGACTAGGTTGACGTCCCTCCTGGTTTAAATATAAATATAAACGTCTATCAACCATTCTTCGTTACACACATTCTTGTCAAAAGTATGGAAAGATGAGAATGGAGTGTAGTGTCAGTGAAGCTATGGCACAACCGGACTCACTTGGACCACAAAATGTTCTGAGTAAAAAAAAACTCCTTAATTGTATCCTGTTTGCACCTGGGTCTGATGAGTATGCCCCCAGCATTGTTTTCTATTTCTGTTTCAGAAATGTGGTGAATGTACATCCGAGCAAATCAGCGTCGTTAAGTCTGTTCTAAACTGGAACAGAGAAACAAAACCCAACAGATACTGTAACCCTTGGGGACTGTTGGTTGACGTTCAGACTTTTTGTTGCACCTAAAATGGTCGTGTGGTTAGTCTGATAGACAGTCATCAAGACTTGCCCGAATGACATCATGGCCGAAGAGGGGAATGAAGCTACAACAGCTGCTGTGGAGGGTTAAATAGACCAAAACGGAGGGGTAAAGGGCATCAGTCAGACACCGGGCTTAACCTGCTGTGGTCTAAACATGGTCACAGCCATCCACATAGCAGGGTGGCTTTTCACAATGTGTCTGTGTGGTTGTGTGTTGTATAACTGTGTGTGTGTGCGCAAGTTTGGAATGGGGTTGGACTATGTTGCTCATAACATGAGCATTGTGTATTAAGCCTCTGATAGCGTCAAGCCTGCTAAGTAGGATCAGATAGCACAATAGGAAAGGACAGGGTGTGGCATAGAGCTGTCTGTTACATCCCTACTAGGACAGTAGGCAGCTAGCCTATTCATGGTGTGATGATGGAACCCAATGGTGTTCCAAATCGACGCCAAAGTAGTTATCTTCTTCTGTATGGCAAACTTCTTTGAGCCAATGGTGCAATTCAAAAAGGTTGCATTTCGGAAGGGGACTTTAATAGGGTGGATTACACATCTAGGCGATCACTAGGTTATAAGATGAGCTTTCACAGTGGTTTCACACCTGATGAGAAACTCCAGTCTGATTATTAGATAGTAGGGCTATTGCTAATCATAGCAGCCGTTGCACAACTCACATCTGCAGCCTTCTTGTCCGCCACCTCCAGCTTCTCCTGAGCATCCTTCAAGGCCTCAGAGTACTTGTCCAACTCGTCCTCAGTCCCCTTCAGCTTCTTCTGCATCTGCAGGAGCTCATCTTCATGCTGGGAGGGAGGGAGAGGGAGAGAGAGAAAGGGAGAGAGCAGAGGTAGGGAGAGAACGTCATGTATGGAAAGGAGAAGGGGCTGTCAGTAAGTGATCAAATTAGTTGATCATTAATCTCATCAATTTCCCTAGAGAATCTCAATACTTATCTGTAATCTGTATGACATTCATCAAATAAATACCTTAATTGCTCTCGGCTCACAGCTATCTCAAGGTGAGATTTACTACCTCCCCCCCCCTTCATCAGGGAAGACCCCCCAGACTACCCCCATCCCTTCATCTTTCTTCCTCCCCAAACAAATTGGGGTGCGGTGGGGGATACTGACAGACTGGCTCTTGGCTCTGTTTGGATGCTATAAATACTTGGACAACTGCTTCCCCTCATGCTGGCTCACTCAATGAGAATATCCCTTCCCTTGTCCTCCATCCTCTCTAAGCCCTCTCTCCTTTCACAACCTTTCCACAGAGTGATCACTTCTCTGACATTGAAAACTGACCCTCCTGACTTTTGTCAACCAAAGCAATGGCGAATTAAGTTTCTCACAAATTAAACTGACACGTTTCCACTTTGGTCAGAGGGTAACACAAAGGGCCTGACAAACAGGTCTAGCACTCAATGTCCCAATTAACCAGTGCTTCTTACATTGAAAGTTATGTTTGCGATATAGTCATCTGCTCAAATACCTCTCTCTTTAGATACATTTTGTAAACACAAATGAGTGTCAAATTGAATGAGGCGTTTGACAAATTAGATTATTTCCTCAATCTAGTTTTGTTTTGTTACCTATTGCTTTGCCTAATACATCATTGTGCCAACCTGCTTGCTCCTCTCCTCCGCTGCTTTCTTGTCCGTCTCCGCCTGCTCCGCCTGGTCCAGAGCGTTCTCCTTATCCAGTTTCAGCATCAGCATCTTCTTCTTGACGGCTTCCATTTTTACTGCTTTTCGTTTGGCTTTTACTTTAAAGAACAAAACGCAAAGACAAAAGGGAACGAGAAAGTGTCTCACTTGTGGAAAGGAGGTTGAGTTGCTTCCTGAACAACTAAGAGAAAGAGAGATAGAGAGAGAGGGGGGGAGGGAGGCAGAGGTAAGAGGGGAGACCAAACTCAGTCCAGGATCAAGAGAGAGCATTTATTTCACAGAAAGTGTATGGCTCCTCCCCTTGAAGACCCCTCCCTCTTGGCCCCTACCCTAATCCTCGTGGCCACCCCTAACTCTATTTCACAAAATAATCGAACCCTAACTCAAACTGTGTCTGTACCCACACAGTATTATCATCTTCTTCATTAGTATAAAACAATGTCTAGTGCAATTGTCTCTGTTCAGCTTTTTACATAATCTACATTATTATCTTTCACTTGACATTATCTTCATGTCATATGTTCTCTTCATGTTGTGTGCATGCTAAAGAACTAAATGGAATGAGAGCGAAGTGCATTGCAAGACGAAGAATGAGAAGGATGCACAGAGACAGAAGCCATCATAAAACAAAGAGACACTTCTATTTCTGTCAGTCACACAGAGGTCACATTTTTGTCCCTAAGGATGCTAGACACTCCAATAACACAGCAGGGCACCCCCTTACCACTGTTGTATATATTGTTTCATGTCAACCTTTATATTCTAGGAAGCCGTGTAGGCAATATAAATGGTCTGAATCCCGACAAGACAGGTGAGAATGATAGCAGGGTTCCTCTTTCAGTTGAAAAAACGTCCTTCTTTTGAGAATTTCTTAATTGTTTATAGCCTTATGATACTATTCATCAGCAGCTGTTCATGTTCTGGACCTTTGCAATGAGAACTGTATTATTTTATTACATTCATTTTAACCGGCTAACTTGGCAGCCATGGTCACAGAGAGAAGGGAGCAGACACAGTGTGCCAAGCAAGGCTAACATAGGCATAGTTAGGTGTCAAAGGTTAAATATGCGGAGGTTAGAGTAAGGCACAAAAGTCAACAACACATTTAGTTTGGAGGTTAATAGTTGCACCCAATGAACACTACACATACGTGCCAAATACAAGAAATGTACACCCAAATCTATTTTAACCTCTGAATTGCATTTTGTATGTTTTATTTACAATACATACAAATGTTTTTGTAAATGTGACACTATTCATATGATTTTAAGTATTGCCAACCAAGTTCTACCCCTAGATTAAGACAAATGCCAAAACAACAGCTTCTCCTGTTTGGATTATGAAGCGGGTTAGCTAGTTTAGGAACGAAGGAGCGATAAGGAGAGAGAGAGAGATGAAGAGAGAGAGATGGAGAGAGGGGGAGGGAGAGAGAGAATGGGTAGCTAGCAGTTTCCCCGTAACCCTACTCCCTCTGTTCAACTCCCAAGCCGCCATACTCTTCCCAACTAACAGTACTATGCCTGTAGAGGGGACACCACAGTGATGGATGGGGTGTTTGGGGGCACACGGGACCACAGGAGAGGGTCAGTGGAGGGACTATGCCAGCTATGTACCGCACTGGGGATATTAATACACACCTTCTGGCCGACATTGTCTCTGGGAATAGACTAAAGACATGAAGGAAAGGGAGAAGAAGCTTTGGTTGTCAAAGATGGTTGCCAGGTTGTGGCGAGATGGAACAAGAGATTGAGATGGGAGCAAGAGAGAGTGAGGAGTCACTGTGTGGTGTAGGGCAGCTACAGCAAGGACAGACTGAGCAAGGTAAAGAGATGCTAGCCCACAATGAAAAGGGGAGGGGGCACTGTGTTCTGTGTGGGTGTCCCAAAATATTCAAAATATGCAGTAGATGGTTTAGGGTTTAATACATTTGAGCCATTGTTTCAGATCGGTCTCCCCTCTGATGTGAGAGGTTTGGAATGGGTTGTGTATTAGGGATAGGAGCCAGATAAGTCCACTCAAAAGGCCAGACTGGAAACGCATGGGCCAGAGTTCAGAAGGAACAAGGCAAACGCTATCTTAAAAATAGGGTCAGCTGACAATTTACCAGTTCTACAAAATGGCAAACGGACCGAAAGTATGGACAGATTGTAGATAGGAAAACATGTCAATGTCATATTGGATGTCACCATCTGTTTCATAGCTTTGTATAGAAATTGCATGCAGTACAGTTATCCCTCCAAACACACTTTCCATCCAGATTTATAAACAATAAAGTAAAATATGGCACTGTCAAGAGTTACAGACAACAGAAATTACAATGATACAGAAATAAGTAGGCCTAATTTCTGTCTGAAAGGAACAATACAGTCAAGTATGAGGGTTGTCTGGCTGTCCGTTGTGTGAACATCGTCCCAAAAGTGGCTTTACTAAGAAAAATGAAGGCTTTTTTCAAAGTGTGTTGACCTTGAATTCTGTATTCCTTATAGAGATCACAAAGTGCGAGGGAAGTCGAAGAGACCCACATTCCGGAACATTCACCTCAATACACGTTGTCTTTGTTGTCCATTTTAGTCCACAAGCATAAAATACAGTACAACTCTATTTAAGTGTAAGACTTACCAATTGGATAACATTCCATTTGAAAGAACTCCTAAGATTACTGCAAGCCTCACAAGACTCTTACAAGAATTCTCATGACAGAAAAGGCAATAAATGAATATAATTATTTTAACATAAGTGAAACTTATTGTAAACCAGAGATCCAATTTCATTAGTGCACCTACAGTTTTTCTAATTTATCGTCCTATTCAGCCTTTCTTGATAAGATGTTACAATTGGATTACTTGCTTAAATAGAGGAATAAATAAGTAGAAAGCATAAGCATCATAAACAGTGTTGACAATCATAATTACTAAAATGTAAAGGATTCAAGTGGTGAAAGACATGTATCAATTACAGTGTCTGTGAGTCCATGTGTGTATGTATTGGGTCCCTTTATACAGTGACTTTCATACATCATATTATGGAAATATTTACCAGGCAAACAAACACAAAAACAAAATGCCCATAATACAGCAAGTCTTGCCCAAGCTGATCAGGATTGAACGTCCAGACAGGGCTATTAAATGTGTAGTACATTCCTTCCACATCCTTCTTTGGAAAACCATCTTTGCTTGACTCCTCCCCCTTCTGTTAGAAACACCACTTTGGTAGGTCCTCATTAGTCCACTGACGATTCCAAAATGAAGCCACATAAATCCAGATCATCCAAAACGCGAAACACAAAATAATGTCATACATATTGCCACGGGTTGTGTACTCTATAAAGCTAAGCCATGGAAACAAACCTATATGGAATATGTTACTTCCTTTTTTAGTTAAAAGAGGAAGACTATTTCACAACTCATTTTCTTGGGCCCATTGTGTAAAGTGGGGCTTCAGTTCATTAGCAGTGTGACACGTTAGGGTCTCGTGGCTCTGGGCCGGCTTCACTCTCTTCTGGAATGTCCTGGAGATCTGAAAGAAAAGACAAATGGATAAACAACTTCCACTCTGTCATACCTTTGTTACATCAATGTCTCGTATAGGTCACAGTAGTACAACCATACAGGGACAGCAGCACTGTCTTTTTCTACATTATATTTGAACAGGATACAGATAGAGAGATGGGGAGAGCAACAGAAAGACAGCGATAGAGACAGAAAAGCTGTTTCCTCCCACACGCGTACAGTACAGTAACAGAGAGAGCATTAGATAGAGGTAAGGTTCAGTGTGTACACACACAAACACACACACTGCACTGTGTGTATGTGTGTGTTTGAAGAAAGTTATGTATTTGTGTTAAGAGACATTTTGTGCCTCAACGGAAAATCAATGTATTATATAAGTGTGTGTGTGTGTGGGCTTGCATTAGCATTACGGAGGGGGCAAAGTTGACTCCCATCTCTGCCGAAGTGCATTTCTGATTAATAATACCACAGTGTGGATGTCGCTTCTTGAAAAACGCATCGTCTGATATTTTCAGTTTGTTCAACTGAACGTCTCTGACACATGGAATGATATGGGGGCCCAGTAATGAGATAGTTGAACTCTTAGCTACGTCCGCTCATGTTTTGCTCATCTACAGTAGGAAGATGTATCTCTGACCTCTGGGGCTCTCGGAGCGCGGCGACACTTTCTCATCCTCCTCGTCAGACGTCACGTCCACTTCCACATCGCTGCAGTCCTGCAGGCCGTCTGACTGGTCGACGGATTCCTGGCCGTCCAATGCAGCGTCGCCGCTGGGGGCTGTCTCACTCCCTCTGCGTGGAGTTGGTGTCTAGGACCAATGGCAGATATGAAACGGAAGATTAGACGTTTAAGATAGTCGATTAAGTCCCTCCCACCTCCCCACCCAAAAAAGTTAATGATCCGGCAATTAATGGAATAAAACATTCATATTACATATTAGCATGTTTTTTGTTGTTTAGTATTTTTTATATTGTTTTAATCTTTGTATACATGCAAATGCAAATAAATAATAAACAAACAAAAACAAATAAACAAATAGACATATTAGTTCAGCTACCTTCTCTGAGCTTCCGGGACCTTCCAGAGATGTGCTGGTGGTGCTGCTGGCCTTCATGTCGCGGACCTGCCTCTCCAGCTGGACGCGGGCCTTCTCACTGTCCTTCAGCCGGCCCTCGGCCCCCCTCAGCCGGCCCAGCTCCTCCTGGAGCAGACTGTGCTGTCTCTGCAGCAGGGTCAGCTCCCCGATGGCTGCCCCCGTGCCGGCCTCAGCCACGCCTGCGTCACGTGACAAGGAGCGCCACACCCTGCCCACGGGGGCCGCCCCCTCGGGCCGCAGGCAGAGCTCCAGGATGGAGTCCTGCTTGATCACAGCAGCCTGGAAGAAGCACATGTTTCATGTAAATAGAGAGTGTGTAGAACGAGCTCAACTGCTTCTGCTGAAAGAAATAATCCAGTTCTTAACTATGAAAGGGAAACAGGCAAAGGGCTGTTAGTGGGATCAGCGCAACTTTGATCAAATATGACATATGGCAATGTTAACAGAGTATAGCCGTGTATAAATACAAGTAACCTGACCTGGAGAGCGTGAAGATGGGCACTGAGATTCACCAGCCTCTGACAGACTTCCTGCAAGACACACATACATCCTGTTTAAGCAGTTGATATCTAGTTGAAATACACCGATCAAGCTAGTGAGCTGTGGTTAATGTCTCACCTCATTGGGCGGCCTTTCTCCTGTTTGATTCCCATTGCGATCCTGCGATAGTTAAACACAAATTAACAAGGATCTGTGAATTACTTCCATCTACTCACAATGAGTGGAAATTGCTTTTAAAAAATATCCAATGACTTACACAATGATTTGTTCAGGAATTAATCAATTTCAATGTGAAATGGTTTATCATATTATGATAACAGGTCCACAACCTGCTGACTGATGGACATCTAAAGAACCTGACCTTTGGTGCCGGGGCCTCGTTTGATCCATTGATGACCATCTCCTGACCATCTGAGATCAAGCAAACAAGCAAACCTGAGATCATCTACTGTACTCACCATACGCACTTGTAGGTATGTCAAACGTTATGTAAATGTAACCAACACGATCGTCCAGCCCGTCACTATCCTTACATGTGTTTATCGTGGAACAGCTGGTACTACTCATCGATGTCAAACATGGAGTACAATATGTGTCGAGCATAGTCATCTGCAACTCACTAGCATCGAAGGGACTTACTGATCACTAGCGCCCCCGTGTGGTTGTGCTGTCTGGTGAAAGTGCAGGGGAGAGGGATCTCAAGGGTTGAGCCCAGCAGGATCTCACTCAGCCTGTCCACTGGCAAACACAAACACATGGAGCATCATCAGTATGGTACAAGTATAATAAGAGAGATACCCCATGTGTCATCAAATGAAATGACAATGACATTAGGATGTGATTAATTCATATGACCGATGGTTGAATTCTTGTCTTGTCTAGAAATAGCTTGGTGTATAGAGGGGCAACTTAGATCCCAGCTACCTAAAGCGCATACCACAAATGTTATCCATCTGGCAGCCATCTTGTGCCAGCACATTGCACATAGCATCAGTAGCATAGTGAGAAAGGCATTCTCTCAGCTTACGGTTACATAAAGTGGGTGGCCAATAAAAAAAGCAATGTGACACTCAATATTTCAAGTAAAAGGTTATGGCAGTAGTCATTAGTTGATAAATAGTTACACTCATTTCTCTTTCTCGTGACATCTCTCTGTCATCACTTCTCTTGGAAACCCCCCCTCCCTTTATCTATGGCATTATACAAGTAGCCTGCTTCTCTCTCTCAAATTTCTCCCTCCCTCCCTCCCTTCCTCTCACCCTCTGTGATGGCGTCCACGAGTAGCTTCTCTCCCCGGGGGGCTTGGGGCGTGTCGGCCCGGAACAGGTTGCGGGAGTTGGGGGGCAGTGTGACCTCTTGACCCCCCGTGACCTCGGCCAGGTCAGAGAAAAGGGTGACCCTCTCCTGGAGAAGTTCCAACACCTCTCGGTCCTTCTGCTGGATGTCAGCTGGGAGGAGGAGAAACGTCAACCGAGGGCCACATTCAAATGTATCAGGGTCAGTAACTGTGGTTCCTTACCAATGGATTGACTCCATTGTGGAAAGGTGTAATGACTGATGAGGTATATCTTAATCATGCATAGAACTTTTGACATGAAACCGTCACTTTTTGATTCGAGATTAAATATGTAAAATGGAGAAATCCACGATGGAGAAAGAGAGAGAGAGAGTGAGAGTCGAAGGTTGTGAGAAGAAGAGAGACAGAGAGGGAATCAAGAGACGGAGAGAGAGAGAGGGAGAGCGAGAGAGGGAGAGAGAGAGAGAGAGAGAAAGAGAGAGAGAGAGAGAGAGAGAGAGAGAGAGAGAGATGATAGATATCCAGTATAGATGCCTTCCTCCACTGTGTAGGAGGGTGGATTCACACTTGTCCTCCTACACACTGACAGAGAACTACATGCTGTACTGCGGGCACTGTTAGGAGAGAGAGAAAAAGAAAAGCACAGAGGTAGAGGGAAGGAGAGCCGTGGCTGAGGAACTGGCTGATATATCCATAAAGTCACCTCACTTATCCCAACTGGGATTATAGCAGTTCCTATGTCCCACAATGTTTTGACTAAATGTGTGGCTGTGTAGTTACATTGTAGTTAATAGTACATAGTGTCCATAGTTAATAGTGTACATAGTTAATAGTGTCCCTTTGCCATGTTCGCATCATGTTGCAGCGTGTGTGATGTTTGAGTGCTGACCTTTCAGTCTCCTCAGAAGGGCCTTGTCCTCAGTCTCTATGAGAGGAAACTCCTCTCGGGATGGGCAACTGCAGAGACAACGACACACTGTGAGCTTGTGCGTTTGTGTGTGTGTGTGTTTGTGTGCGCACAAGTGTGTTTGTGTAACTGGGTGTGTGGGTTACACACCTCCTGACTGTCTGCTGTATGACGCGTATCCAGGTGTTTCTGTCCTCTTTAGAAGCTGCGTGGACCTCATACATCTCTGGAGGGGAGGAGTCGCTGATGAGGAAAAGGCCTCGCTCCTGATTGGCTATGTCCCTCAGTATTAGGTTCTGCAGAGACAAGACTGGAGGCTTATCCTAGAGAGAGAGAGAGAGAGATAGAGAGAGAGAGAGGGGAATACAAAGTGAGAATACAATATCATAGATTACATAAATTATGTTTACTAAACTGTCAATAAGATCAATGAGTGATGAATGCATGTGTGTACCAGAGAAGGGAAAATGTATCGCTGGTCTTTCTCCTGCAGGAAAACGAGGATGTCTGTCATCAGAAGGACCTGCACATCTATGACCAAACACACACATGTAACCCACATGTTTATCCAGCCTGCCACCATCCTTACAGTTGTGATAACAGTTGTACAGCTGCTGCATACTATCCTATGTGAAAGATTGACCAAAACATTGAGCATCAACTCATAAACTAGGTCTAGAACTGTCAGGAGACAAATCCCTAAATCATCTCTCTCCGGAAAACACACACACAGGCACACACACACACACACACACCCACACATACACAGGCACACAGGCACACACACACACACACACACACACACAGGCACACAGGCACACACACACAGGCACACACACAGGGCACTGACCTTTGAGCCTGGAGCCAGGGTTTTTCCAGAGCAGCGTGCCCTCGTGGATGAGCCTTCTCCTGAGCAGTTCCCCTCCTCGGAACAGCTGGCCGTCTCTCACCTTGGCTTCGGCTCGTGGGTCTAACCGAGCCTGGATCTCCTGCAGCCTCTGCGTCCGCTCCAGCTCCAGAACCTGGCCCACGCCAGAGGGACAGTGTGTATGTGTTTGTGTCTCAAGGGTCCCCACACCCTTAACCCTCTCTCTTACAGGTTGGCCTGCACGCGAGCTTACGCATGCTAGCAGGGTCTTACGTAGCTACCTGTTGGTTGATCGAGCTGAGCAGTTCTTTGACCGCAACCAGAGTCTGGACAAACGACTGAGCCTCCTCTTCGTTGTCTGGGGGAGGAAGAGAGGATGTGTGAGAAGTGGCCCTGCTTTGGGTTGTGGAAGAATCCCACAGGTTATCTGGCTCACCTTTGGTGTTGTCGAGGATACGCTGGAATAGGACCGGGTACTTGGTGATGCGCTGGGTGACCAACAGGATGCACTCCTGGATACCATGGCGACGCAGCAGCTGACCTCTACTCACCCGCTGACCAGGATGAGAAAGAGAACAAGAGAGTGTGTTGGAAACACACACACAGAGAGAGAGATGTGTTCATAGGGTTCACTGTCAAACTACAAACTTAATTCAGTTCTAAAATTCAGAACTTATATTTGAATAAAATATTCTCAAGTGTAGATGGTTGGCTGGATGCCAGCAGTTCAAGGCTAGGTTGCTAGAGTCAGTGTTTATATAACTCTTGCTCTTAAATTTCCTGGAGACCTATTCAGGGAACTAGCAAGGACGTCTGCTCACCCGTACGAAGTACTGGAACCTCTTGTCTCTGGCCAGCAGCTCCTTGTACAGTTTAACAGCCTTCAGGTGTCGACTGCAGAACTCAGCGTACGTCTTCCTCATCTCATCAGCATACTGGCCTGAGAACTGGAACACACACAGTCATTAACCGCCGACAACAGCGGTCTTCAGCCGCAACGACTGTGTGTGCAGCATGCTATTCTGCATCGCTTCCAGAAACAGAAACTCAGGGAATCCTGAGGCTCAGGGAAACTCAGAACTCTAGAATCTTTCCACCGGGCGGAGCGGCGTCACGCGTACACCGTACAGTGCACGCGCGTGTGTCCCGTGTGTTACCTGCTCCAGCAGCACGTCGCCCAGCTGGTGCATGGTGAAGTTGTAGGAGGAGCCCGGCTCCAGGCTGTGGTTGCGCCGGGTCAGGAGCTGCGCCAGGAAGCGCCCGTGTAGCGCCATCAGGCGGTCCAGGCAGGGGAAGATGGCGTGCACCACGCCCGGCTCCAGCTGCACCTCCTCCAGCATGCCCTGGCGGAACACCCGCTCCATGATGCGCAGCGTCCGCACGTGGTGCAGCTCCGTCTGGATCAGCTCTGGGGGCGGCGGAGGAGGAGGAGTGAGACTTTTACACACGCACGTGTCGGTGAAGAGATGTTCAGGAACCAGGTGGCGCACGCCCGGCCACGCGTGACGCAAAATTGAAGAACTGTTCCAAAGACGGGGAGTACAATTGTCGGGGGGGCGGGGGAGGGCGTTCTCACCGTAGATGACGTCCTGCCTCTTGATGACGTCTTTGCGATGCTTCTGGAGGTAGGCGGAGTCCACCGCCATGCTCCAAGAGTCCGCCTCAAAGTCCCGCCCCTCTATCTCCATCTCCTCCAGCATCGAGGCGTAGTAGACTTCTCCTGAAGGCAGACGTCCACATTACATCCACCAGAGACGACACATTGATAAAATCACAAATACACACAGCCATCTGAAACAAAGGGCTCGGTGGGCTCCCAGACAGACTGTTTCTGTTAGGAGAACAGAGCAGTGTTGAACAGAGCAGTGTTGAACAGGCAGTGTTGAACAGAGCTCGGTCTCACCCTCGTCGTTGAGAGACTCCATGGACATGGCTCTGTTCTTGAAGTTGAGGGAGTCTGTGGACTGAGACAGGATCCTGCGCAGGCCCAGGGGAGAGTCATCATTCAGGCTCCTATACAGAGGCACGGACCAGGACACACACACACACACACAGGCACGGACCAGGACACACACACACAGACACAGGCACGGACCAGGACACACACACAGGCACGGACCAGGACACACACACACACAGGCACGGACCAGGACACACACACACAGACACAGGCACGGACCAGGACACACACACAGGCACGGACCAGGACACACACACACACAGGCACGGACCCGGACACACACACAGGCACGGACCAGGACACACACACACACAGCACGGACCAGGACACACACACAGGCACGGACCAGGACACACACACACACACAGGCACGGACCAGGACACACACACACAGGCACGGACCAGGACACACACACACACACAGGCACGGACCAGGACACACACACACACACAGGCACGGACCAGGACAAACACACACACAGGCACGGACCAGGACACACACACACACACACAGGCACGGACCAGGACACACACACACAGGCACGGACCAGGACACACACACACAGGCACGGACCAGGACACACACACACACACAGGCAGCAAGACACAGAGATATACATTCACATGCAAGCACACATATAGAGAAGCATACAAACACACACACACACGTACAAACACACACACATACATGACATGCATGTGTAAATAACATCCATCCAAACAAAATGATTCATCCAAGGACATTGAGTGTAAATGTATACACATGTACAAACACACCCACAACAAACACACAAATACAGATAGAAATCCAAGCACACCAAGAACATTCATAGAGGGAGCAGAAACCCAAGCAGACACAAACACAAACACAAACACACAACACAAAACACAATTACAATGGCACACAGATGTACAATACATACCAATCAATGACCACTGTGAATTACACTATTCATGCTTGTGTCCTGACACACAAACGCACACACACAAAGATGAGTCGTCATGCATGGGTTAAAATGTGTCAGTCAGCATCACGCCTCTCTCATGTTGGCTTTGTTTTCTATTTCAATTTGTGGTCTGTTTTTTTAAATCATTATCTTAATTATAATTCTTTTGAAAGGGTGTTAGGCTAAAACCATAAAACCTTTAAACTTTTGGTTATTTATGGACTAAGCCCAAAGGGTACTCATAAAATCACACACACCACCAACATTTTGACCAAACAATTTGGTTGCAACATTATATTTTCTTTCTCCAGTGTAGCAATCCCACCTATCCTTAGCTCCAATAACTCCACCCGGTTCTAGAGCACAGGCCATGTGGGCGGAGTCAGAACTCACCCTGCGATATTATTGGTGGAGACGCTCTTGGAGAGGGAGAGGCCGGAGCGTCCACGGCGGGAGCCCAGCAGGGACTGGCGGAGGCTGTCTGAGTGGTAGATGGCCGAGCTGGGCCGCTCCCGCATCAGGGGGGCTGGGGTGAGGCAGGGGGTGAGGCAGGAGGGTGAGGCAGGGGGGTGAGGTAGGGGGGTGAGGTAGGGCGGTGAGGCGAAGGAAGAGGAGGAGCAGTTTGATATCAATGACTCATCATGTATTTGCCATTTCTTCGAACATGTCGTGTATGTGTGGGCCACTCGGTGCATTTAGACTCACTTTTGGTACGAAGAGTAACGTTGGAGGAGTTGTTCCTCATGAGAGCCATCTTTTGTTGCTGAGGATATGAGGAGAGTTTAGCTACATGTGCTAGCTAGCTACAATGCATCTTGCAGACTATACCATAAGGTCAACATGAGTCAGCAAAACATAGCAAAGCTTAACCAAATTTAACGACACAGATTAAAATAAAAATGTCCATTGTTGTATGTACCCTGTGAACACAGTGAATATTTAGTACGAATGGATGCGTTTGTCAAACACATAATATTGTGTAAAGGGATCTTACCCTCTGTTTCATCTTGGCACAGTTAGGCAGTGTGTCTCTACAGCGGTTATGGATGGTCACGTTGCAGGCTGTAGGAATTGGACAACAAATGAGAGACTTTATTTCTCAAAGTTTTCTTTTTCTGTGCTCTTTTTTTGTTTTTTTTAAACCTCCTCTCTTTCGTCCAACTTCCTTTTCTGTCTCATCTCCTCCTGGCTGCTGCTTCCATTGTTTCAAATCAGTTTCACTTCCTGTGCAGGGTTCTAGGACAGGAAGTCAGACTCAGAACTAAGGGAGGTAGAGACCCAGGGGGGGTTCTGAACCCTCTCACCCAGTCTCTGATCACCGTGGTAAACTAAGAGAAAACTGTTGTTCTTTTTTAGTCAGTGTCAGCATGTACCATAAATGTATGTGCATACTTCAAAAACATCCAACAATAATGACTATTGTTACTATGTAAGAATTCCACCAATGAGGTAAGGTACTCCAACCTTTCCTTTGAAAAAAACCCCATAGAGGTGTTCCATTGAAGTATGTGGATTTAGTTCTGTCAAACGGATGGGATTAGAGAGGAGAGCAAAACTCGACACCACAATCATATCTTCGGTAACAGACGGCAACCAAAGTACAATTCCAATACAGTCGTACTGGAGCTCGAGTGGTATTAGAAGAGAAGGCAGAGGTAATACGTACTGGGACAGCTCAGGGCCTCCTTGGCGGTGATGCTCTTGTTGCAGGCCGAGCAGAGGGTGGTACCAGAGATGGTGAGGGAGGTGAAGAGGTGGCCGTTGCTGTAGCGAGCCTCCCTCTCCCGTGCCTCTTTCTCTCGCTCCCTCATGCGCTCCTTCTCCTTGTTCTGGAAGAAAAACACCAAACGCAGCAGAGAGGCCCCCGTCGTAAACAACACAGATCTGAGGGATTCATCTCATATAGTGAGAAACGACGGGTGGAACAGAAATTCTGCTATAACCTGTGCAGAACTAGAAGAAGAGCCAGTGAACACCTGTGTCTTGCATGGAATGTTGAGTTTCATATCATGTTGACTTTTGGCACAGGAAACACAAACACACAGTGCTGCAGACTTCCTCTTCTTAAGGCTATGGAGGGCGGGGTTAAGCGTGTATAAGGTAACAGCTATAGATAGGAGGAACAGTGTATGTGAAGAAACGCCTCTGTTCAAACTTCCACAACGTTAAATTGAGAAGAGAGAGAGAGACAGGGGCAGAGAAAGAGCTCTGAAATGCTGTTTTCAAAAGACACAATTGACAAACTGTTTCAATTCAACAGATTTCTGTTTTCACCCTCGTTCTTCCACTCCCACTACTATTCCTGTCCCTTCTGCCCATCGGTTACTTCGTGCAGTGAGAAGGGTAGATTTGAGAGGAAGAGTCGAAGCTACATGTGATCCTCACATGCCCATAGTTATGAAACAGGAAGGTTGATAAACATCGACCACAGGGTCATGCAAAACAGCAAAATACTAAAGGATCTGGACATTTCACCCAGACTTAGTTGGATCCTCTAATGATGTCGTAAGGCAAACTATGTAAAGTAGGCCGACAGAAAAGGCAGCAGGCTCTGTTTTTAGTATAAATCTGTCATGTGCTGTAAGATAGAATTAGCTGTGGTCTGAGAGTGGATACACTTAGGATGGAGGGTGGAAGGGAGATAAGAGATGTCGATAGATTTGTACTATATTCAGTGTTTCTAGAGGTACTGACGTTTACACTGTCATTAAAACATCAGAGGTGTTTTAGGAGCACGTACATACGTTCTGAGAGGAAATCCCCGCCCTAACATGACTAACGAACACACAAACACAGGTCTATACACTACACCTTGTAGACCTGTCTATAGAGAAGGAGAGAGAGAGAGAGAGAGAGAGAGAGAGAGGGAGAGAGAGATGTGTGTGTTCCAGTTTGGGAGTAAACTCTACTGCTGAGTGGATTGAGGTGGCCCTGTAGCCTGGTTTCTGTTCTCTGGAGGTACACTGGGCAGAGTGGAGCCTGGGGTGGATGTAAGTTTAGTCTCCCTGACCGACATAACACACAGTACGACGCGAGGCTGACAGAATCTGGACCCTGAGAACGATAAGAAGTCTTTTTTACCACACTCTGCAAGTTAAGGTCACTGTACTGGAATGTTCTGGAGGTTCATAGAGTACAAACTGAAACTAGATCCATTAGGTGTATGGTCACAGACAGATCTCAGCCCTTACTGATTACTCATCATTGCTCACTGTCTGATGTCATATCCTGCACCTCTCTCCACTTCCTCTTGTTTTTGCCCTTCCATCTCGAGCAGTCCTTCGCCCTCAGTCCTCTTCTTCCAAAACACATTCACGCCTACAAACATTCTCCTACACACTTTCCCCGGTGTACTATAGATTGCACTATTCAGTCTCTCCCTCCCACTTTGCCCTCGGAGGAAACTAGTTTGTGTAACCAGGTTTGTGCAGAGGTTTTGCACATGCAGCCCTGTTATACAGGAAATTACGATTATTAGTCAACCTCTGGTAAATGGAATCATCTTCTTCACAAATCACCCCTACTGTAAAATCAGCATAATGACTGTGTAGGACTAATATACTGCAGTAAGTGTGGTTACATTTCATATCATAAAATGTAAAACTAATGTATATTCGCTTGCATGTCAAGACTCAATGAGAAAGAAATGTCTTGTCTATGGAGTCATTTGACCCTGGTAAGCGCTGTTCATACCTTCTGTGTAAACTACCGTGAGTGGATGCTGGGTGTAATATGTGACTGGGCTTGTACTGTATGATACTGGAAAGCCAAGGTTTTCTCAGTTATCCACTGTGCTAGAGAAAGCAGATAATATCACACCGACAGAGTGGCATTTCTATGGCAACCGTTGCTATAGTCAAACACACACACCGACACACACACAAACACACACACTTGCTTCACTCACCTCAATAAAGAGCTTGCACGAGTCCACATACCTTACACACACACACACACACACACACACACACACACACCGTGTCCTTTTTCAAAGGCTTACATACTGACATAAACTTAGCGTGTAAAAAAGGGCACATGAAGCCTAGATGCTAACTGCTCAAACACACACACATACACAAACACACACACACACACACACACACAGGGAATACACTCATCTCCACTCTGATATACTCTTGCTAGAGCATCTCAATAAAATGAGACACCCACACATGCCTCGACCAGGGCTGTCCAGGAGGGCAGGAACATTACTCATGTCTACTAAGCCGTTGCTGCTAAGACACAGCATGACAGAGACAGGGAACATTGGGCGGATCCAGTAGATGAACTAAGTAGTACTGTTTTATTTTCACTATCTTGTCTTCTGATACTCTATGCTTTGCTGTGTGGATACAATGCAGCATCCCGTCGTGTTGTGAATCCAATGTCAATGGTGATGAATAATGTGTTACATTTCAAATGGATCAGGTTAAAGTGTTTCCTAATACGCGGATGCCCTCATGAGCGCGCGCACACCGGTATCTTTAACCATGTGGTTCAGTGCACGCTCCTTCTCGCTCTCTTTCTCTCACTCACACACACACACACACACCCACACTCACAGGCACATAGGCCGTTACAGACAGAAACATACTTTGTGCAGTCTTATTATTGTGACCATAATAAGTGGACCGAAAAGAAAGTGACAAACCAGCTGCACCGGGGATGGCAGAGTGCGTCTGTTCCTCTTGCCAAGTTACTGCAGTTGCGCAAACTTCCTTAAACCAGCAGCTTCAGCTACAGCTGCATTTTGATAGTTAATAAACTGAATACTTATCCGGATTCAGCCTGTTTACCGTTTAAACTATATACAAAAGTGTATATTATTGTAATAATAATACAATTAGTAACACAATTACGAACCAATAAATGCAATAATGTTGTCAAACTCACCCGCAAACTGATTTCCCTCATTCTTTCCTGTCGAATTTTCGATAAATCTGCGACTCTGGACATGTTGAAATCCAGATCCGTTAAAATAAGATAAATCTTTGAGGCGTATTTCTTCTGTCTGTAACGCGGGGCTTTCTATCTTTCTTAGTGCGGTACTAGCTATCAGTCGCAAAGAACGGTTGTAGCCTACTCGCAACTGAAGGAAACACGGTAAGACAGTTAGGTATCCCCTGCTTAAGGTTTGCCGTTGCTGGTGCTTTATCGGTGGCTTTCTCATACAGGAAATTCGGATGTGTTCTTTTTTCCCCACAGTAGATATCGTGAGCGCAGCATCCAAAACCGCGCCTACTGGAGGAGGTCTGGTTTCAAAACCAACCCTTAAAGCATAACCGCAGCAGCATCTCCCTGGCACTGGAATGACACATGCTCGTAACTTTTTTTTAATTTAACCTTAAAAGTCAGACATGAGTCTCTTTTAAAAGTTAGTGTAATATACACAACGGTGTCAAATGCGCAGTGGGCTATGCCTCTAATATTGTTGATTCCTAAAGTTGTTAAAACTATTGGTTGAACAGATCAATTACAATCAACACTGGCATATTCAAAGTGTGCGGAAATCAAACCCACAGGTTTACTACAGGAAGTAGCAACCACTCCTATCAAGTTTTATACTGTACATGAGTGAAGTTCTGGGTGGATGGGGTTGGTGTCCATGACAACATTGCCTCAACAACATCTGGTGCCAGCTTGATCTGCCAGACCAGCACTCTGGCTGTGTCTGGTTGGTGGGAGTTATATTAATTAATCATATAAATAGTTTGTTACAGTCTCAAAGTGAGCTGGAGTTAGAGAGTCAGTATGCACAGAGAATTACAGAAATATGAAATATAGTTTAAACATACTTCTAGATTTAACACATGTTCATTTTGCTTGGTACGTTTCTATTAGAGAATGCAATAGCTTCTGGGGAATTTTAATTTGTTGTTTTGTGGTTCATACATTACCTTTTTTTTTAGAAGAAGAAGTGTTTCTCACTTTTACACATTGACCTTGAAATATTTACTTTATGAACCATTTTCCTGTATCGCCACATCATCTTCTCTCTGTCTGTCTCTCTGTCTGTCTCTGTCTGTCTCTCTCTCTCTCTCTCTCTCTCTCTCTCTCTCTCTGCTCTCTCCATCTCTCTCTTGA
Source organism: Mallotus villosus (assembly GCA_903064625.1). Lineage (NCBI taxonomy): Eukaryota > Metazoa > Chordata > Actinopteri > Osmeriformes > Salangidae > Mallotus > Mallotus villosus. Next base: position 33,006 of record CAEFZP010000008.1, read on the forward strand.
CTAGTGATAAATATAACCATCTATTAGAAGGATCGAAGTTAAAGAGGACAGATTGTTCTGTGGGCGGACCTCCACACAGCAGTTTCTGTACTCTCCCTCCTCCACTCTCTCTCTCCCACTCCTCTCTCCCCCTCCCCTTCTCTCTCTCCCCTCTCTCCCTCCTACACTCTCTCCCTCCCCCTCCCCCTCTCTTTGCAATACCTCTACCCCTGTCCAATTCCTCTGTTTCTGTCTTGTGTTTTAGAGACAACAACAACATCATCATCCAACAAAGGGCTCTTTGGTCCAAGAATGTTTAAGGTTTTTATAATTTGTGACCAAAACTGTGTGTGAACTTCATCCTTTGAGTTTACTCAGTCATGACCTCATGTTCTCTTTTTGTCTGAGGATGAATACGGTCAGTGACATCCAACTGGATTGTGTATTGATACACGGCTGCAATCTGGCTCCACTTCTCTGTGGTAGTAATCCACTACAATAGGATGGAGTTGTCAAATCATTCACGGATTCACTGTCCGCTATCTGGCCCTACCTCTATGTGTACCACATGCTACCAGCAGTAGGTGTTGCATAAGGCTTCATCTCAGTGAGTCAGTGTGGGAGTGAAGGGTCTTTTTGACATTCAAGGGCGTGCTAATCGGCACTAGCACCAGACACACACACAGACACAAACTCTTGTGGATTGACAGTGGCAGTGTGACATGTTTGGCAGAGCGGCCCCACTATCAGGCCTTTCCTCGACAGCAACTGTTGGATTTGGCCAGTGCCAGATCGGCGCGTTGCCGTGGGTTACCGCTCCGCTGCAGAGCTGTGCCACTTAGGGAGAGTGTGTGTGTGTGTGTGTGTGTGTGTGTGTGTGTGTGTGTGTGTGTACTAAAGTGTATCTGCAATACGAGCATTGACAGAGCAAAAAGTATGTGTGTATATATAACTGTAGAGACAAGGGGATAGTATGTGTGTATATAACTGTAGAGACAGGGGGATAGTATGTGTGTATATAACTGTAGAGACAGGGGGATAGTATGCGTGTATATAACTGTAGAGACAGGGGGATAGTATGTGTGTATATAACTGTAGAAACAGGGGGATAGTATGTGTGTATATAACTGTAGAGACAGGGGGATAGTATGCGTGTATATAACTGTAGAGACAGGGGGATAGTATGTGTGTATATAACTGTAGAAACAGGGGGATAGTATGTGTGTACATAACTGTAGAGACAGGGGGATAGTATGTGTGTATATAACTGTAGAAACAGGGGGATAGTATGTGTGTATATAACTGTAGAAACAGGGGGATAGTATGTGTGTACATAACTGTAGAGACAGGGGGATAGTATGTGTGTACATAACTGTAGAGACAGGGGGATAGTGAGGTGGGGATGTTGTAGGTTGAGTTGTTTAAATCAGGTTCAGTCTGTATGTTTGTGTGTACACAAGTGTCCCTGTGTGTACTGGCTGTCTGTGTGTGTGTGCTTGTACACGAGTGTACGCCTGTCACTAAGTGTATTTTGGGTGTATAATGTGTAGGTGTCTCAGAGCTCCACAGCTCGCGCTCCAGTGAGATAATGACCAGGTGCTGAGAGCCTTCACCCACAAATCTTGTCACTCAGCTCCAGCAATGCACACTGGGTGTCTGGGTTAAAATAACAGCACAGGTACCAGGGCTGTGTGTGTGAAAGTGAGATGGGACAGGGAACAGACAGGAGATCTAGTCAGGGCTTCAGGATGCACTGGCTAACTAAAAAGCCTATACTCGTATAGACACAGGCAGAGAGGGAGAGACATAAATGGCGCTCATTAACCTACAGTATCAAACACACCCACTCTTCCACCTCAAAAACACAGCCAACCTATCAGACGCGAAACAGGCTGAACCCTGATACTACACGTAGGCATAGGCAATGACACACCACACATGCAACAACCAACCATGAAGTAGGTGTCACTAATTGGTTTCAAATAAGTCTTCTCCCCTATCCACCTCGAAAGAAAAAGAATGTTCCAGACTCATAATAACAAACACTCACCCCCAATAAACTACTGAAGCTCGCAGACCCCCCAGTGTGTGGAGGGCTTTCAATGCTCTTTAGAAAGTACCTTTACACTAGAGGAAGGTGTCAGAGAGCTGAAAGGATTACTGGACTGGAGAGTACATTTAACCTGCATGTTGTCACTGGCGTGGGTAGCTGGTCTTGTTTTGTCGCTGTTTTTTTTGTGCTGTTTTTTTTCTCTCTGTCTATAACAGAGGCAAAATGCGTTTAAGTATTTAGTAATCTGTCACATCATTATGACAGCCTGTTGGTGTGACCCATAGTGAAGTGGACCTTGTGGAATATCATGGGGTCATGGGTGACAATACACACACACACGCACACACACCACATTCACAGCAGTTTTCTTGTGCCTGGAGAACTGTTTTATCACAAGCTTATGATGTCATCTGTCAGCACTCAACTGATCCAGCCTGAGGACAGTTTCCTGTTAACAACCAGTCAGTTAAAAGGAGAGACCAGCTTATAAACAGAACTAGCCTGCAGAGAACAAACACACTATTACTCACTAGAAAATAAAAACAAACACAGCATACCTCAAATCTTGTTAGAACTACCAATTGGTCAAATGTACCCTATTAACTACAAACTACTAACTTTCGTGGAGAACAGAAGTGTGTGTGCATGTATGTGTGATGCACAGGATGTTTTAGGCCCAGGAAAAAAGGACAAATGATTGAGTCATCCTCACAGTAGCTTCTTGGCTTAGGCTGTCCCATTTTCTAAATAATCTGAGTTACATGACTCAGGATGTTTCTACTGAATCACACAACAGTGAGTCAGCGCGTAGCACGGCTGACCCACAACACTAATGACGACAGTGGGACGAACACCGTTCCAGATGTACTGCGTCAGAGCGAGGGAACTGAGGGGGAGCTGTGGCAGTGACATGGCACAGTACAGTTAAAGACTGCCCTCTGCTGGGGGGTCAGCAATGCTTTCCTTAATAGCGCCTAATAGGCAGTTGTGCAAAATCTGCTATTGTGTTCCGGTATCAGACTGCGCATTGAGAGAGGCCAAGTTCAACTTGGAACATGTTCAGAATGACACATAGTTCGACTCGTTAGAGAGGACATAGCATCGCGGGAAACTGAAACCCCTCACTGGCTCCAGTGGAAGTCAGAGAGCAGAAAATACATAAAAGTGGATCAAAGTACAAAAATACATCCATAAAGATCTTCTGTATCGTACCTTGCGATGACCCGCCATCTTGCGTAAGAAACTGAGCGTCCGTTCCAGAGGGCTGCCAGTCCTCTCCTCCTTGTCCTCCTCGATCTCCGTCCAGCTTCCCTCCTTCTCCCAGTGCAGGAGGCCCAGGTCACTACCCACACTGAGGACGAGGAGGGGACAGGGGGTGAGACACCAAGGAGGGAGCGGATGAGGGACAGAAAGACTCAGAGAGGAGGAGGAAGACAGTGAACCGAGTGGAGGGAAGACCTATTCCAGAATCATTCTGTACATCGTCCCCACTTCATGGGACATGGACAATACTGCTAGGGACATGAAACTCAATTCAAGCATAGGGGCTCTCCCTCCTGTACAGAACGGGATCCCGAATGGAGTCTGCTGTGTGTCGGCGAAACAGAACCCAAGTGGAGACGGCTGTTTGCAGAGGAAGCAGTCGGGGAAACAATGAGACTTACCTCTGCGTGGATCCTCCGAGTTGGTAGTGCGGTAAAGTCTCTGGAAGAAAAAACAGAAACACACATTGGAAGACGTTAACACCCAGCGCTCGTTGGGAACTCACACAAGGGCTGTAGCTGTGATAGCTAACTACAAACTCAGCAGAACGAGGTTAGCTCGAAACCAGAAAGACATTTCTTAACTCAACACAAAACACAGGGAACTATTCTGGACTTCACCTGATGCTCATTCAGTAGCTGCAGTGCAATCTTCCAAGAAAAATAAAACTTGCCAAGTGCACAGACTGATGTCGTTTGACGTGAAGAGGAAAATAGTTTAGAAGGATGGTTATTATATAGTTACAGAGAAATGACATAAAGTATTAAAAGGCCTTGAACATACACAGATCCTCCTAAAGATGTGTTATTTGGAAGATTTAGAGTGAAAGAGATTGGAGTGAAAGAGAGGGCAGATAGATGGTGGGAAAGCAGACAAATGTAGGCTGCTTGGCTGTGTAACTGTGCTGCTGGCTAACGACAAGTCCAGAGCCACTGCAGAACAAACACAGGAAGAGAGCTTCCGCATTGCTGCGCGCACACACACACACACACACACAGACACACGCACACACACAACCATGCAAACATTCAAAAACATACACACAGTGAGATGCAGGCATAAACAAACTAACATGCTGACAGGGACACATATGCACACATACCCACACATAGACACACACACACACACAAGAAACACACTGGCTTCTGTACAATTACAAATGTTATTCATATTATACTCTCTCACTCTCTCTCTCCCTCACGCACACACACACACAAACACACACAAGACAATGGCATGGCCATTGACTGAAAATCAACACTGTCCACCAATAGCAAAAACACAAGTCTAAAGCAATAAAGTGAGAGAGTGGAAATACAGCCCATCACAGTGGATACAGCCATCACAGTGGATACAGCCATCACAGTGGATACAGCCATCACAGTGGATACAGCCATCACAGTGGATACAGCCATCACAGTGGATACAGCCATCACAGTGGATACAGCCATCACAGTGGATACAGCCATCACAGTGGATACAGCCATCACAGTGGATACAGCCATCACAGTGGATACAGCCATCACAGTGGATACAGCCATCACAGTGGATACAGCCATCACAGTGGATACAGCCATCACAGTGGATACAGCCATCACAGTGGATACAGCCATCACAGTGGATACAGCCATCACAGTGGATACAGCCATCACAGTGGATACAGCCATCACAGTGGATGCGCTTGACAGTTTGAGAAGTAGTTCAAGGAATCGAGATCAGGATCAAGAAGTCGGGGGCCGATGCCGTTTCAACGGTCAATTAAAAAACATCAGGTACACACACACACACACACACACACTACTCTAAACTTCAATCCTCAACCCTTTAGAACGGTAGGTAGAAAATAGAACTGATCCCGATGGTGACCCAGAGTTCAGTGTTGTGGTGAGTTACCATAGCAGTAGGAGCGTGGCCGGGGGGCAGACCTATAGAGGGTGGAGCGCCGCTCCACACTGAGGCTGGGCGCTGAGGCACTGCAGCCCTGCAGCTGGTTCGCCTGCTCCTGCAACACAACACAAGCCTATCTGAACTCTGCCAATACGTCTGGAAGTCCACGTCAAGTCCATCGACGACAAATGTATCGTTCTTCCTGTCCTGATGCGTGCATTATCAGTCATCTCAGATCGTGGCAATGAGAAGGATGACCAGCTCACAGATCCAATGCGACAGCTCACCTCCAGTAGAGAGTAGTGCTGTGTGTCAAAGCTCCCTCCGTAGAGTAGGCTGGGTCAAAGCCCACCTCCTCCTCTGTGAGCGAGGACAGAGAGCCCTCACGGGTGATGGGGGTCCGACGGGGGTCCCGCCCTCGCCGGGTCCCCAGGGCGGAACCCAGAACCTTCTCCATCTCGCCAGGCTCCAGGTCCTCCAGACTCACACTGGGGGACAGAAGGAGAGAGAGAGAGAGAGAGAGAGGGAGAGAGAGAGAGAGAGAGAGAGATAGGGAGAGAGATGGAAAGGGGTGTTAGATATGAGTATAAGAAATACACCACGCGGTGAATTAGACAAAAAGGTTGTCCCACTCACTAATTCCAAGTGGGTTGAAGGTAAGAGGTTGTTTCCATAATTCCTGTTTTATAACTTGCGCCTCTGATCAAGCGATGGAGATTGACAAATGCGATCTCAAACTCTTGTATAATGTGTCCCTAACTCTTCCTCCCTTGACTGGATCTTCTGCTGAGCGTGTGAGCAGGAAGGACAATGACGTCCCCAGGCATGGCAGGACCAGGACAATGAGCACTTTCAGGACAGTGTGTGTGCATGTGTGTGCTCTGTACCAGTACAAGTGTGCACGTGCTAATCTGTATGTGTCAATCTGAACACAGTGTGGGCACATGGGGGGCTCCACTCTCACTTTCTGTGTCAATGCTTTTCTGTAAGTGATGCAGCAGGCTTCAATTGGCTTTAAGAATTTAAACCTCAACATTTGATGTGGTTTAAGAAATAAATCACAATAAGTATGTTTAAGTATAATTTTTATAATTTTCTTTTTCTAATTGCCTTGCTTACCCTCAGGCTGCTATCTATGATGTGTGTGTGTGGTGGGTGTGTGCGTGTGTGTGTGTGTGGTGTGTGTGTGTGTGTGTGGTGGGTGTGTGTGTGTGTGTGTGCATGGCGCCCCCTACCTGCGGATGTCGTTCTGCGGGTCGGCCTTCTGCTGAACCACCACCACTGCCCCGGGCTCCCAGCTGTGTCTCCTCCAGGGGTCCAGGTGGGTCAGGTGCCGTGTGGCCGGGGAGCGCAGGGTCACCCCTCCCTCCACTGGACCTGGGCATGGTGGGGAGGGGCAGGGGGCCACGGGGGGTGGCGTGGCACACTGAGAGCCAGGAGGGATGGCGGAGGGAGCTGAGCTCGGCATCTGGAGAGAGAGAGAGAGAGAGAGAGAGAGGAGAGAGAGAGAGAGAGAGATGAGAGAGAGAGAGAGAGAGAGAGAGATCATATGGACACACATTCAATTCAGTATTTCAATGTACAAATTGCGGCATTATTTACATGCTCACAATCATGGGCTTAGTGCAGTGCAAAAATGTACAGTGTCAACTTACCCTGTGGTTCAGATAGGAGCGTTTCTCAAGGAGCCATACTCCAAATGAGGCTTTACTGCTTCCCCTACTGGCAGAAGAGTGTCATCGCAGTTTCTAAATTCCTCCACAACAGGTGCTTTGAACAAAAAGAAAATGACAGACAAAACATGTATGGCAAGATTATTGTAACTATTAAGGTACTGAAGGACAAGTACCTGTACGAGGTTCTCCCCCTATAACTTCACATCCTTGAGTGACTCATACATGTAAATATGGGGTTGTTCTAATTGGCCTATATTAAGGGTGTGGTTGCATTGTGTAAATGCAGCATGTATCAAATGCTATGTTTTAAAAATTGTTCATCAAATGTACAAGCCTCCAAATTCCAATTCTCCCCCACCGATGTAAAACACTGCACAGTAAATGTAAGGTGGATATGTGTGTATAGGTACATATACAGCTTGTTCTATCAGTGAGAGTCTGTGCAGCCCGTATGTGTACAGTGTGGCCTATATGAGTCTGAGTGAGTGTGCATACAGCATTATATGTATTTAATTGAGTCAGAAAGTAAACAGTCTTCACAAAGTTGGGTGTGCGAAGCACAGCACGGAGGACAGCCACACATGCATAGCTGTGTGGCTATCTGGACAGCTCCTTGGATAAGCACCGGTTTGCAACATACAATCACGCAATGGGCAAACATCTCTCAGATAAGAGAGAAAGATTTGCTGAAGAAGGTACCACACCCCATTAAGCACACAGGCGATGGGAGAGGGAGACGGCACATGACTCACTCTTATGAACACTGCTGCTCCAACCCTGTTTTGACCAAGAAAGCTTTGGCATTCTGTTACTAACCTGTCTTTTCTATAAGAAACCCACCTGTAAAAAGGAATACCCACATAATCCTACCCTATGTTTACTACATTTTAAATGTTATATGAATCAGTATTAATCGAGAACGTTTTATACACACTACTTTAAACTGATGTTATCCTCCAAAATAGTATTCCATTGTGTTTTTCTTCCACTCTTATGCTTTTTTTTCTTACCTTGAACTGTTTCTCTAAATGTGTCCTCCACTCAGTTCAAGTCATGATGAAGTAAAGGTTGCTGTGTATTGTCATGTGGTTCTTTTGAAGTTATGTGTGGGCTATTTCAGCTTGCACTGGGCCTAGAAAATAACTGTGTAGTAACGTGATGGCTTTTAAGATTTCATCAAAGCAACACCCAATTATCTGACAGAATATGCACTCATAGTTACACAGTAGTGAGATAAGTCTCCATTGGTACCAGAGTCATCCCGATATGAACACACAAGTTGAGTCCTGTCTGGTATGCCATCTATCTAAATCCTCCTTTTCTTCCACCTATTTCATAGTTTCGTTCTAGGTGCCAGTGTGGTTGTTATCTATTTACAGCTAAAGTAACAAGCTAAACTTAATCCACAAGTAACTGTGACCCCTTTATTGTAAAAATGACAAACGTACTTCTCGGGCGACAACAACAAATCATCCGATGGGTATAAAAGGGATAGAAGACTGCTATTTCCTCATGTGCATACTAGGTTAAGTTTAAGGTCCCACTGAGACAGCAGCATCTGACATCCGCAACTAGCACTAGCTGGGTCTGACATCTACTTGTTCTACTCTAACTGTCAATCCTAATAACTCATTCCACTCATCATAAGTAAATGATCACTATCAGTTAGTCACCCAAGCATTTACTAATCAACTATCAATCATCGTTACTATCACTTATGTCACAGTGCCAGCCTACTAATCAAAAACTTTTAAAGCAAAAGGTGGTATATTGATCACGTTAAAAGGTGAAGCAGAAACATACCTCCAAGTTTCTCTTTCCTTCCTGTCTTTGTCCTCTCTCTGATCCTCTGCCTTCCTGTACCTTCACTGCATCCCCCCATCTACTGTTACTCGCCCTCAGTCCCTCACCCCAAACACACCCTTCCCCCCTCTCTCTTTTGTCTCTCTTTCTTTTTTCCTTTTCTTATTCAAGTGGGTGAGGTGAATGAAGGCAACAGTTCCTCTGTTCAGTGTTTCTTTATGGGGCATTTGAGTACAGTGAACTTTTCAGCTGAATCCATGAGATATGCTGTTGAAGAATGTGGAAGAGACGTGTTGCTGGTGTTAAGTTACATACAGTCACTCCTCAGTGTACTCAGCCAGGACTAGGGATAACTTCCTGTGTCACTCATAAAATTTTGATCCATTGCTTAAAATCCACTATTGACAAAGAAGTAGCGCTCTCTCTAAAATACATCTCTCTCTGTCTCTCTCCAGCACACACTATACATCCTGCCTCTGACTTTCCCTTGAACCCTTCATCTTCCTCATCACTCCTCTCACTAGTCATTGTTTAGATTCTCTGACCCCATTTGCTTTGGAAAACAATGGGGGAAACACTACAAGTAAAATCCACGAGCCAGTACAATGAAAACAGTTTAGTGTCACTTGTGCTGGGACATCCTCCAACACTCAAACATGGGCCATTCACAAAACCTATATATATATATATATATCCCCAAGTGTTATGACTGTCAGATCACACAGGTCAATGCCACCCAGTCTTATCTTTCCAGAATGATAAAATACATTTTAAACCTTCTCGTAAAGGCTTTCTACTTTACTGCTCAGCAATATTCTTCTGATCTTAGCAAGTAGCCTATGCCTACTCAATGTCTCAATAGTGCATTTAGATTTCCTATCAAAGCCAATAGCTTTACATATTCCATTATTGATAACATAGGTCTACTGAAACGCAGGCCGAACGAAACGTAAGCTTCATTAACAATATGTTCTGTGTTTGCTAGCTCTCTGGTGCTGTGTGATCTGGGAAGGCACTCATTATAATGCCAGGTAGCACAACACTCATTGCTGGAGCCACACAACTAAACATATCTTGTGTAGAAAATACGCTTATCGTAAATCCTAAATATTGCGTTGTGCTAAAGTGTCTGTTACATGGGCTAACTCATGAACTAACTTTCATTTCAGGTTAATCAGTTCAGTGGGAAAGTACGTATAAAAAACCCCGAAAGAAAAACATTTAGCCTCACCTGTCTTTCAAGGGATTGATGTAAGATGATCTTGAGGTGATTTTAGTCAGAAAAAGAAACCATGCAGAAGTCCACGCGAGGTCTGAAAAGCTTAAGTTTATATTATCATTAAAGTAAATAAACATATGCTCTTAATTAAAATGCTGATAGATTAAAGGTAACATTTTATACTTTACAATGTCGCTGCCATTTTACTCGTCACTTATTATGAAAAGATGTCATCCCTCGTCACTCCTACTGACTGACCGGTGTTCTCATTTTCTGCTTCACATCGAATTGTAATGCCAGGGTTTACTGCGCCTGCGCACAACAACGTTTTGGGTCAGCACTGTATTGGTTGAAAAATCTGATAAGGTAGCAAAAGAAAAGTTTTTAACACCGGAATTTTGGTTGGATTTATTATCGATGCTGTGAGACCCAAGTTTGTTGGTCTCTGTGGCAGTACTGTGCAGGTCAAAGACGTCAGCACTGAGTGGATACATGGACATAAAGGTGCACATCCCATAGGAAGTTGGAAGAGTCCAACAACATGATTGCTTTATTTTTTCAACATTTGGCCTCTTGTTATGTTGATCGCCATGATTTATAAATCATTCTAGCACAAATTAAATTTAACAAAAAGTGCCGTGTTGGGACAAACGTTTGCCAACAGAGATGTAACTTAATTATAGCCCATAAAACATGATTTTGCCATACCTATCTCTTTCCAATATTTTACAGTGCAAATGACAGAAACCTTTAAAGGTAATATTGATTCCATATGATATGATAGTTGAACTTATTGACAATAACCTTCAAAAATAAGTAAGCATACACACTACACTGGTATGATACATGTTTATTGTAACAAATAAAATAAAAAGACAATTCAAGCTTCCTCAAGAAACACGTAAGAAAAATATATTTTCTCACAGAAAATTAAGGCTGATTCATCATGCATGTAGAGTATGATAGCATTCACTAAACACGTTTATTAATCAGGATAATTAATATATGATATAGCAGTAGCTTTTTTCTTTTTATAAAATATTATAGCAACAGCAAATTTGTAGTTGATAAGTTTAATGTTTTAATTGGAACGTTAATTTAAAACATATGGAAGACTAAGATCTACAAAATTATAAGATTTGCATTTGATTCCTCATGAGAGGTGAACACAGCATATACTCAAGGTTTTTCCTAAACCTTTGTGATGCAATCAATCCTGTACAGCACATCCTCAAATGAGTAACTTTACCGTAATAACAGTATTGTTGCTCCAGCTATCAGTTGACCTTTACAACTCCAAAACCATAAAACATGCACTAAACCACAATAATATAGAGCTAAGGTCTAGGAAAAAGTAATGCCCAGTGTCCCTCTTCCTCAACACATCACACAAGTTAAACTATGTGTCCTTTTCTCTCTCAACTCAACAAGTCACCACTTGTCTTGTGTTTGTTAGTTCTATGTTGGATAACCACTGCCATTTATGCATCTGAAGAAATGTACGAGTGCAACAATTATTTTGGTGTGTGTGCGGTAAACGGTTTCAAGGAAAGTGAGTCTTTTAGAGGACTTCATATCACGTTGTGGAGAAATTCTACTTTTGGTTTAGGAATCCAAATTCCTTCTGGTGTACCCAACACTTCTGTCAGTCTGTTTACCCTCTAGGCCTAAAGGAGTAAGGGGAGGGCAAATACTGTATGTTTGGGCTGTGTCATCACATGTGAAGGCAAAAAAAAATCTGTAGTACTTGGTCGCCCCCTTCTGGTCAGATCTATGAACTGCTGCTGAGTCTGCGACGAATGAGAGAGGCTGGTTTGGTCTCAGTGTCCTCCTGGTCACTCTCACACTGTCTCTGAAGGAAGAGGAACATCAGGAATTACATGTATTCCTATTGTGTATGGACAGATTGGACACACTCCTCAGTCTCTGTCTTACCAAATCTGCATCCCCCAATATGCGTTTCTTATGCACTAACTTCAGCCGACTCAGGTGGTTGCACATGGACACCATATTATAGGACATCTAAATGGAGAGATACAGCAAAACAGAGAATGGAGAAAGGGGGGAAACAGAGAGACATAGTGAGCAGTGGATGAGAGAATAAATCAGCCATGGAAAAATAACAGTGAAATAGTCAACATTTAATAGGAAAGAATAACCCATTGGAGATAAATATACTGGATAAGAATGTACAATGATAAACATATCCAGCGGGTGGCAGAATTCTTACAGAAGAAGGCAAGAAAAAAGGTAATTGCACATGAATGAATTCATTGTCATTATAAATAATAAACATGTGGTCATTTGAGCATTGGTCACGGCCTGCAAACATACTGCTACTTAGTCATCTTGTTTCTGATATTCTCCTTTATCCTAACAGTCATTTGTGCCAGTTTTATCATGTGAATGCAGCTGACTGGTGAAAACACATTTTCAGTAAGAGACTTGTGAAGGCCTTGCAGCTAAGGCCTTGTGGTGTCCTCTGGTATTTGTTTTTCTTTCACTCATCCCCCAAGGATGCAACACAGGCAAAAAATAAATGCCAATGTAATGAATAGTTTTTTGTATCCATGGCAATGAGGATAATCCTTTTATTTAATATTGCAATATAACATTATTTACAGATACAAACGTCTAGGATTCCATTCATACTCACTTTCCACTTCCTCTTGGCATTGAACCTTTTAAAGTTTTTGATGTTGATAGAAGAACGGTTTCTGTTAGCCACCTGTGTTCGTGTGAGTGGCTAAAAATACAAGAAAAATAAATAAGAGGCCAAGATGAAAATAGATCAAGACACACATGGTGGAGTCTGGGGGAACTGTATCTATGGTTACATACCAAGTCCCCATCTCGAATAATAGGATGTTTGATTTATATAGTGCCTTTTCAGAGCTCAAGGACGCTTTACAATAGTAATACAAATACAAGCATCAGATTTATGGTTGAACAGTATGGTTTCGTTGTGAGATGCAATATTGTCAGTCTGAATCATGCCATGAGGAGTGTGATTGGTTAAGGCCAAGAACTTCACCACAAACAGTATATTACGATAAAATACACTCTCCAGAACCACGAGAAAGATTCTTACCTTGATCCAAGGATGAAGCAGACTCTCTTCAGCTGTCATTCTCTCACTGCAGAAACAGAGAGACAGACAGACAGAGACACAGACATAGAGACAGACAGTAAGACAATCTGACCAACTTGGTCAGAGACAGAACCAACTGAAGAGATAGAAACAAGGATGGTTCTTAGAGCAGAACCAATAGAAACAAAAATAAAACACAAATAGCCCAATTCTTAGAAGCAGACAGGTAAACAAACAAGCATATATACCGAAAGCAAGATGCCAACTGACTAATTGAAAAAAGCCATCTTAATGGAGTAGTTGGCTTTCATAATGTACCTTTGCTCTTTCACGAGAAGCTTCTGGATGAAATCTTTGGCCATTAGGCTGGTAGTTGTGAAATGGCGGCTATGGAAATCATAGTTCATGGCTATGATGTTCTTCAGTGTCTCTTCATCAGTGTCTCCTTGGAACGGAGATGTACCACTCAGGCTAAAGAAAAACAAAGTTACAGACATTGGGTCAGCGTCAGTATACCCACTACACACTAGAGGGCGCTCTGGTGAGGACTAGCCTAAAAGCTTGACTTTACTGGACTTGCAGTGTAAGTAAATGGCTCATTCACTATAGAAGAGCTAATGAGAATTTACACAGCTGATGTGTGTTGACATGACCTCTTTTATGATACAGAATATCATTAGGAAACCTCTTTTCACTTACACAATGTAGGTTATCACTCCAATGCTCCTGTGAAATACACAAATAGAGAAAAAATGAAGTTAACATGATTGTATGGATATGGTTGTGAATGTTTTTCGAACCATTTATTTGTCTCAAAAATATCATACAAATTTGTTCCTTAATGTGTTTTTATTTTTGTATTTTAAACAGTGTAGTTGATAAACTCAAAAGTGGACAACAATGAATAACCATTGCTGTGTCTTATCTCTATGTTTGTATGTCAAGAGTATGATGTCATTGGGCACACCATAAACAGACAACCTCAAACATGGATAAGGAGCTGTGTCTGTAGGGCAAGAAAAGAACATGCTCACACAGGCCTGAAAGTAGCTTGAAGGTTTACTGGCATTTGTGAAACAGAGAAGGAACATTGTTCATGTTAGCCAGATAGCACGTAATAGGAATTGAGAGGGTTTATGTTATGCTACGGCATTACAGGAGTGTGGAGCAGAGCAACAGTTGCTATATGTCGTTTCAGGATGTAGTCTGTGCTTTCATGTAGATATCCGTGAGTGTGTGCACGTGTACACTCACCACATGTCTAAAGCTGTGTTCAGAGGGTCGTAGTTGATCACCTCAGGGGCTGTGAAAGAGAAAGGAGGGCAGTGTGTTCCATGAGGAGAGTACGTACGTAAGCAGTAAAACCAGATTTGTTAAGCATATCACTACGTTATATTTGAATACCTCCTAAACGCATAATATTCCAAAGCCGTCTATGTTAACTCAACCAAGCCTAAGAACGGACATTCACATGGGTGCAGATATCAAATGTGAAAGTACATTCTAAAGTAATGACCTCCATTTTAGGATGTAGTACCTGCCCCTATATCAGCTGACTGGTTTGACTTTGAGATAACATTCTTTACTACTGGCATACTGCATGTTTGTGTAGTAAAAAAAGATAAACATGCATTTTAAACATGATTTAAAATTAGCTTCTCAATAGGAAGGCTGATTCTTTGTCTCGAAAAGGTTGGATGTGATTGTTTTAGATTTATACTTAAAAGTTTATAGAAACAGAGCCAAGTCATAAGCATGTTTGCTGACAGTTTAACCTCAAATGCTAATTTGAAATGACCAGTCTGACACCCGGTTGTCAGTGGCTAAGAAAAAAATGACAACTGCCTGCCAACCTATACAGCCCAACACTTCCTATTTCCACTTGTAAGAACTTTAAATGGAGATCATGACATGGCACTTTCTACATAACTTTCACTGTCTCCATGGAAACGTCCGGACCTAGACGTCATTTCACTTCCACAAAGAGCACAACGGTGACAATAAACAGTTACTACCCTGTTTATACACTGAATTATGTAGTCAACTCATAGAATACTAAGGTTATAATACTGCAAAGAGGCAATAACTCCCTAATGTGACATAGCTTTAGCGTATTGCACATTTTTACTAAAAGGTGACCCTGTAGGTGTGTCATCAAGATGACATAAAGCTGTAACAGGCAATGTAAAGATAATGTACGTAGTACGGTCTATGAATTTTAGACACAGCAATTGTATTTAAAGGACCATACTACTCACGAATGTACTGAGGGGTGCCACTCATGCTCTTGTACTCCTCCCCTGGCATGAAGTGGTGGGCCAGTCCAAAGTCTATTATCTTTATGTCAGGATGAGGGGCCATCTTGTCGGACAGCATGATATTTTCCGGCTGGTTGAAGAAAAGAAAACATGGAGAGGTTTATTTGACCATATGGTCACTTACAACACATGATAACAGTGGGGAAAAAGGGATTGCAATTCTGTTGTTCATCCAATGTATTTCTTGTCATTCTATCTGAAAGAGCTGAAATTGACAGTTTAGTGAGATTTCGGAGAAAGGGTTAACAGGTGAAGGGTTTAAAGTGAGATAATGTATCTGTTGTATGTAGACAAGTAATGTTATGAATGTAATTCCAAAATTAAATCTTTTCTTAAACTTAAGAGAGGGATCTAACTGTCTGGCATAAACTTGGTCAGTGAAATTAGAGGGGTTGAAAGCACCATAGACAGCTTTGGTCGCCATGGTTGCCTTCCCTTGTTACCTTGAGGTCAAAATGGCCGATGTTTTTGCTGTGCATGTATCCCACGCCTTCCAGAATCTGCTTCATGAACTGAATGGCTTCACTCTCAGTGAGATTCTCCTTTTCCGCAATGAAGTCAAATAACTCTCCACCATTAATACTGAAACGGGAACCAGCAGACAAACAGGATAGTTACAACCTTGATCAATTTACTACTACTAGTTTACTACTACTGCTCTCTACGTCTCATTTTCATTATAAACCATCATCTTCTATGCTAGGGA
The DNA here is from genome assembly GCA_903064625.1 of Mallotus villosus. Classification (NCBI taxonomy): domain Eukaryota; kingdom Metazoa; phylum Chordata; class Actinopteri; order Osmeriformes; family Salangidae; genus Mallotus; species Mallotus villosus. Next base: position 49,001 of record CAEFZP010000008.1, read on the forward strand.
TTTGTAATGTAACTTTGTAAGTCAATTCTAACATACAATACCTGTGTGATACTTGTGTTTTCTTTTTTTTACTGTAATCATTCCTAACATTCAGGTAATAATACCTCCCTTTCTACTTATTGTTGTCCCTTACCAGACATTTAACACCCCTTCCTGTCACTCCTCCATCATTTCCTCATATGTCATCACAAAACCCTTGACCACACTCCCTCTCTCTACTCACAGTTCCAGGATGAGCACCACCTCTGCGCGGCTCTCGAACACGTCCCTCAGGGCCATGATGTTGCTGTGCTGCAAGGCCTGGAGGATCTCCACCTCCTTTTCCACGCTCTTCCTGTCCATACCCAGACGGCTGCCGGCACTCTTACGGATCTTCAGGAACTTTCCGGCCCAATAGGTGTCAGTGGCCCGCTCACGCACAGACCGCACCTGACCAAAGTGACCACTAGGGTACAAAGAGACGGCAGAGGATGGATTTAAATTCGATTTAGAGCCTGATGAGATATTGAAGGTCAATGCTGACAGTGTGACAAGTGCCTGAATTACCATCCAAGTACTTCTCCAATCTCATAGAGATCTTCCACGTTTTCAGTCTTGAAGACAGCCATGGTGCTCTCCTTTGCTTCTCTCACCGTCTGGAGCCACGATTGGTTACTGAGTGTCTTATTTAAAGTAATGCTGCATAGTGTAACATACACAGTCCGCGTCAAACTGGGACCTGAAATAAAAAAGAGAGAAATACTTCCTCGTTGTTGGCAGGCTATTATAGAACTGTAATAACAAACACAAAGGCTCAATGACAAGAGACTACATTTGCAGTGAGACCTAAATAGAACAGTGCTTGAAGTTCACAGAGTGTTACTCATCCACTACCAACAGTGTGAAAAACAAGCATCTTCAAATAAAGTTCTCTAACCCTACAGAGACCCTCTTGAGTCGAAGTACGTCAGCAACTGTGTCAGATTTGGAGTTGTTACGTAATGAGGCCCTTTAAAAAAACGAAACGTGGGAGATTTATAATGACTTTCGACGAGATGTTACAGTGATTGCTGGGAGGTAACGTTCTGTACCTGCGTTAGTTTACGCCTAATTATCCAAACACAGAGGATGGATGACTACATGAGAGGAGAGAGGGATCATCTTCCATCAACCTCCATCATTTAAAATACTGTGGTAGAGCATGTTGTTGGAGAGGGAGTAAATGAGAGAAAGAAGAGAGAGGCAGCATGTCAGAGTCAGCCATGTCAAATTATACAAGAGAAACAAAGGAGAGAGGTCACAGTGAGTCAGTCAGTGAGTGAGATAGTGAGGGAGGGAGTCAGTGAGTGAGTGAGTCAGAGAGTCAGTGAGGGAGGGAGGGAGGGAGTGAGAGCAGCCCATTTGATATCAAGTAAGTTCCCATAGTCTTTGAATGAATGACAGCAAAGAAAAACATGCATAAATCCTTTACATTTCACACTATGCATCTGGCTTTTACTAACTTTGTCAACAAACGTTGTCATCTGACCCTTGTGTGTCAAAGTGCTGTATCACAGCAACCACATATCCTCCCTTTGTCCCACTATGTCTGTTTCCCAGATGGTGTTTTCTTCCAGTCCCCTCCCTGCTTCACCCACATCACATTCTACAAAATCCAACTTACAGCCTCCCACCCCAACAGCAGTTAGTCAACAGCCTGAGAACAAGTACATCAATTCAACAGCCTGCACCATTAATACTTCAACAATACCCCTTCCCCAAAGAAGAACACAGTGATATATGAACAGCTCAAGCGTTGATGAGCACCCTAACTCTAATCCCAAAATTATATAAAGAAAATAAATAACAGTGACATGTTTTGACAGTTCCCTCTTGGGAAAAGGAATGTGACTAAACAAGATTGAAAGGCAAACAGGCCACGAGAGGAACACACAGGTAGCCAACCTGGAATATTGTGGTATATGGCCTATATGCTTGCATGGTTTCGGGAATATTTAAAATAGGTAAATGTTTTATGCATGTTCATGTGTTTCAGTGTGTGTGCGTGAGTGTGAGTGAGTAGCCTATAATATATTGACATGTCAAACAGTAGCCTACATGCAAACTGCAACTGCATTCTTATTTTTTGAAGATTATGAAATCATGTAGGCCTATGCAAAATGTTGGTCAGTGAAATGGTGGGCAACAATAGAAACACAACAAATGAACACCTACCGAAACAGATTCCAACAACCACCTTTCGTCAGTCGCATTCTAGCTCTCTGCAGTGGTCATCTACAGGCTACGCAGCACACTACCCGCTGAGTCCGTGACCAACTGCCAGACAACTTTTAAAGTTGGACGTGGAATGCGGAAAGGTTTATTCCTTCCCTGTCCCACCGCAATTTCCGCGTGGTCATGGGAGCGAGTTACATCAAAAGACGCCTTGCTTACTTCGTTCCATATGAAACTATGATTTTGAGGAAACGGTTTAGTTTGGCAACATCTTTGGAAGTTTAATAGGCTAGTAACTTTCACATACGCCCGTATACACACTGTAAACGCCTCTAAATGGGCGTGGCCTGTAAATAATAGCCTATGCTTACTCCTTCAGTTCAGACTGGCCATCACAAAATAATGTCATAATAATGTTTCATCGTTGTGTGAGTTTAGCATGCTATAGCCTGCTGACCATTTTTAACAATACCACACATTACTTACTTAAACATAAGTATTATTTTCCAACATAAACTTGCATACAACATAAAAACAACAGCATACATCAGTTACAAGAGTCGGGGGTCATCTGAGTCAAGCCCACTGGGGACACTACAGAAAGCTCACGTCGGCTGGGATCATCGTCACCATACCAGCATTCCAGTATCACTTTGGGACTGCAAAGGCTACACAATTCAGCCATCTCTAAATAGCCTACGTTCCTAAGAAACTGGGAATCTGTCCGAATTAACGAAATTGACATATCCCCCCAAACTCTCTCTCACTGACTCAATAATTCACTCTCTCTCTTTCTCTCTCTCACACACGCACTCCCGCACACACAAACCAATGGCATGCATGGATGTTTGGCAGGACATGCAATTTCATGTCGAAAAAATGTTCTGCTTACTGAATCACCTTCCTCAGAATTGGAAATCAAAATGTGTCGATTGCGACATATCCACGATGCTTTCACATTATAGCCAATCCTATATGTTTTGTTGTCATTGTAAATATACCACAATTGCATCTTAATACTTGTGTATTCTAATTGAATTCGCAGCAATAATAGGCACAGCTCACCTGCTTTCGAAACTGTCCGCCTCGCTGATCATCGTGCGCCTCGAATCGTGCGCGGTTGTTTTAAACCGAATAACGCTGCTGAACCTCTAATAAAGCATGGACCACTACCCCATCTGTTGGCTATACGGCCTACTGCACAGTCTTTTGTCAAACGCATATTATCGAGTGACGTGGAAATAAAACTACCCAGACCCTGCCAGGTAATTATAGATATTATAGCATGTCCTGAAAACGTACAGCATCAAATTAAATGTAGTGATGAGCTGGTTGTATATAAAAAATGAACGAGATCCAGAATAATCAAAGGAGTGTAGGCTCATACGCTGTAAAAAGAAAGCGCTTTGAACGAGGCGAGGTTTTTTTTGCGCCACCGTGTGGGTCGAGCTTGACAATGCAGTTGTGCATTAAAGCAATAAATAAACTGTTGTGACATAATATCTAAACGGATGTGAAATTTGAAAAATTTGAAAAACCAACAAAAATAAAATAACAACACGGAACCTCTCTTTTAGGAAAAAAGCCTAAGCTATAACATTAAACATCATGGATGAATCAACTTTTATGTAGTTCAGATAGGCTTATATGTTACTGTACTTCAAATCCATCAGTCAAATCCATTTGTCTTTACCCAAATCTCAACATTTAACGGATATAATGCCCTACATGTATATGTGGGTAATGACGCAAATGTCTTCAATTGTGGCCATAGTTTGAACAGTATTGTTTGCTGGGGTTAGCTAACGGGTGCTCATCTATCTCTGTTCTCATTTCTGTGGGTGAGATACATGTGACCACATGGCTTGTCTGGGTTGCAACCCTCCCATCTGCATAAGTCCGGAAATAGACCTATTTTGGTTCTCAATTTAGTTGTTGTTATACTTGATATAAAACAAACGTGTTTAGTTCATCTGACTGAATCATATGGATATGAATATACCAGCAAATAAAGCAGGATGTATGCCATTCATGATATTTTAAGTAAAGCACTGCACAATACAACATGAATACTTTCTATTTCAACCTAAAGTTTGCATGCTGCTCACTTGACAAGCTTCCTGCTGCTCTGCTGGGGTAGAAAAGGAGAAAGAAAACCAGTTGATTTGCAGAAGGAGGATGTGATGATATGAAGCTGCAGCTGTGTTCGAATGACATTAATTTCATCATGGATTTTGACTACCAACGCATGAAAGGTTTGACACTAAGATATATACTTTTAACTGTTTAAATATTAATAAAAACATTGTTGTATCCTGAAATGTTTTGCTGTAGAACAGGGCTGATAAGGCTAAAACAAGAACTAGATTAAGTGACAGCCAAAGTACAGTATAGGGAGTATAAATAGACAGTTTTATTTAGAGTACGCCGCACTCTTAAAACTTTGCCCAACTTATTTAGACCACAAATATGTATCTGCAAGAATATTTTCCTAAGATTAAATATGCAATAAAGTTACAGCTGAGTATTCAGATATTGTAAACTACATTTCACACATTTGCATTTATGTAGGATAGTCAGGTTTTGATGTAGAAAGATGGTCATTCAAATTTAGGCCAAAACTGTGTGAAATTTGAAACTCAGGGGTAGGCTGTTCCATCATAGATTAAAAAGTCCTACATTGTCTTTTATTGTCCACTGTATTGGCTCAACATTTTCATTTGAATATCAGTGAATTTTGTAATGCTCATTACACTAAGAGTCACTAAGAGACATATTTTGTTTTCAGTTGCTGAAAACGTCCAACGAGAAGAGAGAGTTGGAGCTCTTTTTCCTCAGCTCCAGAAACCTTTAACTCAGCAGTTATCTGTCCGTGAGCCGCTCTCTCGTCAGAGTCCTCCAATTAAACCTCGACGGAGCTTAAAGCTTCCTAAAACATCTCAAACACAGGTGGGATAAGCTTCATAGTTGGACAAACAAGACACCTACTACTACTACTAGTATTACTTCTAAACTTTTAAACTGTCTTGACAGATTTGTTTACACTCTAAAATGGCAGCAACATTTTGACAATGAATCACTGGAAATACTTTTGTCAAACTAAACTTTGACTTGCAGGAGGATGTTTGTCATGTGTCTGCTGGCCCATATGTGACTGGGAAAGAATGACCTGTTATTTTAGTTGAGGAACTCAAATAGAGGCCTTTTATCTTCCTTGCATGTCATTTACGTGTGACCATTTGTATTTTGTTTAGCTTTTGAGTGTGTCTTCATATCAGTCTTGTAATGAAGCATCATAGAAAGCATAGAAACGACACAGACCACTTTGACATGCATGTTGTGAATTAATGTGTGCAACTGTAAATGTACCTTCCGTTCATTGCTTACTTCTCAGAGCCCCTCTGTCACATCTTTTTTTTGTGAAACTACAAATCCTGTCACCAGAAAACCACAGTACAGTTAGAAACATGCAACTTCCTGTAGCATCCATTTGATAGTGTGTCTAGAGCAATGGAGAACTGACAACTGGATCAGTGTTTTGTCTAATGTCCAATGACATACTGCACTGTTCAGTATGACTACATTCTCGACATAGTCCTTCTTCTGGGTTACATTATCTCTCCCCATCTGTCCTGTTACAGTGTTTACAGATAAAGAAGGTTTCCCCTACCCAGGGGCTGGGACCTCTGCAGCCCCTGTCTCCAGCTCTGAGGGCCCAAACCCTGCTATGGTTCCAGAAGACTCAGGTGCCTCGTCTAAGCCGACCTGGACTGCCACTGCCAAGTTGGCTTCATGGCTTTGCCACACGCAGGTGTTTAGAATAAGTCATACTCATTGACAAAACAAGGAGTGTGTAAATGGGTTGCCCACAAAAAAAGTCCAGGGGACTTGCATGTACATGTAAGGAGAAAGGCTACCTCGTAACACACAAACAGAAGTGTAACAGGTGGTTGAGTGCTTAGATTTTTTTTTACAGCAAATGAGTTATTTTCTTTTGACACCTCTAAGAAGTGATTCATAAGCACGTGACAGAAAATCATGGTCAACACGTCATGAGTTCAACTTCTCCAACTTTTACGACCTTGAAGAAGACTTTAGATATATTGTAAAGTGGATTTATCTAAGATCTATTTGCCGTATAGCAGAATTGTTAGATTCTATAAGAAAAATCTAATCAATTTAAGACGAATGAATGTTTTTCACAGTACAAGCCATTATCTGTGTTGTTTAAACAGGGAGGCAGAATACATTCTAAAGGACAAACCACAAGGCTGTTTCCTGCTAAGGCTCAGCGAGTCAAAGATTGGTTTCGTTCTGTCATATAGGTGAACAAACACACAAACACATACTTTGGATTCAAACCAATTACCGGTATGTTTTATATTCTCCTCACACACACAAACGTGTTTTTCTTGCAGAGGACAAGACAGGTGTCGTCATTTCATCATTGAGGAGGAAGAGGGAGGGACCAATGGCAGAGGTGGTTCTTATCTCATCACTGGGGAGGACAGTCGCCATGGCAGCCTGTCAGAGTTAGTCAGTTACTACACCAAGAATCCAGTTGGGCCTTATGACGAGATGCTCACCACACCTTGCGATGAGGTGTGTCACTTAACTTTGTATTTTGGATTCTCCAGATATGTAGCACCAATATATGCTACAACTGCTTACCTTCCTCTCTTCCACAGTCCCACAAAGTTAGCCAGGAGATTATAAAACAGTGGGGCCATCATGGAAGTGGGATAGCAGAAGCACCCAGAGGAGACTATGGAGACTACGAGGCGACCAGTCTACTATCCTCACCCAAACCGTTGATATATGAAACTGAGCTGAAGTCTTTAACCAGCTCAACCCACACGACAAAGATTTTACAGCAGATTATGCTATAGTGAAGAAAGTGCTAAGGAAGTCACATTCTCTACCTGAGAGCCAACTAAGTGAACTCACTGGGCACGCTTTGGAGGTGAGGAGTTATGCAGAATTGGACAATATTTTTGTTGCGTTAACTATTTACATAATATACAAATTCTGTGAGCACTACTACTGACAGTATATTGAGTACAGAACAGCGAAATAAAGGAGAAAATAATGCATTCCTGTTTCTTCCAGACACCAAACATGAAGCTTTCCTCTCAAGACAACCTTCCACAGTCGGACACTGGGTGTGCTGGGGCATGGGGAGGGGAAGATTCCATTGATGTTCAATATGCCAAAGTCAGGAAACCCCCTAAAGTGCTTCCCCAGACGGACGCATCACCCTATGTTAATATCAACAATCTCCAAGTCCACGAGAGGGCGCCAGAACACACTGCTCCACTGACACATGGCTTGGCTGGTGATCCCGGGTACAGGCAGTTGGAGCGCATGCACACCTACGAGAAGACCCCTTACCTTTTACAACAGGAAAAGGCGGAGCAACAAATTGATTTCAATTCCATGGGACCAGGACAAGATGATCAAAGGGCAGGTGAGATCTGGAAACAATAAGAGGCTTGTTCTCAAGGCCTTTAGACTGGGAATAAAAATGTACTCAATGAAGACATTTTTGGCTGCTCTCTCTCCCACAGACTCCCAGCATCATCTGTACTCAGAGGTCAATCTCCACGGGAGAAGAGAATGTTCAACTCACATTCCCTTTACAGAAAGGACAACACCCAGTCTGCCCTCCAGACCCCCACCCTCCAGAGCCATAAACACACACCCTCACCCAGACTCACGTGTGCAGGTACAAGATACAATACAAACTCTGTTCAACTCTCCCAAAATGTATCATACAATAAATTAAGTCCGGGTAGGAAATTACAACAAATTTATCAAGTTTAGATGGTGCTTGCTAATTGCCCCCACAATAGCATTCAATGGCATTGATAAATCTCAGCGAAGTGGAGAGTCCCTCCTGTTGTCATCCTCACCGTCAACAACTGGAAACCCTCAGAACCCTTATTCAGAGCGACCTTTGACCAGTGACCAAGGTGCCAGTATCTACGAACAGATCTCTGATAGGCCCACCTCCTCCAGGCCACCTCTCCCTCCACCCAACCCCAAACGTGCCTGAGTATCTGGGGATGTCTGATAGATTAGATCAAAAAGGAATAAACTTGACAAATCTAGCTGTACATGACTGATCAAGATATTGTGAGATGGATTTGAAGTTCGTTAAGGGAAGTATTGCATTTGGAAAGCCGTTTTTCTGTACCTTGTCACCTAAATGAATTTTATATGTATCTTGGTACCTTATGGCACCTTCCTGCCATAGTACATTTACATTTAGTCATTTAGCAGAAAGTACAGGGACATTGCGCCGAGGCAAGCAGGGTGAAGTGCCTTGCCTAAGGACACGTCATTTTGGACAGCCGGGAATCGAACTGGCAACCTTCACATTACTAGCCCGATTCCCTAACCGCTCAGTCACCTGACTCCATAGTAAATTCCTTGTTTGTGTAAACTTACTTGGCGAATAAAGCTGATTCTGATTGTAAACAAGAGCATTCTACACTTGAGCTCGTAACCCTCGTTCAACGTAAATAAGCAAATCTCACAACTGTATTAAAAACCCAGCTTGTTTATTTTTAACAAGACACATTCCAGCCAGACAAAACTGGGAATCCACATTTTCCTTAGGAATTACCATTAGGGTTTAAAACAAATTACAAAATAAAAACAAAACAAAGGCAGTCTGTAACGCATTTATTACATTGTGGTTGTAGTCTTGATCACTACCATGTTTGTGTATTCTTTTACCCCAATATGGGTAATTAGGATATAAAATAAAAAAAAGACAAAAAAAAGACATCTCCTTTCACCATCCCCCCCCCTTAATGCCCCTCCCCACCTGAGTTTATGGTAAACTCCTTTAATCCCCGCCCCCTAGACCTGAATCACCGGTGAGAAACCCTCAGTTCTTCTTGGCCTTTGGCGAGTCATACTTTCTTTTGCTGGAGTACCAGAGGAGCAGGGGGATGCCAATGGAGGGGAGGGTCATCACGCCGAACGCTGCCCAGTCCAGCTGAAGAACATAAGAGAAGAAGAGAATAAGAGGTGGGGCAAAGTGAGGTATGAGTCTCTGAAGATGAGACCAACAAGGACAGGATAACTTACATAGTGGGGGGAGAACCGCCTGTCAAATTCTCTCTGAGCCAAGATTCCTCCCTGACCAGGAGCGCTGGTGTAGCCAACCTACCAGAAGGAGAAGTCAAAGGTTAAATCATATGGCGTCTATATTGAACATCAACCAAGTCGTTTATAAAGACGTGTTTCTTACCACAACTTGGCCTCCCTCCTGAGCCAGATAGCTGACAGAGGCAGAGGTGAAGTTGAAGTATCCGGCCTTCAGGGGGCGCAACACCACTGTATGAGAGACATTGCTAGCTCTGGGAGGGAATGTGTTAAGGTAAACACATTCTTCATCACATCAGAGACAGCAGTCTATCAGACAAATATCTCAATGACATCGGGTTACAAGACTCAGACTTGGAATAGTGGAAGAAAAACAAGACATTGTCAATTTACTTCTTCACAAGAAGGCTTCTCATTTTAGGGCTTGTATCAATCCTACCTGCCAGGCAGTAGTTGCCAGTTAAAAGACAAAAGTGTCTTGGGAATGATCTGCATTCAGTTCAAGAAGGATACGGAGCAATCCTGTCCCATTTCACGTTCAGCATTCCAGACACAATGCCAAAGTCCTCAGGGGGAAAGGAGTCATCCGACAGCTCAACTTCCAGGCCAGCGCTGTGGAGATGGAAAATAGGCATTGGCCTCTACAACTACATGTTAAAGATTTCAAGCATATCCCTTTTAAAAGATACCTTAAAGTCTGTTGTAAAACATCAGGATCCAATCATAGGATTCCATAATACCCCTTCAACTGACAGAAGGCCGATAACATGATAGATAACAAACATCCCTATTAGGACCTAAATTCTCATAATGGTTAATCTGACCACGATGTTTTACTGTACCTGGTTCCGACGTTGTAGATGTTGTACTGGAGTGTCAGGTCACGACCCTCCACAGCATACCGGTTCAACAACGATTTTGAGGCCAACAGACGAGCGCCCTCCTCTCCTGTCCCCAAGCCAAGCAAGGCCAGCATAGCAAATACATAGAGAGCCCTCATCTGTAGACAAGTTGACAAGAAACGGTACCATTAGTTTAATATTCTGTTTTTTCAGGCAGTTTACGGCCCATCCTTCCGTAACGTTAGCTACACTGTAGCATTACTTGCTAATTTGTCGACTGAAATAAGCTATCAAGTCAACTGTACCGATATTTTACAAATGCAGAACAAAATAAACGTTGATCGCTATTTTAACATTTTAATTTTAGTGCTCACTAGATAATATAACTATAAGTGGTATATGCAATCAATAATAATAATTGTCTTTACATCTGAACAGAAAAAAGCTTACGCTTACGTGTACTTGGGTCTAGGCTATCTAGTAACGTAGCTAACGCTAGCTCAGCTGTTAGCGTTCTATTACTGTGAACTACTAACTTTGCATTTTGAAACTGTACGCAAAACTCTGGCTTTGTTTGAATAACAGTAGCTACCAGTACAGTATCAATCATACCTGGATTATTAGACAATACTGTACCATGAAACGCAAAAACGGCTAAAAAAAATCAAGGAATATCAGTGAGCATCTTACCTTGCTCTTCGTGTCACAACTCAACAAGGAACTATGCTACGCATGCTCAGAACATTTTAGCCTTCTAAGCAACACGTCAGATCAAGTTGGGTCCAACCATCATTGTCAAAAATGTTAGCGCCCCTGTCGATCCGGCGAGAACATTCAGTTTATAACAAATTGGCTAAATGTATATTTGTTTATATAACAAACATATACTGTATACAAATTCCGTACAAGCATACATCTCATCACAGCAAATATGAAAGAGAAAACAAAAATTAAATTAAACTAAAAATATGTGGATACATGTGAGGTAAGACAGGGTTGAGTTACAGTGTCGAAGTAAACAAATTATAGTAACACAGTGCGTCTTTTTTGCTGTTGTGTTTTTAGATGGATATAAATTAGTGCCAAGTTGTTTAATTTATTTTATAAATAGTGCACAATATGGCTTAGCTTTAGCCCTTACTTAACATGAATGTGATACTTTCCAAGTAATATAAAAATCTGTATTAGAAAAAATAAAAATAAATAAACATTTGGTCAAACATTCACTCAGGTCGTCATAGCAACCCTGCATGCAACTTCCGTGACGTCGGCTTCAACGCGACACAGTGGACGCACATTGGAGAAATCATAGGGAGAAATGCAATGGAGGATATAGAAGGGATAGTATTCTTGATTCTTGGTATGTGGCTGTTTATCACAGCAAGGAGACAAATGTTGTTTCAACAGAGGCTTAAGGCAGAAAGACACAAGACCGATGAAAAACATAGGAGAGTGTGGAAAATCATAAATCAGACTCGAAGCATAGGAAGGAGACGCATGATCAGGGTAAGATAATCTGGTAACTTTAGTCCCCTACTCTTTGCTTTAGCTAAAGAAAGACGTGTTAGGGTCACAGCCACTATTTTAGAATACTAACCTATTAGTCTTGTATTGTTACAAAATTAGAAACTTTAGCTACCACTTGTATATATCAAAATGTTTATGCTGTGTATTTCAGATCTTTCAGTGTTTGCAAAGTCGCCGCCGCAGACCCTCTGTTTGGGCGTTCAACCGAGCTACCGAGTGGTGGGATGTGATTGTTCCCGGCTTCACCAACACTCAGTGGGTGCAGAACTTCAGAATGTCCGAAGAGACATTTATCTACCTGTGCAACAAACTGCGTCCAGTGATGGAGAAACAAAACACAAACTTCCGCAGGTGTGTACCTCTAAAGAAGAGATTGGCCATCGCACTATGGAAGCTTGCGACCGGTTCCGAGTACAGAAGTGTTGGACATCTTTTCGGAGTAAGCATAACAACTGTGTGCCGATGTGTGCAAGAGTTCAGTGTTGCTGCAGAGGCGTTGTTGGTACCAGAACAAATTAGTTTCCCAGACCAGGAGAAGTTCAAAGAAATGGCTGCCTACACTGAGAACAGGTGGGGGCTCCCGCAATGTATTGGTGCGATTGATGGATTACACATACCCATCTTGGCACCACAGGAGGACCACTGTGACTATTTCAACCATAAAGGTTGGCACTCCATCATCCTTCAAGGTGTTGTAGATGGAAAGGGACTTTTCTGGAACGTGTTTGCAGGACTGCCTGGGAGCTTGCGTGATGCTCGGGTTTTGAAACTGTCCACATTGTGGGAGTTGTCCAGACGTGGTAACCACTTTCCAGTTTACACCAGGAACATTGGTGGGGTGAACGTTGGCTACTACATTCTAGGACACTCTGCCTATCCCTTACAGAATTGGCTCTTAAAACCATTTCCTGACACTGGTCAGCTGACTTCAAAACAGCAGGTCTACAACAAGAAAATCTGCAGAGCACGGGTAGTAGTTGAAAATGCTTTTGGTAGACTAAAGGGAAGGTGGCGTTGCCTCATGAAAAGAAATGACTGTGATGTCAAACTGGTGAAAGCTATGGTTTTGACTTGCTGTGCTCTGCATAATCTTTGCGAGAGTAATGGAGAAGCCTATGACACTGAGTGGGATGCACCTGCACCAGCAGAGCCCGTGGTGGCACTGTCGCAGAGTGTGGAGGAGGAGGGTAGGGATATACGAGAGGGTCTGATGCACTACTTAAATACCTAAATATTTATTTTGTCTTAAGTGTCCTGTGTATTGAACACATGTTGTAAATTGTATGAAACTTGAATATACTTGTGTACTCTTTCCACGTATAAATGTTACCCTTTTGTTTTTGTCCAACAGTTTTTTTGGAAAGGTTATCGGGATTTGGTCAATAAAAAATGTTAAAGACCTTGAAAAAAGGAAACCACGATGGAAATGTATGTATGTGTAACAAGTTACAAATCAGTTGATTTAACACAACATTTGCACACAAAAGGGCAAACCGTAAACCAGAAGTGTATGGCACACGTTCAGTGCTAACTGTTCCCGTTATTACGCCACTCAGAGCAGTAGAAGTGGAACATTCTGTGTCTGAAAAAACTGATTTGTTTGTGGCGGGAGTGCGGCTCAGTCAAACTCGGATAACCGGTTGTAGGCTACTTCTTCATAAAGTTTTTTTAAACTGTTTTTATAATCAGTTTTTATAATCACACCAAATACTAGGAATACAGTATATCAAACGGTTGGAACCAATTAGCCTACACAGTATTGAACCGACACACATCACCTGAGAGAGAGAGGTAGAGGAACAACTAAAAGAACAGGACACCACTGCACTGAGACAACTGCCGGGGACGTATCGCCAACATTCACAGCAACGTAGGCTTGTGCACTTTCGTTCGCCGCTATGGCCACAAGATGGGGCTAAACACAGATTGGTTGGGTCAGTGCCATTCATCTGTCGACACAGTTACTTTCACTTCTTATCTACAGTGCTTTTAAGATAACCTCTGCTAGCTGCATTTCATATCAGAATTTTCGTCATGGGATTTTGTCAGATGATCAAATGCTATTTTTATCTGTTTGAAATTCGTTTTTAAACCTTAAACCAGAAGTGTATGGCACACCTTCAGGATAAGATCTTCAAACCACACAATAGGCGGCCTTCTTTATACACGGCAATGCAATGGTTACTAAAGGAGAGGCAGGAAACCACATGTTTCTCATGAGTCAGAGTTGTGTTTCCCCCTTTCTTTACCTGACAGTTTCAGAAACACCTTCTCAGTTTGTGTCTGTCTATACTTGCCACACTCCAATACTCCCTAAAGGCACAGCCCACAAAATAATCCTGTGATAGTAAGATTCCAAACAGGAAGTTAGTACCTCATCCCTAGACCAATACTGCTCAATATCGGCTTTTCGTGTAAACCAGTTCTAAATAACTAAACATCACATGTGATGTCACATGTGATGTGAAAGTAACTTATTCTTAGTTAGTATTTGATGTCCACTCTCAAATTTCTTCTCAGGTTGAATTCATTTGCTTTCACTTCACTGACAAGGTTTCACATCCTGAAATGTTGTTTTGAGTCTCACTTAGAATAATAACTTTCCCTCCCAAAACTGGGGAAAAAACAAATGTATTACTTTAATCTTAAAAGTAGTTTTGGTTTTTGTTGGAAAGTTGAAGTGATTTCAACAAATGTTTTGCTTGGTTCAATACATATTAAGTGAGTATAAACATAACTGACTTGAACAAGAGGTGAAATTATGGTGAAGCGAACAGGCTCCCAATGTGTGACCCTCACTCTTCAGATCTGACCAAGGATCCAAAAGATTGCTTAACTTGAGTCCTGCTCTGTGGTAAAGTCTACCACCCATCTTTGTCATCATCTATCCTGTCTGTGGCCACTTGATGTGGTTTGGCTGTGTGATGTAGGACACAAAGCATATGATTCAGTGCCTGATGCGATTTAAGTGGAAATACACACGTATGCGTGTACGTGTGCTCTTGACTCTCACACATACGCATGCACAATATGCTTTCTCTCCCCTCCATCTCCACTCACACGTACACACTTATAGATCAGGATTATGACTCTATATATGGTATGACAAAGCAATGTCGCTAAAAGGTATGAATTATATATCTACTATATTTGGGCTGGGAGGGAAAGGTGGGGGATGGAGGACATTGGAGAGAAGAAAACTGTGGGAGTGGGTTACAATAAGCTATTCACTTCTGAAATAAGGGGGTGTTTTTCTTGAAAAAAACATTCCCTCCTACTCTTTATTGAGTTGTAAATCCCCTATGTACAGGTGTAGGTACAGTAGAAAGTTGAGGAACAAAAATGTGGTCTACAAAGTCCCCCATCTCACTTTTCATTGAAGGAGATGGAAAATTATCCCACGATTGGGTAGGCTTCTTTTGCGATTGAGTTCATGAAATTACTTAACCACTTCATCCCATTCAAAACAGAGGAGAGCACGACTGGTAAAACTGTAACTCCGTAAACAAATCTAATTTGATGAAAGGTCTATTTCTTATTCCTCACAGGAACCCAAAAGGTAAATGCAGACCAAATGGAGAGTAGCCAACTTCTGCTCACAAAAGGTTTTGTTCTATACAATTCTTTATTTTGCTTATTCTTTTCTCATCACTCCATCCTTTATCAAGTTTTGTATTCCTTTATGATCAATGTCAACTTTGGATGTGTGTTAGTTTGTTGTCACAGGCTTGAAAATATTTAGTTTTTCCTCCTTCCATTCTGTGAGTAAAATAGCTTTTAAATGATTGCATTTACACATTCTGCATCGGCCCGAAAATGCAGAATCTCAGGTATTGTTAGATTGTTTGTGGGTGGATGTTATTTTTAAAGTGACTATAATATCTAAGTGGACTCTGAAACTTTGTTTCACCTTTACTGAGTTATGCACTGAATAATGCAGCTACTATCATTAAAGTAAAATAAAATATTACCAACAGAGAGTGACCTTCATGTCATCCATGACAGTCATTTATTGTTTCCATGCATTGTCACCTATCATTAGTCATGGTTGGTGATGCAATGACACCTTGCTATGAAACTCAGTTTGCCCCACTGGAAGTTAGAATTATGGAAAATATCTGAGACATTTTCTGTATTACACTTGACCTTCTGTTATCATTATAAACCCAACACTCTGTAGATGGCCTACATATCCTATTTTGTAGAACAGGAAGGATATGAGATAAACAGCCAGCAGTAGACAACAAGTTGAGTTATGATGAAACTCTTTAACACAAGATTATTTTGTTATGACTATGGCACTCTGAGATTCAGAATGTAGAGTGCGTTATACATTATTATTATTTATTTCCACAACTGTTTAATTTAATCAAGTTAAAATTCAACACAAGTTCATATATTTCAAGCATTTTTGGATGTCGATAAAACACCACTGCTGCTTTAGTGCTGTTCTTACTATGGGCCACTTTCTTGTAAGCATGGGCAGTTGCTTCAACAAAAGGACCAAAAAAAGTACAAATATCCATGAATAAATGAAAATTAAAAAGAAAAAGGAAGGGGAAAGGACCGTTTAGTAAAGAAAGTGCTCAGGAAAAAATGATCTTCTGTTTCAGCAGGCTCTGTGGGTTTGTGTGTGGTTGTGTCTTTATATGTGTGTGTGTTAAAATTGGTGTGATTGGTGTGGGGGATGCCAGTGAGTGTGCAAAATGTGCATTTGTGTGTGTGTGTTTGTGCGTGTGGGCATCTTTCTCAAGTGTGAAAACTTCAATGGGTTCTCCCAGTCACTAAAGCTTTCTTCCCCAACCAACTCTCCACTCGCTCACTCTCACTGACATCACTGGAGTTTCCCCCTAGAGGCCCTTTAAATGCAGAAGCAACCTAACTCAGAGTATCATTCACTCAATCAAACCAACAGAAGCAAACAACTACCTTCACAACACAGTAAGTCTCTAACACAATTTGAAAACAAATACCAAACTGAAGACTTGAAGCTGACATTTGAATTTGAGGACTCCCTTGAATTATCGCTTGCTGCACTTACAAGAACCAGAAGACTCCTAGGGAAACTATAGAATGGGAAGTGATTGTAAAGTACTGTTGGATGTTGAGGAAGGCCTCATGGCTCCGGCTGGGGTGACAGTGGTACGGGAGACATCCACACACAGTGGCCAGTGGAAGATGTGGGGAGCCTTGCTGGCTATGGCTCTCTGTGTCTCTGCTGCCCTCCTCTTCACCGGGCACCACAAGGTAGAACAGCAACACAACGAAGACGGTAAGAGCACTTCCTTATTCTTAGTGTATTGTTAAATGTATACTGTAATTATGTATAAATAGTTTGATGGAAATTATAAATGATAAATATAGGGTCATGGTTTGTCATATTGTAGATTTTAATCTGGACTTTGAATGATAATATCTGAACCTCTGAGCTCCTGCCACAGTTTCTAAATATCCGCCTTTTTTTCTAAAGATCTTCGCCACACATTAAGACAAATATCCGGAGTAAAAGACGCTATTCATTTGGAAGGTAAGCACATATTCAAAAATGTTCTGCACATGTTCTGTAATTTCAGCAGTCTGGATAAATTTACTGGTCTGGTTTACAAAATCACTCTTGAGGAAATTAGAGTCACTTTTGACTCTTCGGTGTAATTAAGTATTTCCTGCATCCTAAATGTCATTAGCTCATACTCTTTTTTTCTGCATTCATTTTGAACTAGAAATGATGCTTCAAATATTCAGTGTGTATATTTTCTATTTTCCATCACCTGGATTAACCCCTCGATTTTGTCCTCTTTCCTTACCAAAGGTAGCTACAATTCTTTATACTCCAACACCACAGTGCAATGGAGTGATGAAGTAGACCAAGGCTTCTCTCAGGGTCATCTCAAGCTTGTCAACAACGAGATCGTTATCCCAAGCACAGGGCTGTACTTTGTCTACAGTCAAGTGTCCTTCAAGGTCCACTGCCGGGCCGGGAAGATGGTCCACCTGAGCCACAGCATCTGGAGGCGCACCAACGCTTACGGAGACAAGGGCGAGGACGATGAGACGATGCCTCTGCTCCACTCCACGCGCACCGTCTGTGAAGGCGTGCCCAGCCATGGGAACTCTTACAATGCGGTGTATATGGGAGCTGTGTTCAGTTTGAGGTCTGGAGACAGGTTGAAGACTGATGCAGAGAGCCGGCATGTGCCACACCTGCAGGACGAATCTGGGAAGAACTTCTTCGGTGTGTTCGCGCTGTGAGAGAAACAAAGAAACAGAGAGAGAGAGAGAGAGAGAGAAGAACAAGCACAAGAAGGAACAAGGCAGATCAATACGGGTCAATTTAGAAAAGTTAATGATGTCTACTGAATGTTATTAGGGGCACTGAATCAAGAAGTTGAGGCAGTTTTATGCCGTACTTGAAACAGAACAACAATAATACCGGTAACCAATGTAAACTGTAACAGTTTTCCATTGGAAATTGGAAAAAATGTATTTCCAAATGGATCTTTGGAGTTACATTTAAAGGATGTAAATGTACTATGTACTGCTGTATTACTCCTAGTGGCTTTTGCTGTACTGCAATCCACAGCATGGACACAAACTGCTAAATGAATCCCTGCTGTGATAGCCGTCTTATCTTGATTCTGACAGGTGAATGTATTCCACAATTTTGAATGTGTCACTACAATATGACAACATCGTTTTTTATTGTAAATTGATAATTATTGATCTAATATTGTCCGAAATATTTAATTTAATGTATTGGGATGGTAATAGTCTCCTTTTATTTATTTATTTATTGCAATCTTATATTTATGTTCTATTTAAGTTTTTGAACTTTTGTATCTGTGTAATTGATTGGAAATGTTTATTTATGGTTATACATGCAAATATGAATTTATTACTTCTATTTATTTGACTATTTATTTACATTTTGCAAATCTTTGAGGGCGACTATACTGTATTTGTGAATCTGATGCCAGTCATCAGATAACGTGTTCGAATCAAGAAATATTTTCTTGAAAATAATGTGTCCCACTGTGTGGCTATTGTTAAGTGAATATTTTACCTCAATAAAAAGTGGGAAAAAATGTCCTTCTCCAGATCCCATTGATTCAAGTTTTAGTCAAACATCCCACTCTTACACACACACCAAAGCGCACACACACACACACAAACAAAGTGGGTTTAGGAATCTTTCAAAAGGTAATGGAATACAATGACCAGAACTAACAGATGAGTAAAATAGAGAACCATTATGATTAAAAGAGGAAGTTATATCAACATACTGTGTCATGTCACCAGTTAGAATCTTGCACTATTTATAGAAATCATTGACCAATTACCGTGATCAGATCTTATTGTCCATAAAGGAAGCAGACTATTGGGTATGAGCTCATTTTAAGGCCATTTGCACAGATGTGCTCAAATAAAGTCAGTGAGAGAGTTTCCGTTGCCATTACAGTTCCTCAACGGCAGCAAGAGTTTCTGTCAGGGGAAAGTCCCACTGTGGTTATGATGCTACTATGAAGGCTGTGAGTGTCACGCTGCCACAGACACGGGGATTCTGTTTGTCTTTTCCTTGCACACAATGCACTCCTACACACACACACACACACAACTCCCAAGCAAAAACACCATATGAGTGGGAG
Source organism: Mallotus villosus (assembly GCA_903064625.1). Classification (NCBI taxonomy): domain Eukaryota; kingdom Metazoa; phylum Chordata; class Actinopteri; order Osmeriformes; family Salangidae; genus Mallotus; species Mallotus villosus. Next base: position 68,322 of record CAEFZP010000008.1, read on the forward strand.
GAGGATGGCGCAAAGGGGAAAGTCCAGAGGAATTAGAGCTTTGACTGTTGAGTGGTGGACCGATACACATGCAGGTGTGACACTGAGCCCAACCAAGACACCATCTAGTGTTGAAACCAAGACTTTTCCAATTGCCTTCAACATAATCACCAGACCATGTGAACGCAACATTGTACCTTGTATTCTTTTCACAAGAGACCAATGTCACTTTATATAAAATAAAAAGACTTTAATTATCATTATAGTTTTTCATAGCATTTCAAATCATGTCCACAGTTATCACAGTATATATGTATAAATATTATTCAAATACTGTACCACACCAAAATACAGCTTGTACACGCATGTGCAAGATAATACATTTATCTTAATAACCATTTACATTGTCAGTGTTGTGCATATCCTCATTTGAATGAACGCCACCGATATCATTACTATATTTCGTACTTTACAACAATTGGTAAACAATTAAGCGATGATAAACATACAATATTTACAGATGGTCACTTAGCAGGACTGATAACAAAGTATCCTACGTGAGGACCTACTGTACAATGCTCTCGTAATTTGTACAGTACATGAGGGCTTCATGAACACCACTCCATCATTCGTAAGTGCTCAACTCGAGTTCACAGTTCAGAGATAATGCAAGCCGGGAGACAAGCGAGCGTTTGGCTGAACGGGTGGCTATGAAGAGACAGGTCTGGTGCTCTAAGCCTTAAGGGGAGTTCAGCACAAAATCATAATCGTACTCCAGTTGCCACAAATGTTTATGAGTATAAAACACATGCGTATTAGACTGTGATGCTCTCCTAAAAAGAAATATGAATAGCTTAAAAAGTCAGGATGAAACGTGATTTACAATAAAGAAGCTTGCCGCTAAAAACAGACAGGCAGAGCGGCAGTAGCATGGCATGTCTCTGTCAATCAATACTGTGATTCACCAAAACAAGAACCTAAAAGACGTCATGAATACAGTCCACTCACTTCAGAGTGCAAATGTCACCTTAACACAGAAGCAGGGGAAGCGCGTCTTCCTACTTCTGAGAAGTGCCATCAAAGTCCTTTCTCTTTGATTAATAAAGCAAACCTAAAAACCACAATGCAGGAGGCTGAACTTTACAAAAGTGCTGTGCTGGTTTCGAGGGGACACTTTTACAGCGACATGTTGTGTTAGTTTAATTTGAGCCAGGAGATCTACACTGTTTTATGGCACACTTAAATGAATAGCTTGAGGATTCTCCTGCCAGTTGTTAACAGTTTGAACACTTTTCTATGCAGAGTAGAGCCACCCTGAGAAGAGAGGGTTCAGACATGGCAGGTGTCATATGGAGGAACTAACTGGATTATGCCTGGCCTGATTGAATCTAAAGCTTTTAGCTGAAGAGGATGATAAAAAAAAATCAATGACAAACCTATGCACTTGGAAGTCTTGTGCAGCATAACATATCATGGCGTAAACTCAATTTTTTAAGCACCGCGCTAAGCTCTCTGAAAATATTGAGACTTATTCTCTCATCAAATGTTCTGGTAAGATGTAATTTGATTTCACTGTTGTTGGTTCATAGTGTGGGTTATACGCTGAAGTGTAATTACCCTCTCTTAGTAAAACTATATTTGTATTGGTTATTTTCTACTGTCCCTGTCAACCTTTCTGACACATGACCTTCTACAGCTGCACCTGTGGCCTAACACAACAACTCAACTCAACTGACTCTTTTCCAGCAGATTTGTGCGGTTGTCAAGAAGTGTTTCACCATGACAGTCATGGCACCGAAAGGATTATAGAGAAGAGAGAGAGAGACCTTATGCTCACCTGCTCTCACCTGCAGTGACAAACACACAGAGAAAATCTTGCAGCTGGGAATCTTCCCTATAATCAGCAAACTGCAGATGAGGAGTGCTTCAGCCAACCGGGAGGATGGCAACATTTAAGAGAATTGTGTAAAAACACCTCACTTGTCTCTTTGAACAGAGAAAATTAGGATCATTTACAAAAAGAAATAGAATAGGAAAATGTTGATCAATGCAAAATAACCCAATCATGTCATTTGCAGGTTCTTTTTGTGTAGCCTACAATCAATCGCTGATCTAACAAAAGGTTGATGTTTAAAGCTCTGCTGTATTCTATTCATAGCCAATATTTTACTTTGCTGTGTCCATAAACACACCTTTTGGTAACAATATTTACAACAAATGTGCGAGAACAATAAAGAACTCCCTTTAGTCTTGAGCAATATATTCACGAATCTCAGGTGACTCTTCCTTAATCATGCAGAGAAGACAGCTGCATAACCATGATTTACTTGTAATCTGAATTTTCACAATCAACAATCTCCAGACACCCCTATACACCCCCTCAATGCAACATCCGCCATCATGTTTTATCTCACCATTCTCATCCTTCTTTCTTGTGCTCCCTCATTGACTCATTTTACCACTGACTCATACCACTACTCATACCAACTCACTCACTCACACACACACACAAACACACAAACACTTCTCCATCTCATTTGTAGAGCAACTGGAGCCTGCTGGTGTGACAGTTGTTGCGGCTGATCTTCCCATCGGGCTGGTAGAGGTTGGAGGAATTGGAGAAGGAGGGAGGGAGCGAGTGGTTATCGGAGGCAGGGAGGGGGTAGCCCGGTGGGGGGCACCAGGGATTTGGGGTCGCTCTGGAGAATGGGCAGAGGGGTCGAGCTGTGGTTCTGGTTGGTGGTCGTGGTGGACGGTCGTCTTCTGGAGCGGAGGGCTTGTCTCTCAGACAGCTGGTTTCTGAGCTCCGACACCCTTTCTTCTTTCTGTAAACACAGGTCAAACACAGGTCAAACACAGGTCAAACACAGTTACAGAGTATAGATCAGTTAGGTTAGGAGTGTATCACTTGCAGTTCCGAGATTTGCCAGTAGAAGGTAGAGTAACAGGAATAATAACAGATTTATTCAACTTGGATTTTCCTTTGAGTGAGTTTGCCCTGGATTAAATGGTATTCAGAATCAATTTGTCCCAATGACCTCAACTGAGTCCAGTTGTCCATCTCTTCTAAGCAGTAACAGAAGCACATATCTAAAGACTACCTCCTGGATGATCTTCTGCAGCTCCTTGTTCTCTCTCTCCAGCTGCCTGGACTTCTCCTCGTCGTTGTTGTTGGTGGACGAGCCTGTCTTCATGGTCTCCTGGGTGTCAGACTGCCACTCCCCCCGCGTGATCAGCCTCCGCATCTACAGCAGACAGAACAGAGAGAGAGAGAGAGAGAGAGAGTGAGGACAAAGAGAGAAAAATCAAGCAAAATACATATATATAGAGAGAGGGAGAGAGACAGAAAGCAGAGAAAAAGGAAGAAAAAAAGAGAGCGAGACGGCACTTGCTCCAGCAGACGGGCCAGATAACAGGGAGGTCTATATCTCTGCTGACGCCGCAGTGCGGCCAGGACAGCCATCTAACAGACTGAAGTTATAACATATATAATCATTGAGCTACTTAGATCCCAGATGAAAGGCTTTTCATGTCATCTGACGTTTACATGGGAGCTTAACAGGGCAGGACGAGAGGGGAAGCGGCCATCTTGTGTTACCTTGGGGACAAAGAGCACCACCAGGGTGATGTAGACAGAGAAGACGATGGCCAGCGAGGCGAAGGCAAAGGAGGCGTCCTGCTGCGACGACAGGATCATGGTGACTGGAGCCGTGATCATACACAACACCTAGAACAGAGACAGAGAGGAGGCCAGGAAAAGGGGGGGAGGAGGAGAAGGGAAGGGAAGGGAGGGAGGCATGGAGAAAGAAGTGGTGCAGGATAAATAGCAAGAAAAGCAGCATGAGAAATACCGTGAGGGAGAAAATGTACGTTTGAAAGAGGAAGAAGGGAGATACAAAGGGATAGGGCGGAGAGAGAGAAGAAATGAAAGAGGGAGGATGAAAAACGAGAGAGAGAACAGAGGCAGGACGGCTTGTTTGAAATCGATACATATTGACCAACAGTCAGTCATCTCTCTCCAAAACCAGCGAAATCTCATCCAGTCTCGCAAGTGGGAAGAACGTCCGGACATCAACAGAGGCCGTATTTTCTCTGCCGGGTCATTACTTACACAGACAGGTCACAGCCCAGAGGACAATCTCATGGCGCAAACACAATCCAAGACAATCCGCGAAAACGTTCCATATCATTACACTGGCCATCATTTCCGCACGCGGGCTATTTTGGGGGGGAAATGATTCGCCCCGGAATGTTAATTGCTCCCCTGTGATTCATCTTTAATTAATCGTGCATATTAGTTTTTGCTCCAGAATGAGCAGGTGGACAGCGTTCTTCCCATTCTTGTCGTTTATTTCATAAATAGAGGGAGGGCTTGTGCAGCTGTGTGTGTGTGTGTGGAGGAGGGGGGGGGGATGTAGGATCAGTCTAATTTGTTTTACAGAGAGGGCGATTTGCTGGGCCACGATTCATCAAAAGCAGATGAAGGGAGAGGAAGAGAGGAGTGAGTGCTCAGGCAGTTTAGTTATTTTTTTAATTTTTCTTTTTTTTTCTCCCGCAGACCCAATTTGCAATTTTCTCACTGAGCATAATCTTAAATTGGGTTCAATGCATAATGGATAATCCTTGGAGAGGAATTTAACAAAACAAGGACAGAGACGAGAAAGAGGAAAACCGCCATATTGGGGACGCTGTTGATTAAACATGGTGTCAGAGCTCAGAGCTAAAACGGCAAGGCGACTGAAGATTGGTATTACAAACCAATATGAAACACCACATTTAAGTAGGGCAAATTGGCATACCGACCGGGCAACTTTTGCAATTTGCCTGGTGAAAATCGGATGCATTCAAACGGTCTCTTTCTTTCGTTAGGCATTAAGCATTTGATGCACTTCTTTATCTTGAGCACCTCCAGACAGAAGGGGCTAACCAATTACGGAAGTGTAGGGATGGGAGTTCTTTGAAGATCACACTGGGTCCGAGACTGAAGAATCGTCAAGAGATGCTGACAGAAACTGTCTCCCCTCCGGTATGTGTACTAGAGTGTGCATTTGTGTGTGTATGTGAATGAGTACGTGTGTGTGTGTGTGTGTGTGTGTGTGTGAGGGGGTGGGGGGGGGGCGTCAGGGGAAAAACCTTGACGTGTGACTTTATTCCCCCTGATGAGAGGAAAGCCCTCCCAGTTTCCTCTCATATGACTTCCTATTTGGGCCGTGTTCAGCCTCCTACACCCTAGTGTAGTCATTTAGGACAGATAACCCATGCTGAAAGCCCCACTGGCTAGTTCCCTTCTCATTAAGGGTGAGAAATGTGTCTAGAGGTGAGCTACACCACTGAGAACTAGAGTGCCTCTTGGCCAGAGCACAAAATCAAGGGAGAAGGGCTGAGAGGAGGACAGGACACATTCCTGAAGAGGGGAAGCGTAAGAGAGAGCTTGCTAGGGAAAGACACAGTCCACAGACTAACACACAGCGCAGAGAAAGGCAAATGACTGGCAAGCACATTAGCACAGCAGCCAGAGACGCACTGAAAAGGCAACCAGAGGAACATCTTTGAGGGCGGACATGTGAGCATGCGCCTCCTTCTCTACACCAGCCACACGGCGGGAAGGCGGACTCACAGCTACGTTGTAGATGGCCATCCCCACAGCTCGGTGGTCGTTTATCTTCTCCGTGGATATGGACTTGGTTTCATAAGCCAGGAAGATCCCCAAGAGGAGCAACAAGCCCTTGTAGCCATACACAACCCCTGGAAGAGAGAGAGAGCGAGAGAGAGAGAGAGAGAGAGAGAGAGAGAGAGAGAGAGAGAGAGAGAGAAAGAGAGAGAGGTATTTCAATGACGACAGAGAGAGATTAATTTTTAGAGGCGTTTTAGTCATGCCAGGGAAGATCTATTGTTTTGTCGGAGGAGAGATAAATAGATCAGTGAAGACCATTCTTCTCTTTACCCAGCCAGGTGTTCATCTTCTCCGAGCTGCAATGCTCCAGCAGAGGCTGGATCAGGACGTCCAAGTCCCCTTTAGGGGCCTCCCTGGTGAACTTCTGCTCACATGGGAAGACAGAAGAAGACAGAAACAGAGAGTGAGAGAGAAGGCGTAAGAGAGACAGAATACCAAGGCGATACCTCATCTCACTTACCTCACGGTACATAACAACAATGCAAAATGCTGCGCTAAGAATTTTTCCAAGTCTTATTTGATGTATTCATAGATTCGAATAACTTGTATTTGCAGTGCAAACAGAGGCTAGAGCAGGGTGAATAAGGGGCCAGGCTATGGAGGGGCGTACTGGAGTGTTGTGTACTATACTTTACCTCCACTGTGATGTGCAACGGGTCCACAATCTGCCAGATCATCAGCGACAGCACGTCAATGCCTAGCAACACCCCCACAGTGGCATACAGCTTCCAGGGCTCCAGGTGCTGTTGATACACAGGAGGATCGGTCACATCCGACTGTTCAAATCCTCCCCCCCCGCCCTCCTCCCTCGACGACACACACACACACACACACACACACACACACACACACAAACACTTCTGATGTTTGAGGGAGGGATTTATAGAGCCATAAATAGACTGGCCTGCTCTTGACGAGAAAACAATGATCCATCGCTAAAAGGCCAATTCAATCGGCCCGTAGCGTTTGGCCGTAAACCGAGAAAAGACGGAGAGCCAAAATCAAACCGTGAGCAGAGCTCCGTGACACGATCAATAGGAAAAAAATAAAACCTTAAAATGTCATACTTATTGAAACAAAGAAAACTTGTGAGGCACAGAACCTATACTGAAAAGTGGGTATTGATTTTGGTGCATTATCCCTTTTTGTGTTTTCTTTTGGTTGTAGCTCGAGGCAGTGGTAAGAAGCTGTTCCTCGTCGGTTGCGATGTAGATAGGTGTTAATTCCTGGATGGATTCATCCACGCTGCATTCCAGCGCTCCGTAAATAGAGGTATTAAAACCAGCCAATGTAGAGGATACCAGGACAGCAGAAAATGCATTTTACACATATTATCAGCCTCAAACAGACCACATTTGTCCCACACATTTCCACAGCATCTTATCCCATTACGAAATACATGATTCCTTGTATCTTAAAAGCTTCTTAGGAGTATTATCTCACAACGCGCAAGAAGCTACAACTCGTTGTTGGAGAGGTATCACACAGTCAGAGGAAATCAAAGCACAGAACGAACATCGACGGCGGCTTCAAAAGACGGCTGCGCCAAGCGGAACATTTCCATTTTAATGGTGCAGCGTCCTATCCAGATGTACCAGGGGAAGGCCGGGGCTCAGGCTGGATCAGGGTTAGAGGCTGGGGGCTGGAGCTAGAACAAGGGCCGGGGCAGGGGCTGAATCCGAGTTGGGGTCTGGGTCTAGATCTGGGGCTGCTCTGGCTACAGCAGTCTCAGCTCTGGAATTAAGTGATTCAAAATGAACTCAATCAGTTCTGACATGGCTCTCGATAATATAATCCCCTCAGATAGGCTCTCCTGCTAGGGATATTCATACATATTCAGTAATGGGCTTTATCTCCCTGCCTGGAGTATTCCTGCACTCTCGCCTCGCAGCTGGAGCGGCCTCTTTAAGATGTGATGTTTGACACGTCCCTCTAAATGGCAGTGGAATATATTAGCAGGAGGGGTGGAAGGCGGTGTGGATGGCTCTGATTGGGGGAGGTATAAAGATATGGGGCCAATTGGGGGAGGGAGGGGTTGGGGTGTGAGAATCAGTGGTTCGGGGGACTGGACTAATGGAAGTTCTAGAAAATTCAAGGGCATGAGGTTAGCAGTCTCTCTAAGGGCTAGCTACAGATCTAAGAGGAATGGGGGGAGGGAGTGAGAGGAAGAGAGAGCAAGAGAGAGAGGGAGAAGCAGAGAGTGAGAGAGATTATGATAAAGAGTTGATGGAGAGAAATGGAGAGAGGAGCAAAGAGAGGGAGAAGCAGTGATAGATAGACAGATAGAAAAGTTAAGAGGGGGGGGGAGCGAGAGAAAGAGTGAGGGAGAGAGAGGGAGAGAAAAAGAGAGTGAAAGAAAGGGGTAAGGAAATAAAATGAATACGTGTGAAATGATCCTTCATTGGGGAATACATCATTTACTGGGCACGTAGGGTGCCCTTGGCTGAGATGGTGATAAAACTGAGCCTAACCCCGGAGCCAGCAACTCAGTTAATTGTTCTCTCCTGAAGGGCCTCTCGCTTCGCTACCTCCCAGACACACGCTCTTTCCAATTTACCTTCCTCTTGTCCTTCTTCTCATCCTTCTTGGTGAAGACGGTGTGGACCCACCAGATCTTGGTGAACATGCTTCCGTAAGCCAGACTGAAGCCCAAGCCCAACAACCACAGGCGAAACTGTGAGCAAAGAAATTAAATGTCTTATAATTGTGCAGCTTTAATCCATCAAACGCTTATTAACAGCAGAATGCCTTGCTCTGCCTTTTTAGAGAGGCACTTCGCTTTTCCATGACCTTGACATGCCTCGAACACAGATTCAAGCATCCCCCACAATGCATCAGTGGTGGACTTTTCTTCCTGTACCTGGCAGACAACAGGGAACTGCTTCCTGTGGACATGGAGCCCATCGATGCCCAGGGGAAACACAGCTGCCAAGGCCATCATACAGCCCACCGCAGTCATGTTGTTCAGATAGGGCTGTGAGTTCTGGATGTACCTGTCACACACACCCATATAGCACACACACACACACACACACAAAAGGCTGTGACACCTTGGGCCTAGAATATTATATACACACGTGCCCACACACACAAAGGCACTGGATGTGTCTAGCTGTCAAATTCTCTATCTGCCTCTACACACATGCAGACCCACAATGGTGCCTGCCTGTCACTCTATCAGCGAGGCATTCAGCATTCAGATGAGACTGTCACTGAGTTCAGGATATTAGCTATCCGTTCGGAATGCAAACGAAGTTTGGATTCCAACGTCAGGCATATAATCCGAATATGCTTGAAAAAGTCACACCAGATAATACACTGTGCCGTTTATGTCAAGCTCTGTGAATATCACACAGATCAATTTTGATAGGCTCAGCAGATATTTTAAAAAAAAATCACTTCCCAACCGTGCAGCATTTTCTAAAAGTATAATTCTTGTCCCATTTCTTTCTGGCTTATCTTGGACTTGTTAAAGCCAGCCGTTTGCAAGTTTCAAAGTGGACAGCTTGTGTGTTTGCATACCTGACGTTGCTGTTGTAAATATTGAACGTGAGGCAGACAATGCCCAGTAGAATCCCCAGTCCAGCGAACACCGACACAGACACAAAGAGTTTCTGGGAGAGGAAACGGAACTGCTCAATGACCACAGTCTGGTCTGCAGGGGGTCCCGGCCCTGGGACGAGGTAGAGAAGGGGAAAGAAACAGTCAGAGGACCACAAGACAAGGAATCAAGAAAGGAGGAAGAGAGACAGAGAGAGAGAGAACATCCCTGCTTCAGGATCAAGGGAAATGTCAGAAAGGTCATTAGCTAATCGAGCGCACAGAGTAAAAGCCTTCCAGTCGTGGCTACAGCCCCTGGCATGGCCTGGCCTGGCCTGGCCGGTAACCCTGGGTAATGTTGCCTAGCGCTGCTGAAGAGCATCAGCATGACCACATCATTTAAGGAAGTAAGTGTCACCCTTCACTCCGTCAACAGGGTTCACTTAGCGTTCAAAGACGAGACAAAGCGAGTACACAAACACTGGATTAAAGTGGACATGGGACCAAGGCCAGCAGAAATAAGCCTTGTGTAGTAGGATGGAGCGGGGGGGGAGGGGGAGGGAGGATAGGAGGGAAAGCTAAATATGGGGGGTGAGGGAGGAAAAAGATAAAGAAGAAAAGGAAAATGACAAGACAGAGAGAGACAAGAGAAAGGAGGGGCGGCGAGAAGGGATTGGTTGTAAAATGGTGATGGGGAGAGTGGGAAAGACAAATACACATTACTAAGAGGAGGGGAACAAGTTCAAGAGAAACAAGTAAAACGATAAGAAGAGAGAGAGAGGGAGAGAAAAAGAGAGAGCAAAACAGACAGACATAAAACCAGAGTGTGAAAGCTGAGGATAGCAGCGACCCATTTCTGTTGGAGGTAGATATAGGGTTCTCATAAGTGAATGTTGCGACCCAGTCCTTTTCTCCTTGTATCTGTGTCAGCATCTAGCACAGCGGGAGGGAGACATCTCTCTCTCTCTCCAGCAGTCACAAGAGACCTGGCCAGGCTGCCCAGCTCTGGCCTGTCATGTCCCAGCCATGCCTAGCAACATCCGGTATCATCCCAGCCCTGCCCTACCTAGTCTCACACTGACCTACCTAATCCCAGCCCTGCTCTACCACACTCACTCTGACCTAACTAGCCCCACTCTGCCCTACCTAGACTCACTCTGACCTACCTAGTCCCAGCCCTGCCCTACCTAGTCTCACTCTGACCTAACTAGCCCCACTCTGACCTAACTAGTCCCACTCTGACCTAACTACACCCAACCCTGACCTACCTAGTGCCAGCTCTTGCCTACCCAGTCCCAGCCCTGACCTATAGTCACAGCCCTGATGCAGTTTTCTGATACCACATTGAGCTTTCAGGTAATAATAATTAAGTATTTATTTAGCAGCCATTTGAATCCAAAATAATATACTTGGGAGGATTTGACCTGCTCTAATCACTAAGAAATACCCATCCCCTAGTAGGTACCATTTATACAAGCATGGTTGCAAGATACCACTTGCATCCTCTTTATGGCATTGTCATTAAGTATCCACGCAACAGCAATGAACACTGATGTGATGTGCATATGCACATTACAAATATAATAATGCACACACAATGGTGTTAGTTTAGTAGGAATTAGGGTAACATTATACATATGATAATGTTTACAATGGTGTTAGTTTAGTAGGAATTAGGGTGAGTGTGCAGCTCACTGTTGAGAAGATCCCAGATCAGATCAGAAGCTGCTTCAGATAAGGCTAGGCCTCAGGCTGAGCTGGGGAGGATCTCAGCACACAAGCCTGCCATGTTTGACTGAGATGTTAATATGAGCATGTTGCTATGGAGTTCTGAGGTCAGAATAGTAACAGGGAGGGCTGGGGAGGGGGTTCTATTTCCACAGAAGCCCGTTGCCATGGAGTTTCAGAGTCAGATCTACTCTACACTGTTTGTATGGAGTTGAGTCTGTTTGCGCTTGATATGGAGAAGCTGATGTATTATACAGTAACTGCTTCACAGTTTGATGTAGCTGGTGTGCTTGAGAAGCTCAGTTTCAAAAGCTTGCCCATTCTAGTGACTCTCAACAGACTTGACTGTACTATAGTCAGACTAAATCGCAAGGGAGCCCAGCTGCCTCTCTATCCCACAAGGATTTGTGTGCACGTCTGAGACTGTGTGCCGAGTTTGAATGTACCCCTAAATACAGTTTGTGTGTGTGTATGAATGTGTGTGTGTATGTGTGTGTGTGTGTGTATGAATGTGTGTGTATGAATGTGTGTGTGTGTATTTGCACTGCGTTCTATCCTTTGGGGCACCGTGCTCTCACTGTAATACCTCTCCCTGCCCTTGATGGTAGAATCGGGACAGTGTGTTACCATGGCGACCGGGCTCCATAATGGTTGCCACGGCGATATGAGAGGAAAGCAGCGATGCAGTGGTTGTCAGGGTGACCAATCGAACGAGGGAGGAAAGGAGAGAGTGTGAAAAAATGCTGGCAAATAAAATAGTCAGTGAGAGCATGAGAGGGATACGGTGCTGGAAAGAGAGACAAAATGAGTTCTAGAGAGCGAGGAAGAGAAGGAGAGACCAGAGGGAGAAAAAGAGATCAGAGAGAATAATACAGAGACAGATACCAGAATAGAAAGGAGGGGGCAGGGTGTTGCTGCGCTTTAAAAGAGCAAGGCAGAGGCCAGTCATTTTTAATTTGGCACCCTGATTCTATTGGTTTCTCAGCACCTCTGCCATGATAGTGATTCTGAGAGGGGCTCACTGGCTGACCCACAGAGAGAGAGAGAGAGAGAGAGACGGGGAGAGAGAGAGACGGGGAGAGAGAGAGAGAGAGAGAGAGAGAAGAAGGACAGGGATAAGGAGAGGGAGAGGGAGAGATTGACGAGGTAGGGATAGAGAGAAAGAGGGATATAAAAACTCAAGCTTTTCGCCGGTTCAACACGTGGCGACCAATCTGGAACAAAGTCAGCGTCTCCTTCAAGAGGCCCTATTCTGTCACGTCACTGCCGCCAAAGTTATTTTTAGAGCGGTTCCCAGACTGGCGAGAGGCTGGTTGCGGGTGCCACGGGGTGGGCAGTGGCATGAGGAAGATGCTGGCCTCTGGTGACCGTTCTCCAGGAAAGAAGGACACCTCGCCTCGCCGGGGACACTAATGTCGCGGAGATAACAAGGGTCCTTGCTTTCTCCAATGACCTGTCTGCACACACAGATGGCAGCACCCCCCCCAGGGCTGACGGGCCCAACCAGGTGGCATGACCCAGCATCTTAACGTCAACAACACGAAAGGTTATCTGCCAATGAACGTCCCCCAGACAAACACACACACGTTGGGGGGACAAAACCCAGCCAGAGGAGTCTAGATTGCGGGCAGGTAACCTTGAAGTCACTCTGGTGCGGAAAAACAACACAAAGCTTGACTCCCAAACAGTTTCGCAAAGGCCTGGGAAGCGTTCCTGGCATGGTACCCAGATATCGCTGCTCTCCTAGACATTTTTGTTCTGCCACAATAGGGTCCGGCGTGACGTCAAACACTAACCGACTGAAGGACAAAAGGGGACACCTGGGAAATTACAGCTTAGCTCTTGAGTCATCATCTCTGAGACGAAGGCAAACATTTGAGAACAGACAGGCAACTCATTGCTGGTGCACTGAGGGGGGTGGGGGCTAGCGGCGGGGGGCTATAAGGGCTTTCTGATCCTGGCAAAGGGCTGGGGATGCTGAAAGGCAGACGCCACACGAGTAGAGAACATGTCTCACATGGATTTATGTACCTCTTTAAATACCTTTATGTATTGATGCACACACAACAGTTTCTGCATAGGCAGCTGGGTTAGCTGGCAACAAGCACATGATGACCTTCAAAGACCAGACAGCAGCCTGCCTGACAGTGAGATGACCTACAGACCAAAGCCTTGGAAACAAACAGAGATTGCAGCCTCCTTATTAAGACAATCCAATCCCCTTTGTTTGAAATTGCTGCCAGGGAACTAATCTGTTCAGCGACATTCATTTAGTTATAATCACCAATTAATTAAAAAGGTAAATAATAATAAGAAAGTGCTGAGAGGAACACATGATTAATTAAATCTGGTTTACTGGAAACATTCAGTATTTTTTATATTCCAATTCCACGCTAGCCTCCATAGTCCAATGCACACAAACTGTTTTCGAAACATTAAGCACTTTTCTATCTGCGTTTGCCCGGAGCCCAGGAAAACATAACTGACAGGGCTGTACACCAGGTTCCCATACTGATTAGGCAAGACCATTTTACTCTTCAACATCCAAGGTCACGGGACCGACTCCACTTAAATTGCTGCCCAGATTGCTCTGCTTTGTTTTGTTTTGACTGTCACCGGGCATCTTCCATTCATTTTCTCCCTGTCATCGCCTTGAACTGGTCATCATGTTTAATTAGTTAATGAAATGAATTTCCCGCTGTTGCTCTGTAGCACATGGTCCCATCACTGTGCCTGCTCAATTTATGCTGTGTATTAAGCCAGTGGCAGATTTCATGGCCCGATCATTTTGCTTTCTGTTGAGCAGTGCAAAGCTAAGTGAAGCGTCGCTATCCTCACTGACGACATGCTAAATAAAAGCTGACTGATTGATTGATGAACATTCTTATCCGACTGCACAAGAGGGGGAGGAAGAAGGAAGGAGCGACGAAGAAGAAGGCTTAAAGTAAATGACAAAGGCAGGATAAACGGAAGACAGGGAATGGGAAGAAGAGGTGGAGGGATAAGAGAGGGGGGGAGATGGGAAAAGAGAGGGAGTGCAATGGACAGTGATGAAGAGGAAAATAAAGGATGGATGAGAAAGATAAATGTGGCTCACCTATCCACTTGTCATTCCCATACCAGGACAGATTGCCTTTAGTGCTGTCGTAGTATCCAATCTTCTTATAGCTCCCTCCTATGTAGGAAGAGAAGCGACAGCGTCACCACATCATAAATAAAAACAAATGCACACACACATGCACATACACATATGCACACAAACAGATACACAGAACTCTGGAGAAACAGCTACTTCCTGAGACCACAAACCAGGAAACATGATGTGAACATTAATATTAATTATTATTTTGACTGATTTACTACATACAGTAACAATGATTAGGTACAATCATTAGACAAACTGTGTTTTACAAAACACTATTGAGAATACTGTTTCATAATTCCATAAAGCTTTTTAAACTGGGAAACAATTACTTGAGCTTTGAATATCCACCGGTATTTGATATTCCCAGGTCTCAGAAGGCCATCTACAGTATAATAACAGTAACATTGCTGCAATACCACTGGGAAGGTACAGGCCGGGGCCAAACCAAGCTCAGGGGGCCCCAAACCCCCAAAACAACCAGAAATGAGCTCAAGTGAAAAACCATTATAATTATCAGCTGTTCATTAGTTGTAATTACTGAACTCAACTCCCAGCGTCCCTGGGGAACAGTCGCTCTGCGAACGGCAACACGGAGAGGCGGAGAAGGGCGGGGCCAATCAGAGCCCTTCTCGGAGAACGTAAACATTCTCTAAACGCCGCAACTCACACAACCTGCCAGGGGGGAAGGGGGGCAGGAGGGCCTGTCTGTCAAACATCACATTTTAGTGGAGAGAGAAGCTTGTTGGAACAGCTGATGTGCCACTTAGTCTACACGTTGTTGTTTTCTTTACCAAACCGCCTAAAACAGTCCAGGGCAAACGCCACTACAATTCATCATCAATCCTCACAGGGATTGTAAATCAAAACTCGCCCTGCTTTTTGTGGACTGCTGGGCCAGCACTTTGAAAAGGAAATTAGGAAAAAAAGCTTCCTTTTCAGCAGCCCCATCCTCTCCCCAACAAAAAAAAGGCGCTTCTAACACAGTCGCACAGCGCCGCACTGTCAGGGAGACACAAAGCACAGACAGATTGAACACAGGAACACAGGCGCTGTGATCAAAACTCAGGCTGTGAAACGCTGCCTTGGAGGCAAAAGCCTACGCTAGCTGAGATAAGACGATTGCCATCGACTTCTGACAGAAGAGGCTGACATGGCCACCATGGCAACAGAAACGAGCCCTATATGACACAGACCACATCCTCGTTGTGAATATGACGGGCAGAGCCGAGAACTAGGGTAGTCATTACTGATGCAGGAAAGAGCCAATCCTGCCTTGGCGTTAGAACCACTCTGTACAACTGTAACATCCTGTTAGTTGTCTGCCTTGGGGTCGTGTAGATACAAAGTTCTATTTTTGATGTGGCTCTTAGTACTTATTATGTTCCCCTTGTTGGCTGACTATTGTACAGAGCATGTGAAAACAAGAAGAGAAAACAGACTGATTTTAACTTACTGAGACAAGTATAGGACGCTGAAACCTCCTGAACTGAGAGAGCGAGGCAGAATGAGGTGAGAGATTGGGGGTGACTGTGCCAGACAGTCTTTCCCAAAGAAGGTATGACACCCTTTTAAAAAACTGTCCTTGCTGCATTATGTTTGGTTTTCTTAGTGTACATGGCAGCAGTTTTCCTTTTTTTTCTTCGTCTTGTCCCAAGAACCAGAATGGTAGTGAGGATTGCTTGGGTTCATTGAAATGACGTAAAAACTGCTGCATTTCATAAAAGTTAATTTGGCAGCGACATAAAAGTCGCTTTTTTGAAACCCTCCAACTTCCAATGAAATATTCAAGAACCTATATTAACTTTTTATGCACATGTTCAATTTATTCTGTAATCTTAGTTGGAGAGTACAACTGCACCAGGGGGAAACAGTGAGACCTCATTGTGAAGGTCCTAAGTACAGTCTGATTTCAACAAAACCCCAGTGTAAACCTTTCACCTTGCAAAAGCCACTCTTTAAATTTTTATAGACAAACGTATGTACAGGAGTCATATGCCACCCAAGCGTATGATTTGTATTATAACCATAAAGGCACTACAAGACCTTGTACAGCAAGTCTGTTTGGCCATTTGTCATGACTGATATACTGGACACATTATGATACGGAGAAACCAAGAGCATGTGAGGATAGTGATTATAATCCAGTGTTTCCGGGTCGTAGGTTTACCTTGTAGCTGCTCAATAAGAGTCCAGGCCATTCTAGAACCCTGAGCATCAAACACCACATGGCCCTGGAAGAAAGCAGAGTTCATCACTAATACATGTCTACCACCTTACTGTGTTAAAGCCTCTTCCTCTAGCTCAAATCATACACCATTCTTCTCTCTCGCCATTCCCCTCTCACTCCCTCCTCCTCCTCTCTCTTTCTCCTCTCTGCTACAATGGCGATGCACTTACAGATACTCCCTCGAAGGAGCTGGTGTTGAGTGCACGGTAAATCTCGGCGGTGATGTCTCGGTTGTTGTAGTTGAAGTCTTCCAATCGGCGGCCCTTGGCTTTGAGGGGCCCCACCGTCTTGTTGAGGGCCAGAGCCAGGGCCCACACAGCGTCATAAGCCAGAGGGGCCTCCTGGAAGCCTCCCGTCTCCTCTGGGTTCTTCCCCCCGAGCTTAGACATCAGCTGACCTATAAATTCCTGAGAGGTCTGGGAAGCACGATGAAATAAAGTATAAGTAAATGTGTGTGTTTGTGTGTGAGAGAGAAAGAGTTGTGTGTTGTGCATGCATGTGAGTTAGAACATTTACACATCAAATAAGAAGAAACCTCAATCTCACATCCGTGGCACACACACACACAGAGCGTCAGAACACACACACACACCGCGCGTCAGAACACACACACACACAGGGCGTCAGAACACACACATGCACGAGCGACCACCAGAGACACTCGACTCCACATTTTAACATCTGCTGTCCTGTCTCCCAGAGCAACCTGAAGAAGTAAGCATCTACATCAGCGGGCGCCCGGGGCAAGCCCAAGTGCTCAGCCCATGTCCCAGCCATTACACGTCAGCAGGGATTAAGTGTGGGAGCAAAAGGAATCCTCAACAACCAAATGAGCTTGTTCTTAAAAGGAGTAAATTGGAGGAAGGAATTAGCTTTCTTCCCTTCGCTATTTCAGCATAATTACATGAACCTCTTGATGCCGTCGAGAGGTCACCCAGTATTCACCCAGCATCTGCCTAATGGCTTCTACTCTGGTATGTGAAGCCTTCCCCGAGCTCATCCAAGAGAGAATGGATTATGCAGAGCAGGTAGAACTTCTTCCACTCCCTTGTCAACTCCTCTGTCAAGCCCAGTCTGAAGTGCTGACAATTAACACCTCCCTTTCAGACAGTCTCAGACGCCGCCGTCTTGGCGAAACCCTCTCCATTAAGGATGAGCTATAAAAAAATATTTTTCTAAAACACAGCTCCGCTCATCTTTTATTACAGCGGGCATATGGAAGCTGATTTGCCACCATTTTCTAACAGCCTCTCTGCTGATGAAAATGCCGTCTCTGTCACCTCTGCGTGCCACACAGGTGCATTTGGGGCGAGAGGAGAGAGAGTGAAGTGTCGGAATGGATGTGAGCGATTCTCGTCTTGCTAAAAGCAGTAAACAGCTCTGTCAGAAACGTCCAATCCTTTCAAGAGCCTCACATCAAAGCGAGGAGAGAAAATAATGATGGCATTGAGCCAATTTGTGGGGACGATCATACTGTAAATTGCACGGCCCAGAATGACATTTTTGGCAAGTGGGGTATAAGTAAAGGTGTCTGGATGCTGGCCAGAGGAGCCTGGAGCAAATGAAGGCTGGAATGGGGTTGGAAGATGGGTGGTGCATGAGTAGGTGAAGGGATTGATATATCTCTGTTCAAAGTCAGAACACAGGCTGTGGGGGTTAGAGGGTGTCAGGTGGCGTGAGGGCAATTGAACAAGGTTCCATCTGGGCAACTGGGGTTGTTCTATGGTCATGGCAGTCCCTGGGCCAGGGCAGGGAGTGGAGGTGGGTCGTGGGGCTGGGTAGAACAGAAGAGGCTTGGGGGGCGTGGGGCTGTTATGTATGCATGAAGGTCCCTGGTGCCTTGCAGAGCATCTGGACCCTATCCAGGCCTGTTCCCGCTGGGGAACAGGATGTCAAACTGGTGCTCCCAGCTGTACATGCCAAGCTCCCTCCGGGCAGCGAGCAGCTGGATCTGTCACCGCCACCGCCACCGGCCCCGGGAGAAACAGGAAGCGACGGTGCACGCCGGCGCGTGTCACCACACCGTATGATCAATAAAAGACGAGGCTCTGCATTTTAATGGTCCCCTCTTCAGTCACCTGCACTTCAGTGTGACGTGACCTGAACGACAACAACTGCAAGTCTCCACTGGGTTTTATCTGAGCTCTGAAGCCACACTCGGCGGTACTTCATGCCTGGACAGTGAGACGACAGCTCACAGCACTCGAGCAGAATCAAAACTATCTACTATGATGTGAGACTTCAAAGTGTAAGCTAATAAGACACTTGAGTTAGCTTGAACAACATCCTCAGGCTCTAACATTCGGGGCAGTAGTCTGTATTAGAAAAAGGTCATTACACCAGGGATGACTAGCCTGAGGGAAAACGACACGGTCGATTAATAACCTAAAATAGGTACCTCATACCACAATAAAAGCAGCGATAAATATTTATGTGCAAATCATACCGTAAGTGCTTAAATTACTCATACTGCAGTAAATAAAATACGATTGCCACAATAAAACTCTCCTTGGCAGCTGCTGACTAGGCATTGACTTGAATGCAGCCACAATATAAACCGTTTTGTCAATGCTAGTCAGGCAAGCAAGTGCTGAAATGTAGGAAAGGGTGACTGAAGGACTTACTAAGTTAGAGGCCCCTCGTACAGTCTCCGGGTTGAGCATGACTATCTCCGTGGTTACGTGGCCCTCCACAGCCTCTGTCATCTGCTCAATGGTGCAGTTAATGGAGGGGTCCTTGATCTTAAACCAGTTGTCCGCATACCAGCCAATCAGGAACCAGACATGCTTCTTCCCAAACAGCTTCTCCTTGTACACCTATCCCATGGTACAGAGAGGAAGGAAGGATGGGAGGGAGAATAGGGCATGTGTGAGGTGTGGAAGAGAGAGATAACACAAAGCTGAGTGAAAAGACAGATTGGGCACACCGGAAGAGTTCAAACTGGAAAAAGGGCAGAGTCCTAAAATACGCACTGACAACCATCTGCAGAGTCTGTAATATTTTGTATTATTACTGAAAACGAAATAAGAAAAAAGAAATCACCTCGCAGAACACTTTTCTGGCTTCCGTCTCATAGAAGAGGCCGACTATGATTCTGGCATCCTGGCGCTAGGGATTTGGAGAGAAAAAAGACAAAGAGTTGCTCAGGAGACGGAAAGCAAATCTAGCGTACTAATGGCCCTGGAGTCTACGTAGGTGTCGAGGAGCAGTCCTGGGCCCGCCGTCGCTACGCACATCTTCCAACTTCCTCTCTCCACTGGGCTGCATTCTCACAGTTACCACGGCTCCTCCTGTGAAGGCCAATTAATCTTGCACACCAAAACTAGGCCGGCACACTAGGCACGGTTATGCTCACGCAGGTGCCAGCCAGGAAGAAAGCCAAGCTCATATTGGAGAAGGAGGGAGGGAGAGAGGGAGGGAGGGAGGGGTAAAGGACGGAGGTGGGGGTTCAGAGTAAACGGTATGCCCCAATTAACTGGATTCTTTCTTTTGTAAACAAAAGTCTAGATTTACATTAAAGGCCGGGCCTGTGTTTTGGCAGTGGTAAGGCTGGTGATTATGCGTGGCGGGCCAGGTCTAGGCCACTGCTTCTCTGCTGTAATGGTGTGTGTGAGCTCTCTCTGGGGTGTGTTCTCCAGACTGGCCCTGATTGATCTCCCGTGTTCAATCACCTGGCAGTTGCCATGGCAGCCAGGAGGATAAATAGAGGGGAGGAGGGGGGGGGTGGAAGAAAGGTGGAGGGAGGAGGGGAGACGGAGGAGGAAGAGGAGGAGTGAAGGCACCTTGAGGTTCTTGACAGCCACAGCAGGGTCGGTGAGGAAGCTCTGGCGAACGCTGATCTCGATGCCTGCCTCCTTCACCCTCTGCTCCAGATCATCCAGAGTCTGTCACACACACACACACACACACACACACAACGACAGACAGAGGAGGAGAAGGGGAGGAGGAGAGGGGCAGAGAGATAATTACAATGGAGTGACAGGAGGAGGTGATGGAAGTGAGGCAGGAGGTAGAGAGAGAGAAGAGAGGAAGAAAGATAGTAAGAGATAGGATGGATGGATATCACAATATGGAATAATCACAATAAATAAGAATGAGAAATATTTATTTCATATTTCAGTGATTTAGCATCTGCTTTTATCCAACGTGACATACAAATAGTGTATATAGAAAACACAACAGAAAATCAATGAGACAGATGATATAGGTGTTAAAAGGAAGAGGAGGTTAGCAGAGGAAACAGTGATTTAAAAAAACAGGAATTATGTTGACATGAACAGCATCGGGTAGAGGACACAAACGAGGTAGAGGTCACGGAATGAAGGAGAGAACCAACTGACAGCGGGTGACACTGTCACCTGTTCAGCAAGACGCCGAGGGATCGAGAGAGATGTTAGGATGGATAAGTAGAGATAAGGGAGGGAAAGGAAATGAAAAATATGAAACCATTTCACCTGCTATTGCTTTCTTCTCTGTGTCCGCCAGCATTCCCCACGACGGGGAATGTGACACTTTAAACAAACCACAGTAATCACAGCCTACGGCATACATGCAAGATGGATCACTCACTGAGGTGAAGACCTCTGTGGTCTGCTGGATGGTGGCGATCTTGGTCCACTTCCACTTCTGGAAGAGCTGCACGCGGGTGGGGTTGTGCAGGGTGGCGGAGGGGTGGGTACGGAAGAAGGTGGGGAAGCGCTGCCGGTTGGAGAGGGCGGGAGAGCTGGAGCCGTAGGACAACTAGGAGAGAAGAGGAGATTAACATAGTTTAATAAGGGAACCATGTCGCCTGGTTCAATCCATTTCAGCTAAATCACGCTTAATGAAATAAACTCGACTGCCATTTAAACCATCCTCATTGATCAACTGCAGTGTTTGAAGGTGTTATTATATAGTGAACAATGACAGGGCCCATGTACAGAAATATGGGTCAAAAGCGCTCAGTAAGAATTGGCCAAAAAAAAGCTTTTTATGACTCAAAAATAGCACTGGACATGAAAAATGAAGGAATAGAATGTCTTGATTTTTTCCCCTGTGAGAGTGCACTTTACCAGCTGGGCCAAAAGTATAGAATGACACTAATGCAGTGATAGCACTACCAGGTAGCTGTTCTAGTTCACATCTGGACAGAAAATGAAAAGGTACGCAAATTCAGTCATCCGCTTTTTAAATTCACCACATGACACGTTAAATGCCGTTTCTAGGGCACAAATTTGACCCAAATATAAATGACAGTATAAAAACGCAGGTGAATTATCCTCCCCAAATGAGACGACACGAATACAATAAAAGTTGGACCGCCAAAAATAGTTTCCTTTACTGGTCTAATCTCTTACTCCTTGGCATTCCAAGCATGTAGTTCAGGAGGCTTGGAGGATGGCACTCGTTCAGCTCTACGCTGTCCTGCCAAGTGGATCAGAGGTGTCGGCTGCCTTGTCATTGCCTTGGCATTCAGGTGTAGCCAACATCTCCCTGGGGGTGGAGACTTACTCCCACAAGACACCAGGGCCAGCCGGCTATCTGAGAACACTGCTCCCTGCCTAGCTCTCCCGACGCGGATCAAACATTAAATAACAACAATTTAACTATGAGGCAGTGAGATCATTCTGTACGGCACCCGACGGTAATATAATGGGTATCGGAAAAGGTTACGAAGTGTTCAATGCTGTGCGTAGAACCACAAACGAACACAAAGACAGACACACACTATCACACTTACACAGCCACACCAACCCCAGCATACGCACAAAGACACAGAGATAGACACAGACACACACAGACACACACACACCAACAGACACACACACACACAGACACACACTAACAGACACACACAGAGAGACACTAACAGACAGACACACACACACAGGCACACACAGAGAGACACTAACAGACACACACAGAGAGCCACTAACAGACACACACAGACACACACAGAGACACACTAACAGACACACACAGAGAGCCACATACCACTATAAGGTTCCACATGCGCGCGGCCTCGGCCACCAGGGTGGATACAGAGCTGCAGCCGGGCATCAGGACAATCTTAATGGGCTCCGTGTAGAGCAGGTCATACAGCAGTTTGGTGGCCTCTCCTGGATCACACTGAGGATCAGAGGAGACAGAGTGGAAGAAGGGAAGGAGAAGGAGACGGGTAGGGCAGGGTAGAGTTGCAGGCAAAATTGGTGAGAGAGGGGGGAGCAAGAGATTGATTGGATAGACAAGTGGATAGAGAGAAAATAGGGAGAAAAAGAGGAATGGACAGAGTGTGTGAGTAGGAATAGAAGGTGAAAAAAAGGAACAACACAGGGGGGGTAAGCAAAAGATTGAAGGTAGAGGGGAGGAGGTACACTGATTACATACACCGCAGCGCAGAAATGCATTAAAAAACATACAAGTGCTATTTGTATGGTAAACGGCACAGGGGCAGAGTAAGGGAGTCGGCCATTCATTTCACACTAGTTTGCACACGACAACACATAAACAAGAAGCCGGGAGGAGAAAGACAGGTGAGACACGTTTCAAGGACAGGGTGAACAGCACCTGTCCTCTCAGTGGTTTTAGAAGGGTGAGGGAAACAACATGTATTTGTGTGACTGCAGAGAAACCTTTATCCAATCATATTTAAGGCCCATTGTATTTGATCCTCCCCTAACAAATTGTATTTTTCACTTTCATTCGTAAAGTTCCAGCAAATGAAAAATCTATATTTAATTTAAATGCTAACGGTATGGGGTAGAGAGATCACTGATCATTCAGAGACTGAAGCGCAGTTGGAATCCCTGAGCAGTAGGGGCTATATGAGAGAGAGATATGGGGCATTTAGGAGAGATATGGGGCATTTCTTCACTGGATTTATCAGTAGCCTATATAAAATCAATTATATTTCACAGACCAACTTAAACTGGCCACGCCAATTATTTGGGTTACACTGATTATACGTTATGACTGATTTCGTTTGATTTGTGCAATTACAGTCTACAAATCGAGTTAGCATTGGCAGGTCGCTCGATGTCGCTGCATGGATCTGAGCATATAGGCTTCCTTGCTCACTTTAGGCCTAGCCTAAATTAGACCTAAGTGAGGCAACTCGTCGTTGGTAATCGACTTCTGTAAATTTAGATTGTAAATTATTTTGACTTGTTTACGTCGATGCCTGTGAACGACACAACGGTGACGAGAAAGGACGGGTCCTTGAAATAAATAAGCCTATTCCACATTATGCGGGGTCGTTTAAGCAGCCTAGGCAACCACAACGTTCACCAGAGAATCCAGAACTTCAGGTGCAGGAGGCACTTTGAGTTGAATAGCGTGTTTGTGCCTGCGCAGCACGCCCAGACTCCCCGTAGGGGATTTTTCACCTCCCTGTGAAGCGCTGTTCCGGCTGGCTCCCGCTAGTTCACTCTGGGGAATCCGTGCGATAGGCAAGAGCCTTCCGTTACGTGAACTCTGCAGTCTGCAGATGGGGCTGACTTCGCCAAATCGACCAAGCTAAATACCAACAAGGCATCAGATACAACTACAGTTTAAAATAGATTGTATGTGAAATCTCGTCTAGCCTGTAGCCTATCATTTCTGAGTAAATGGGTTGACACCTCAGTCAGAAAGAATGCACACCTAGTAGGCTATAGCAGCATAGACATTTGTTTTGTATTCGGAGGACTAACTAAGGTCAGCCTTGCTGCTGCAAACATCAGCCTACGGCACCTATAGATAGAACGTGGTCAGAAAAGGTCCTTCAAGAAAGTTGATTTCAGCATATTTTGTGAAAGGAAGCCAACCGTGAAGGTCTCCAGAAACCTGGAGGTTAGTCTATCACTCTATTTCACAGAAAGGCAGCGCACCATATTTCTTCACATTAGCATATTTAGATCTAATCTACAAGTCTTAACGGGACAAAGCACAAAGAGTGGTAGGCCTGTCTAAGACATAGGCCTACCACTCTTTGTGCATTGTGTCCCACTTATTCCTAAATCAAATAAACTTGTGTGTAAACAAAACTGACAGTAATCCAGAGCCATATGCTTGGCAAGTGACTCATGGATCTAACCCGACGCTCTGGGGAAATCAATGCGAGGTATACCGCATTCAAATGTCGTGCCCCATCCGCTGAAGCCTACTGGAAATGGCATCTTCAACTTTAATGAACGGGCTTGGACAGATACTTAATTAGCTTTTCTGAAGGTCTATAGCAATGTTTAGGGAATAACTTGATCCTCATGCGGAATATTTTCAGGTTGGTTTGCCTTCTGATGACACAGGCGTTTTCGCAGCATGTTAGGTCTAGCTGGCGATGGTGCTGACTTGCAATCAGCAGGAGATCCATCAGAGCGTATTTACTCTGGTCCACATGGGGTCAAACTCCTCATTGTGTAGCTGACCGACCAAAGGGCCGGCATAGCCTTCAGGCTACTGGGGTTGTAAAAGTATCTATCTGGATGACTACTCCAACTAGCGTCACTTATACCATTTGGCAAACTACAATTCATACAATGTTCTCACACTGACAGGCTTGCACCATCTTGCCGTCCATCTGTTCCGTTGCAATGGTAGCCTATAATAAGTGCATGATCTTCTTCTGTTATTGGAGCAAAATCTAAAGTTCTCAGTTTGTTTGAACTCCAGTTGTCTTGGTTACTGTTGTCATGCCAACCTCTACCCCCCCACACACACTCCAGCCTTTTGAAGTAGGGTTCCAATGCAGAGCGGTTTTAACCAATCAGAGCAATGCTCTTAGCAACACCAACCAGTCACAGTGCATTTAACTGTTTACGTTCTGTGAGTGCGCTGTGTTGGCGTCCTGTGTAAGTAACAAGGCACGCAGAAGGAGGAACGCAGGTAGAGGAAGAGGTGGAGTGGGAGGCAAAGAGAAAGAGGGGGGAAGGTTGAGGAATGTGATAAGGTAGAGGAGAACGGGAGTGGAAGCGATTGGAAATCGAAGAGCAGGAGAGTTTATGAGGTGACCAGACAGCACTTGGCATTAAGGGGGAGTGTGGTGACGCTCAACTAGAATGTGAACATGAGAATTATGCCTGTTCCATGGACATTTTCCAATGGCTATAATTCTATATATACATCCAAGGGAACAGATTCACAGTGTCATATTATTATTCTAACCTTAGCTTGCTATCAAGTTAATGCAAATATAAGCAAACATAGTTGCAGTAATAGCAAGCCATTACAAAGGAATGCTTTCCCTATCATAACATTCGTCATGAATAATGAATGAACCCTTAAATCACGTGAGACAAGAATGTGTGTGTAAGCAGATGTTAAAACACGCCCCTTGCACAGTGCACGGGCAAGTCTGTGATAGTTCACCGTGCACTTGTGCAGCCTCTACTCACAATGCTATCATAGTGTATATGCTGTACTCACCATGCTATCATAGTGTATTTGCTGTACTCACAATGCTATCATAGTGTATATGCTGTACTCACCATGCTATCATAGTGTATATTCTGTACTCACAATGCTATCATAGTGTATATGCTGTACTCACCATGCTATCATAGTGTATGAGCTGTACTCACAATGCTATCATAGCGTATATGCTGTACTCACCATGCTATCATAGTGTATGAGTTCCAACTCGTAGTCTGGCAGTATATCAGTTCTCTTGTTCACCAAGTCGAGCGCCATCTGAGCGGAAGGCAGACATGCCTGTCCCCCGGGCCATCCTCCACTCATGGGGAACAGGGCACCAATGTAGAGTTTCTTCTTGCCTAGAGCCGGGCAGGACCAAGAGAGTAGTAATGTCAAGGAGGCAAAGATCAGAGTACAGCTCTTGACGGAGCTTCGACCCCCAGGTAGACTTGGACTGGAAACCGCCATGGTGGAAGAGAGAACTCCCAAAAATTATAGTAATAAATAAATAAATAAAAACTTCACACACTTTGATGCTTAAAGCAGGTGATCTGGTAGTTCCTATTTGCTCTGATATTAGTCATTTATTGTAATGGGAATGGCAATTTTTATAATAATATTTTTGTAGTTTCAGTGGGCTTAATTTGTAGCCTCCTTCTACACTGTTGTCGTCTTTTTTACTGAAGGGTAACATGTATTACGCTATGACCTAATGAAAAAGACATCAAGATTAAGGTCATAAAGAATAAAAAGTTTTCAACACACGTTGTCGCGACTATGAGACAATCCGCAGGAAATTAGACATTAGAAATTACTGCAATAAGTTAGCCTATGTTTTTTGCTGGTAAAATAACCAGCGCTAGACAAAAGCGCTTAACGCAATCAATAAACAGGCGAAAAGCCCAAAATAAACGAACAGAGACAGATAAGGTCAATTAACCGTAAATGCAGCTTTGAATCAGTTAATTGGATTTGCATACGCTGCAGTGTGTTAAATTGGATAGTTTCTAAGAAGTAAGAATCAGATAATTCTGCTGTCCAAGGTCCTGAAGTCAAAACGTCACAATATAATTCCCCGGCAAGCGAAATTATTGTTTTCTATAACATACTTTAAAAGGAAAGGAAGGAAGGAACATCTTTTCTCTGCCGCCTAGTTTTTAGGTGATTACGAGAAAAATAAGAATTGCCTATACATGCGACATAGCCGACTGCACCTTTGTGCTCGTTTTAAATATCCGTCCTTTGCTACATCCAAAATCTACATACTCACGGATCACTTAGGCGATGTTGCTATGAAGTAGCCTAATTAAAACGCACGTTACATGTTGCGTTGGATCACCGCAATAAATAAACATGCCACAGTTGTCTATCTGCCTACTACTCTTAATAATCAGACTCGAAGTCAAGACGGCATTGGAACGACAGAATTTAAAAACACAGGTAAGAAGATGACAATATAGTCGTTTTGCTGTTGCTGTAATCCGTTTACCCTTCCGCAAAAAAGCAACAAAAGAAACGGCGGGAGCAATGTTAAGCGAACAGGTCTAAGCAATGCATTTTCGTTGACTGCAGCAGAGAGTGTGTGAGAAAAATTGAGTGTGCCAGGTTTACAGAGGGGAGAGAAGGAGGGAGAGAGAGAGAGATAGAAAGAGAGGGAGGGCGAGAGAGGGGGAGAGAGAGAGGAGGGGAGGGAGGTTTCGCTATATCCCTCTCCGTTTCACAAACCACTTTGAATTTGCAATCCCTTAACACAGCCTCTCTCATTTATCTCTCCTCCCTCCTTTCTATTCAGCCAACTACACAGCATACAGCCTGTTCCTTCCCACCGCGAACAGAGAGCCGTTCTTCAGCTCCCCTTCTCTCTTGTTGTGCCCTAGCTCAATTTCAATCTCCACCCTTATCTGACTGAATGTGGCATTTTAATTATAAATGTTAAGTAATTATCAAAGTAGACTTCTCTGTGACCTCTATTTCTCATCACGTATTCTCTCGCCACACTCTTATTCTGTCTCCAATAACTACAGAATATTTCAATCAAAGCTCCCATTTCCTTCTTGCCACATGTTGATCAATAAAAAACATTTCATTTAGCGAGACACATTCACTAAATCAGATTGAGATACAAAATGAATCATCCTTTGCCTTCCACCCACACGCTCGTACATGAACACAATTTCATCATTGTTGTCTCCGCAACCGTCTTCAAGGCGCTCTCATACCAATTTGTGTGTGTGTGCTAAGGGTGAGAGTCTGTCGGTGTCTTTAATAATGTATCAGCACACTGATGGGCTGACACTGATCCCTTTCTCCTCTTTCCTCTTTCCACCTTCCTCTTCATGTCTTTCGCTCTCTCCTTTTTCTCATTTCCAGGGGTCGTTATTACACTGTATTTTCCTTTACAGCATAATGCCCATCTCTTTCTATGGTTCCCTCCCAGCTTCTCCTTCAATCTAGACACACCAGTCTGACTGTTTCTTCTTTTTTCTCTGGCGGGTTGATATGTATCTGTGTGCCTCAATCTATCTGCTTTCCTATCTCTCTGGGATTATCCATGGCTCTTGCGTTTCCGAGAGGCACACACACCGCAGCCACCCACAACCACAACCCCAGCTCATCCTCCTATAAGCCCCTTTACTTTCCAACAAGAGACAGAACGACATCCGTATCAGAGAAGTGTTCATTTATACTAATTGTATTGTCAAAGATATCGAGAAAACAAGCAAACTCATTACGCGTGTTGATCTGTTTTGAATGTTGTGCACCTCATTGCTCAAGAAATTCAGCTGACATCTTTGTGCAGGGCTGATTAGCAATTCTCCAGCACCCTTTTGAAGTAACAGGGTAATTTTGTAAGTGGAGCACTTTAGATACAGAGTGCTTTAGTAAAGAGAATAGCTGTAGTGGTACTTCCACCGTCGCTCTTTCTCTGTCACTCTCTTCTCTTTTCCTAGGTCTTATATCTGTATATTTGCTCGCACATTCGGAAGCCAGAGGCGCAACTTCCATATTATATCACACATGACATGTTCCTATCTCATGCTGCCCTGCCTATACCCTGCCGTGGCCTGGGGCTCCACGCAAAGGCCTGCAATGTCCATTTCTGCCATGGGGGCGGCGCCCTTGGCCCACAATGCGCTCCATGGGGAGGGGGGCTAGCTACAGTCTTAACGCAGTCGGTCTGTCCACTCTCCTCATTAGCTTGTCTGCGGCGGGATGATTAATTCATGCCTCCACTTTAATAGATTCGTTGATCTGAATGAGGTTAATTTGATTGGATCGGAACGTTAACTAGGTTGGCTCCTATTGTTTGCATTTTGTGGAGGAGGACCACTTGCCTTGTCTGTCAAAAACTGGAATCCCGTCAGGCTTGGTTGCGTGGCGCTGCATTGGTATGCATATCCCAGCAGCACCCTGGAGACAGTCCTCCGCTGTACAGATGACAGCAGCAACATGAAGTTAAAGTTGCTTTGAGAAGACTGCTGACAGGCTCAAGGCTACACTCACCACGGTAGGACAGCCCCGGTCAGGGCCTCTGTCCATACTGAGAAACTCTGTGGGGTCTAGCTAGGGCAGCTAGAAACCTTTCTCTGCAAGTCAGGAGGGGACACACTCATGCTGCAAGATCAAACACACCCTGGAGCCAAATCCATATCTGAACACGCAACTCTCTCACTCACAATCTTCCTTACACACGCGGCCCCCACACACACACACACACACAATCGTACAAAGAAATGGGCTCACAAGTATAGTACACACCAGCAGTGTTGCCACGGGGACGCCTGCGGACGCCTAGGCCTCCTCATTCACATGCCCAACCCCCCCCCAGACTTTGGATGGCTTATGATACAAAATTCAGTGGCCCCATCATTTTCAGATGGGACCCCTCCAAAAATAGAATTCTGCCTGTGTGATAAGATATGGCATTAAAATGTCATCCATACAGCGTATGACTACCTTCTACCAGAGCTTGGTGGTGAATCTCTCATTACCCAGCTAGTCTCCACTTAACAGAGTAGGACATATAAAACCACTTGGGGTGATAGCGAACGCCAGCTCGACAGCCATTTAGCAGGCATTACCCCAGTGCCAGAGGGAGTTGAATTAAGATGAAACCTTAATTACAGGATTGTGTTGCCTTCAGACAGGCAATCCGCTCCCGCAGAAAGTTGCAGGACGGCCCTCGACACCTCACATAACCCCCTGTACATCTGTTGGGCAGCCAGAGAATGCTGAACACAGTCGCACTCTCTGAGCCTGATGAGCAGGGCTGGGATGAGGTGGGTCTGTGTGCGAGAGGAAATGGAGGGAAGGGATAAACGGGAGGACAAGGACGAAAGGGAGGGAGGGTAGAGAGGGAGGGATGAAGAGGAGGAGGAGGAAAGGGCGGGCAAGGCAGGAAAGAGAAGGGATAGTGGGTAGATTAGGGTTTAAGAGGTGTCTGGTTCTGTGATGTGTTCTGATAGGACTCCGTGGCCTTCAGGCCACATCTGATATTCATGGATTTGTGTCTCTTGTTTTAAAGAGAAGCCTTGTAGGTTATTCCAAATAATATATAGTATAAAGCATGGGCTTATATGGAAGCTGGAATTATATAAACATGGCCCGTTGCAAAATCCTGGTCTACATCATGAACTGTATCCATAATTATTTCTTTGCAAACTCTGATAAGCAATAAAAACAATAATTATAGAATGGAAAATCAGATCCACATTCACATTTGTGTCTGATCCATCACCATAAAATCCAAGCAACATTTAATGATTAGAGGACTTGTGAAGCCAAAATGGCCAGTAGTGTCCTATCTAAGGTCAGTGTGCCCCCAGCCCCCATCAGCTTCCCTTTAGCCAAACAGCCAAGCTGGGCACCACAAGCTTCATTATCACATCCCACCATCTGGACGGAATCAAGAAAAAACAACAAATCTGGACTGCAGAGTATCACTCCTTTGCCTGCATTAGGCTTCTGAATGACAACCTGGATCTTTCGGGGGCGTCGCCCTGGGCCTGAGTTGACTCCACAGGGAGGTATGATTGGCTGTATGGGCTGCCAGGTCACAACAGGACACTGCGATTGGTCGTGGGGGTTGCCAGGTCGCTGCAGGGCAGTGCGATTGGCTCCATAGGCTGCCAGATCTCAGTAGGAGTGGAGGCACACCAGTGGAAGCCGGTGAAAATCCTCCTCCTCCTGGCATCATGACAGAGAGGACAGCTAAGAGGCCTGCTGGCTTTCAGATTTTTGTCCAAACAACAGAAAACCCTCCGCAGCCGTAAAAAGAACTCATTTTTCAAAATAAATGTTAACTATGTCATCAATAAAAGCGGAGCGTGTCTGTGTGTGTGTGTGTGTGGAGCTTGTCTTGTTTCTTTTGGAGCATTATTCAACCTCCTACCCACACTCCTTCCTAATATGTGTAGCAGAAATGACATTTCTTTATCCAAACGTAGCCTTGTCATTTCATCACTGCAGTAATCCTTTTATTGTTCCACCATGGCCAGCCATATTCAGACACGTTTCTCAATTTGTGTCCAAATTGCATTTGTCCATATATTTGGGGACACAAAATGACATCAGAGGCGCTCTTGCCAGTAAACAGAATGCATTTAGCTGCAGATGGGGGGAAGGAGGGGGGCAATATCAGAGAACATCAGTCAGCCTGTTCCTCAGTGGTTCGAAAGGTATTAAAACTACCGTTTCAACTCAGACAATAACAGGGGAATGTGAGAAGATGTTTGTGGTGGAATTGTGAATTGTAGGATGCCCCCCCCCCTATCCCCCATTGAACTGGAGAGTGAAATATGACCAGGCCCTGCTTTATAACACACCTGCTGTTTCAACCGTCTGTCCCACCGAATCCTCCTCTCTCTCTCTCCCTCACTCCTTACCTCACTCTCCCTCTCTCTCCCTCACTCTCCCCACTCTCCCCATCTCTCTTTCTTTCATCCCCATCTCCAACATCCCATTATGACTTCAGCTGCTCAGTGCCTCTCCAGTTTAGTCTGCTTCATGCATAATCTCCACCACTCCTCTCTTTCTCTCTCCCTTCCTCCTTAACCCGCCCTCTTCATCTTATAGTGCTCCATCCGTCCCCTCTTCTCATCTCCCCTCCTTGTTACCACTGACCCCCCACCCCACCCCCCCCACCCCCCCGCCCAACATACACACACTTCACACTAATAGCTGTCAGAAGGGCAGCCATGTGCCTCACTGTGTCACCCTGGTCCTGACAAAACCGCCACCTGACTGACTAGCTCTTTATGATGTCCACTTGTCTGCGGCTTGAGAGTTCTGCAGTCGGGCTACGGCAGGTTTGGGCCCAGTCCAAAAACGATGATTCAGCGAGTCTGTTCCATGCCTCCCTTTCTCTACTTCCTCCCTCTATCCCTCCTCCTCCTACTCTCCCACTTTCTCCTGATCAACATCTCTGGCGCACTCTTACACAACTTTCCCTCTCACCCATTTCCCTCCTTTTCCTCTCTCAGCTCTAACCATCTCATGTGAGCTGTCCGCACCTCTGCACTTTTGGTCTCGCACTCTCTCACTCTCTCTCTCCCCCTACATCTCTACCCCCACCCCCCCATCCCCCCCCAGTCCCACAGATGCCCCTCCCCCCCCTCTCTCTCTTTCTCTGCGCTCATCCCCGTTCAATGTAATCATGTTAATGTGATCTGCAGTGCGTCCATAAAACACACACTAATCTGCCTGGCTGTCTGTGAGCAGAGTTGAACCTTCTCTGCTATTTCGGGCTTCTCCATTCCTCATGTTTACGACACATCTCTTATGATTGCTTTGTCACTGGAGCGCTTATTTCACTGTGGTTGCATGCGCCACAGTGCTAACATGGTTGTTGCTATGCATGGTATAAAGCTGGAGGTGGTGTTCTATTCAAGTTCCTTTCCCTTTTGTAAACCACACACATTTATAAAGATGAATT
The DNA here is from genome assembly GCA_903064625.1 of Mallotus villosus. Lineage (NCBI taxonomy): Eukaryota > Metazoa > Chordata > Actinopteri > Osmeriformes > Salangidae > Mallotus > Mallotus villosus. The sequence continues at coordinate 100,918 of CAEFZP010000008.1, forward strand.
CAAGGCTTGCATTGCGTTTCACTACATGACATAGTTTTGAGGAAACCGACTGAAATGGAATGTGAACTCCTATTAAATATAGACCCCAAAATTGTCACACCCGAAATGACACAACCTCCAGGGTCTCTTTCATTGGAAAAGTATCCGCATACACAACTGCAGTTGAAACCGCATCAACATAAACGGCTTATAAATATGCATTGGGCCCCTTGGTGTAGGTTCATCCATTTAGCCGTCCTGCACGCACATCTCTCCTGATCCCATTTAAACTCTGTGATTGGTTACTTCCTCTGGAGGCAAAAGTTCCACCCGTCTCAGACCCCTGGAAGGAGAAGCGTCGGACATTGGCATGCGACAGGGCCCTGCACCCCTCCCGCCCTCAGGCAAGCCACTTAACCCCGGCTGACCCTCCAGAGCCCTGGTAAGATGAGGAGAGAGACGACTGACAGACCAATACATCACAGCATTAATAACAGCATCAGGGCAGAGTAACAGGCCGATACGCCCCTGCATTAGACAGGCCTCTGACACGCCAGCAGCCCTGTCAGAACACAAGCCCTAGACTAAACATGATCATAGGTCATGACTCATGACTTTGAGACGTGAGGGCAAACTCAGACCCTAGAGACCGTCTGTATGGGGACTGATTGCTAATGTGACAGACTCGTATCGAGCACAGGTCGGTATTGAGACTGTGTGAGCAATCTAAGCCACAGCACACAGGTAAGAATCAAGGGAGCTTTCAGGTGAAGGGTTTCAGACAAGGTCACAACCGTCAAAAGAGGCACGAATGGTGCGTCATCTTTACCGCCATCTTTACCATCTTTATGCTCCGCATATGGGCAGGATGATGTCATCACTCCGGGACATGACTATCGATGAGGAGTGTTTGTTAGTGACAGATGTGCTGTAGGACATCCCAGTGACGCTGGGTGATAGTGGGTGTCCATTCCAGATGCGACTGGAGTCATTATCATTGGAGTGGGTGTGGAAGAGGATCCAAACTGCTTGGTGGGGAGATGAGTTACAGTCCCTGGATGACTGCAGTTCACTCCAGACCTTTCACCTTATCTGTCTTTATCACTCTCCCCAACTCCATCAAATCATTTGTATTCAGGCTATGTTCATGATCTACACCACACTGACGGCAAACACCAGTCCCCTTACTAATCATCCGTCCTTTCTTTAAGCTGGTTCTCTGCTCAGCTCATATACTTGTTCATTTTCTTTATTTGTGAACAGTATGGTAAGGTCTTCCAAAAAAGCAAGCTCTATGGGGTACATTCAGAATGTCACATAAATGCCATATGGTATTTTGATCTGGAGGGAGACCTTTCCTTTCGATCTCCCATGAGGATATCTAACAGGCCATGGACACACAGACACACACACACACACACACACACACACACACACACACACAAGCATGACACAGACAGACACACACACACAAGCAGGATACAGACACTCACACACACACACAGGACACAGACAGACACACACACAAGCAGGACACAGACACACACACACACAGACTCTCAGACACAGTAGACCATATCACAGTATTCAATCGCACATCGTTTGTGCAACTAACACATAAACAAACATTGAAATCTCTCGCTCTCTCTCTCCGACATTTAAATCTCTCTCTCTTCCCCTCCCTCCTACACAGACACAAACACCCAGCCAGAGCACCGACCTTTCCCCTGCTGGGCTGGATGCAGGTGGGAGGTGAAGGCCTACTGTGAGAGAGATGGAATGGCCCCCCCATCGTGAGTTCTGTCTTAATTAAAAGACTCTAATGCTTGCTACATCCCGCTTGGTAGAGAGGAGCCATGGGGGCCTCCCACAGAAACCTCCATCAAATCCTGGATTAATGTTCCCTCCTACCCGACAACCTCAAGAAAACAATACCAAATAACCAGAGCTCCGCGCCCACGAAGTAAGCCCACGACACACTGTATTGTGCTGCCTCTGTAAAGTATGACCAATTGTGTCAAATTGATGCCTTCCTGACAACGGTAACAATACACAGTCAATCCATGAAATGGAGAAAATCATCTTTTCAGGGGTTTTGAAAGATGTCATTTGCATCAGTATCAAGATGGAGTCTGCTTGCGATAGCACAGCATGTATTATAACTGGAAATAACCAATTTATTCAATTTCTAATACAAATGTCTTACTGGTTATGGAATAAGTAAACCAATTATTTTGGTTGTGGCTGACAACTCTTACAAAGACGTCCTCCTCTCCAGTTCACTTAAAGAAATAACTGAAAAGCGACAAATAAATCGCAGGGAGGGATCTCAGAATCCCATGTCTCACATGAAAACGTTTAAAGGTGCACAGCAGCTGTGGGAGAAGCTCAAAATAGCCCCAAAAAAAGAGAAACGTCAATCCTGCAGAAGTGTAGTGAAATAGTATTTCTGTCTGTCCCATAAAGGTCCAGCTAGGCGTGTTGAAAAGACTGAGGCAGGACATGATGTCTCTGGAGACTTTCAGGCCCAGACTAGTGGACTCAGGTGGGGCTGGAGGGAGTGTAATGGAACTGGAGAGAGCATTCCCTCCGCTGGGTCAAAACAACCACACTACGCCATTCGCTAAATAGATGGGGGACATAAATCTCCCACTCCATCTCCCTCCATCCCCAATGTCTGTCTTCTTTCCAATCTCCCTCTCTCTTCCATTCCCTCGCTCTCCACCTATTCGACGCCGTGTTACCGCATCTCTCTATTTCACCAAAACCCTCTTTCTGTCACCCTTACTTTCCATTAGCGTCCGTGTCTGTCATTGGGTCTGTCTGTGGGTCTGGCTTCTCTGGCTGTCTGGCTGACGTCACGGGCATGCTGGGACAGTGGCACCGTCATTCATCAGTTTCGCAAACACTGGAGGATAATCCTGAGAGAGCAGCGGAAACCTTGACACCGTTCACGTTCTGGAACATTAAGAAAGCCGTCCAGCTGTGACCGGGGAATTCACTTAAAGCGACAGTTTACTTCTATTAGAAACCCATTCCCACCCACGGGGGAAATATTTGAACATGTCATAGATATCATTTCTGAAACATATATATTTTTTTTTCACTTTAGAATGAAGCAGAAAAGGCCTTTAGTGTCCTTAGCTCCACACTGCCACCCAGACGGCCTGACTCGGTACTGTTCTCTGGGACGGCACCCAAACAGGCCACTGCAGGACCAAGGGAGCACAGCGAGTTGCTGCCAAAGTTAATCTAAGACACAAGCAGACGCTTAAATGACCTTCACGTCTCTTTATCATCATGGTGGAGGAGGGACGGAGCACACGTGAGGAAGGACCCAACCGCCTTCCTCCTGCCTGCCGAGGAAGCGCAGCACATCCTCTGTCATTTCTCACTGAGGAGAATGCAGACGGGGGACATGTGGATTTATCTTCCCTTGAAATATGCTGGGCTTATTATGAGCTTCATGACCTCTGAATAGGACAAATAGAACACAAGGTCCACAAGCTTCTCCTTTATAGTGTATCTAGCTCTCCCCTTGTGGTCAGGTAGAAAATTCCCACTTCAGTCTTTACAACAGTTGACCAATGTTGCCCCCTAGCCAACGGAAAGCAATGCTGCATTGTAACTGAACAAATGTACTTCAAGATTTAAATAGCTATTTGTGTAATACCTATCCCCCCCCAAAACTATGAGCATTCGACAACACATTATAATTTGAAGGTAGATTACAGTAATTTAACCCTTGTGCTGCCTTCGGGTCATTGTGAACCTTCGGGTCATTGTGACCCATGGTCGTGTTGCGACAACTTTACCTAATACAATAATAAAGTGAAGCATTTTCTTTTAACTTTCGCAATGTGGGGGTCTGAGACAGCGCGACAGTTAAAAGAATATGCTTCACTTTATTTTTGTATTAGGTAAAGTTGTCGCAACACAGCGATGGGTCGTGGGACTGAGGGAGCCAAGTGGCCTTGGTTCAAATCCAGCCCAAGCCCTTTGCTTTATGTCTTCTCCCTCTCTCTCCCCTGTCTTCTCCCTCTCTCTCCCCTGCTTTTCCTGTCTACCTAAAACTGTACTCTCCAATAAAGCAAGACAAATATATATCAATAGTTTTTTTGTGAAAACTGATTAAATCTAGAAAGAGGGGTGGATTTAATATGCAAATATTCACTGGATTAACAGCTTTAAAAGTCCTTATTTCAGTAGGAGGGGGATTGGATTAGCAGGGTATGCTGATTGCTTAGATGTGGTGATTTGAGGATAATTGATGGAACGTTAGTAAAGTAAACTACAAATGCTAGAGATGAGGTCACTGTAAATCCTGTTCAAAATGTCAGTGACAATTCTTGAAATAACAAATAAACGATTAACTTAGTACATGACGATTCTAATACATGAAATGTGTTTATTTAGCAAACACTCTTATACAAAGCAACGTACGATTACAGTCTGTGACCTCTTGATTTGAAGTCAAATGTTCTATCACTGAGCCATTCTTTCACAAAAAAACTATTGATATATATTCGTCTTGCGTTATTACTTTATTTAGTATTAGTATTTATCGAGAAGCAGAAATTAAAAACATTTACCACTAAAACAAATGAACAGGGTCTTTAAGATTCATTTCCTCAATTCCATTCAGGCATGACTTCAAGCTACTTGACAGTCACATGATAAAAAAGCAATGGATGCTAGAGTCATTTCTAAGGCAACACTGTCGCTATGTGATTAAGGACAACTTTCTTTACACATTTTAAAGCTGTATTTGTGCATTTATTCTAACATATGTGTTAGAAAGCATGCTAAATCCCACAACGTGTTCTGTGGTGTGCAAATCGTGTGTATAGGAAACACTGGTCTTACCTGTGTAGTGTCTGTCATCTTTTTAATATGCATGTTGGAGAAAAATAAGCATTAGTTGAATTATCTTAGTCTCAGCACACACATCACATGCTGCATAAAATAATAGACATTAGGATGATGATAACATAATAATATGTATAATAGGATTTATATAAAAGCAAATGATCATAAATCCAGGATTTACCATGGATGTCTCCATACAGATAAGATAGTCATTACAAACTATATCCTAGTGGAGTCGTTTACTAGTCAACTCACAGTGGCAGACAGGCTTGGGGGTGTCCCACTTCCCCAGTTTGTTACAGTGGGAGGAGTTCCGGCCCACGAGGATGAAGCCAGGCAGGCAGGTGTAGTGGAGTATGACGCCCTCTACTGGTGGACCCGAGGGCCGCTCCGACACACGCCCATTCTCCAGAGACGTCCAAACACGTGGGCACAGCATCACTGGGAGAGACACGCACGGGGACGCGCATGGACGGACACACACACACACACACACACACACACACACACACACACACACACACACACACACACACACACACGCAATTCAGTCAGACAGGAGAAGAGAGAGAGAGGTGGGAATGGGATTTAACTGGCCAGAAAATAAAATGCCTCTGAAAAAAGCAAGAACAATCCCTGAAATGGCATCATTCATTAGAAGTGTACTTTGAAGAAGTGTGCCTTTGAAGAGCCTAGCTGGGGAGTGAAGGTCTCTGTGGAAGGTGGAAGGGACAGTGCTCGGAATGACACTCACGGCAATCTAACGCAGCACAGTGGAGGATGCCATGTGAGTCTACAAATCCCAAGTGCAATAAAGGAAGATTGTGCTGTAAAAGGCCGGTGTTTGTTTCTTATTCTAGGGATCCTCTTCCCGTGTAAATGAAGGCTGCATGCCTAGCAAGGCTTGGAGAGAAGATGATGTCGAGTTATAGAGCCTTACCTCAGTCTTTAAAGACGGCAGAATTGCTGTTTGGCCTAGTTTAGACCCTCTGCTACAGGAAAATAAAGGAGTACCAATGGGTATGTAGTTTAGAATTATAGAGAAAGACACAGAAAGTGAGAGTGAGAAAGAGAGGGAGAGAGAAAGGAAGGAAGAGCAAAAGAGAAACAAAGAGAGAAAGAAAGATATAAAGAAGGGGGGTGACCTGAGAGGAGAGACAGGGAGAGAAGGAGAAAGCGAGAGAGAGAAAGAGAGGGAACGAGAGAAAGAATAAGAGAAAGGGTGTGTGAGATTTGGAGTGTAAGGGTATAGTTGGACTTACAGCATTTGCTGTGCTGGCTTAGGTCTGTCCAGGTGCCATCGGGTAGACACTTCCTCACCTTGGGCCCCACAATCACTCGGTTCCCTCTGCAGATGTACTCAATCTCATAGTCCACAGGCAGTACCTGAACACTTCGGATCTACACACACACACACACAAAACAGCCTGGGTTTTAGTCCCGCAAATAATAACTTTCAAATCAATAACTTATAGTAACTGATAATATACCAAATTGTTACAGGCCTTTGTAATGTTCAGTTCCCTCATAGCCCAATATTCTATCGTCTATATCAGTTTAAAATGTTCACCATTTAGCCTGCTAGGACAATAGTCCTCCCTTACCTGTTCTTGGGTCAGACCTCTGTACCTGATCCCTCCGTCACGAGGCGGACGGATGATAACACAGCCTAAAAGAGAGAAAGAGACACACCATCAGATAAACGGATACTAAACGACCAGGCTGGAGGGCAACAACATCCATCTCTGGGAAATTGCTCCAGGTTTGACAGACACTGTCAGTGAGCGGGTACGGCCACTAGATGGAGCTCTAACTCAGATCTTTATCTCCACAAGAGGCCTGTCAGAGTGTTTCTTATCTCGCCATGCAGCACAGACCCCCCCAAAATGATATCTGGTGATGGAGAGACTAAGAGATGGGGGAGGGATAAAGAATGGGATGAATACATCAACAGGGATTTGACGTAGACTGGGAGCGACCACAATTATCTGCCTACATAAACCCTATTGCACCTAATATGGTCGGCAGGTTTCGAAAATACAATTTCTAAGTCTGTAGGCTAGTCATACCTATTTTAAAAAACAGTCACATGCTAAAATGTTGTACGTTGTCTTTTTACTGAGATAACCGAAATTCAATAAACTTCCCCTGCTTCACCCTGTGATGTGCATTTGAGTTGCTGCTTGCTGTGCAGTGTTTTATTCTCTATCTCCCTCTGGCCTGGGTATCTCCCCTGGGGAAAGTGGGTCTGGACCCAGCGATTAGGCCTGGGTTCAGCCACGGTGTCACCCCTTAATTACAGCATTCACAGCATCTCTCACCAGAGGGCAGGAGAGACCATCCGACGTGACTCACATATCAACAGGAGCCCTGCATGCAGCGGCATGTTCATGGGAAACGAGCTGGGAGGACTGAATGGCAAGCTGCCAGGCTGATGTCAGGTTTGGGACTAGGTAACAGCGCTGTGAGCCTGTCTCACTGACACCAGTCTCACTGACACCTGTCTCTCTTACACCCGTCTCTCTGACACCTGTCTCTCTGACACCCGTCTCTCTGACACCCGTCTCTCTGACACATGTCTCACTGACACATGTCTCACTGACACCCGTCTCTCTGACACCCGTCTCTCTGACACCCGTCTCACTGACACCCGTCTCTCTGACACCCGTCTCTCTGACACCCGTCTCTCTGACACCCGTCTCTCTGACACCCGTCTCTCTGACACCCGTCTCTCTGACACCAGTCTCTCTGACACCCGTCTCACTGACACCCGTCTCACTGACACCTGTCTCACTGCATCAGCAAGCAAAAAAAAGCGGTTTGAGAAGTTTAGAAATGTAGACGTGCATGTTTAGAGCAATCGTCTATTAGCACTTTGGCTCCCATTTGCTGCAGATTGGTTTTTAAATGCAGGCTATTCTAGCATGCCTATCCTTGGCTGTGTGAGGTAGGTAATGGTGCTTGCCTCATGTTAGTCTCGGGGGCTGACAGTAATTTAACGCCAAGGCAATGACTGATATGACAGAGGAAAAAAGACCCCAGGCACACACACAGAATAGCAATCACATGCAAAACCCCTTGAAACGAGGAAGGTCCCTTTGACCACATAAACACACTGTTTGCAGTGATGGAGAGAGACAGAGGGGAAGAGAGTGAGTGAGTGAGTGAGATAAAGAGGAAGAAAGAGAGAGAAAGAAAGAGAGAGGGAGGGAGACAAAGAGAGAGAAAGGAAGGAAGGGGGAAAAGAAAGAAATTAGAACACTCTGACAAAGACAAACACTTAGCTGCGTGCAGACTCATTACCCGCAGTTGTATTGTGCATAGCCGCAGTGAGTGAGGGGAACGCGGACACAATTAGCAGAAGAAATGACAGTGCCATCCCTCCACCTGCAGGGAAAAAAAAGAAGTAGTGAGAGGAGAGCTGTATTAATACTGGGGAGGATAGGAGGGATAAAAGACAGTAGGCAGTACAAAGATCCTGGGGAAAAATATAAGCGTGACAAACAGGAGTGTGAGGATTGTGGAGAGACCACAAGCTAGAGGGAGGTGATTTAGAGAGAAAAAGAGAAAAAGAAAAAGAGGAGCACACACAGAAAGAGCGATTAACAGGCAGAAGGGAGTGTGTGAACGAGTCTTCGAGCCCTAACAGACACATGGAGTGCAGTGCACGGTAACCTAGTGACTGGATGTCTCTGCTCGGTATCTGAACAGCTCCTGTTCCATCCATCCCTCCATCTCTCCATCCAGGCCTGCGTGAGTCACCGTCACATGGGCCGGGCAGGCGACTGGCACCGGCTCGGTCTGACCGCGAGCGCTTTCTGAGCAGCATATCACCACCCACCGTTCTGCTGGCACAGGATGCCAGGGAGAACAGGGCCATTTTTAGGTCCACTTCATTCACTGCATTTGAGGGGGTGTCATTTAAATATAATTATAAGGATTGATTATTTACTTTGACCCAGTGGATGGTGCTGGGGTATCTCGGCGAAGGTAGTCAAGTGGAGAATGAACCTTAATGGATTCCTGTTTTCTGGCCAACGGGCATGAAAACAACAAAACATCACACGAAAAACACACCGGGTGGAAAACAGAAACAGAAATGCCAACACCGACCGTGAACGACACCAGAGACAAGCTTCTGCATAGGAAGAACCCCAACATTCGCTGCTGTTATCACTGAACATATCCTGGCCTACCAAGACTCGATCTCATCCATACATTTTACGATATGCTCCCCCGCAAGCCTGTGTGAACCTAATGGAAATATTGAATAGATGGGATTTTTTGATTAAATTGGTTTTTCATGGACTTTACGAGCTCCTCAGTCAGCCGTGAAACGACGTGGGGATGAATTCCGCAGCGTCCTCCTCTTAAACAATAAAGGTGGGATTCTGTGCCGGGCACGGCTGAGTGGGCCGCTTGCATGCGTGTGGAGGAGCTCCATCACGAGCGTGGAAGTAACGCTGTCACTGTACGACCACGACATGAGCGCTATGCCACCTTGATGTGTTCCCACCCTGAGGGGGGGCAGTGGAAGGGGCTGTCGGTATGTGTAAAGTACTGTTCTGTGATGTGTGTGTGTGTGCGCTTGTCTGGTGAGAATGTCTGCGTGTGTGTCTGTGTTTGAGTGAGTGTGTGTGTCTGTGTTTGAGCGTGTGTGTGTCTGTCTTTGAGTGAGTGTGTGTTTGAGTGTGTGTGTGTGTCTGTGTTGGAGCGTGTGTGTGCGTGTAAGAGTGTGTGAGTTTGTGGTAGGCCGCTGTGTTGGGGCTGCTTTGCTGCAGTGCAGGGTTAACAGAGAACAAGCTCACCAACACACATCCTCGCTCGTCTGTGCATAGAGGCATGAACACAGCACAGGACTCCTCCACCTGCAGTAGAACCCCCCTCTTCCCCTCAGCTCGGTCTGAAAACTCCCTCTTTCTGTCTCTCCCTCCGCCTTTTCCAAGCTGTATGTGCTGTTGAGCCACACATTCGGTGCAGGAAATAGTGCATAACAACATCTTATCTTCAGAGGTGGAGATGGAGGTACGCTCACTTTAGGGTAAAATCTTTCACACAAACACAAGGATGAATGCACACACATCTGCAAAATGTAGACATTATCTCTCCCACCATACAGACACACACACACACACACACACACATCCAAAGTGACAGGTGACACTCTGAACATGGACATATAGCAGAAGGCAATCTCTCCCACTGACTGTAACTAAAGCTGAAAGCTCCCTAAATCTGTTGCCTAGCAACCATTCATGTACACTCCTTCCTTCTCTCTGACTGGTCTCATATTTTTCAAAACGTAACCCATAATGACAATTTGTCTCCGCCTGTTACCACAACTGTAAGACTTTTGTTTTCCCAGCAATGACAAGAGCGAGCCGGAAGGACCACCGCTGTCGTCTCCGCTTGATTACTATTGTCTTCGAATGTGAAAGACACGAACACAGAAGAGAAGCGAAGAAGAAAACCTTCACACACACACACACACACACACACACGGCTCACCAGCTGCCTGTCAGAAGCACGTCTGGGTTTCTGCTCCTCTGGCCACTGTGGGGTGGATTTCTTTTTTCATTCTTAAACAGTGCTCTGAAAAATGTACACATGCCATCCCACTTCATTCCGTCTCCCCAATGATTGCTCCTCCAGGCCATAACAGTAACACAGAGGCCACGATAATGCAATCGTTTCTACATCCCGGTACTCGCAATCATAAATGATCTTAAAATGCATTGGAAAGCATGGAGGGAAAGACTTGAGCTTTGTTGGTCAAACTAAAATGAATCAGAAGAGGTTGTGGTTAATCATGTCTGTTAAATGCTGTGGGGGAAACGATGTGAAGCCTGTTGTGTGAGGTCCCGTCCTCCTGACACTCCCCCAGTGGTTTGAGCAGAACCGTCTCCTCTGAGCAGAACCGTCTCCAGCTCGTGTGAACAATCCAACATGTCCATTCTAATTCCACTGAAATCCCAGGGGATGTCTGAGTTAGGAGAAAAAGAGTGGGCTCTCGACGTGACTAGACGCCTGAGGATGGAAGGAAAACTGGAAAACGTGGATCCAATAAGAGTCTCTACATTACGCAGTCGATATACATATTGGATTCTATTCTGATGTCCACACTGGTTTTTAAGCACGCGCACGCATACACACCCACACACACATACTCTGTATACACAAACTCTTACATCATACGCAAATACACACATTCTCACGTGCATGTACACATGCATGAAATATTTATCTAAATGGCTTATTTTGACCATTCACCGCTTTTTCACTATTCAATTCGTTTCCTTGAACTGACTCCAAATCCCACGAGTCCATGACATTTTAAAGACTAATGCTGCTTATCTGCTGAACTCTGAGATGCGGCTCATTGTAATAGGACAGGAGAGATAATGTAATTTTCCCTTCCAATTTGATATTCAAAAGATGAAAGACATCTCTCGGTACAGTGATATTGAAATGAAAAAGAGACTGATGACAGAGAGAGACAAACAGAGAGAAAGAAAGAGAGCGATGAGAATTCAAGACGGTGAGTAATGCAGGGAGAAACCCAGAAAACAAATGAGTACTAGTCACATAAAGGAGGGGTTGAGAGGTGCAGGGGGGTGGGGGGGGGGAAACAGAGGGAGGCATGGGAAAGAAGGATAGTTCATTACAGTGGTTTTTTAGAAAGCAGGGAGTGTAAGAGGAAGGAGAAGAGAAAGGGGATCTCACACTGAGTCAGACAGACACACACTGGGGCCCGCTGTGATAAACTCTAGTTGAGATCAGAGAAGGGGAGAGACAGAGACGGCAGGGGAAAAAAAGAATAGGGAGACAGAGAAGACCATGGGAGCAAATAAAACAGAGGAAGACGAAAAGACCATGGGAAACTGAAAAGGCAGGGAGAAGCAGCAAAAGAAAAAGGGAGGCAAGAGATAAGGAAATGAATGAGTAACAGACTAAGAGATAAAAGCAGTAGTGAATGAAGCAGAGACAGCGAGAGAGATAGAGACAGTGCGCGAGAGAGAGAGAGCGAGAGAGAGAGCGTGAGAGAGAGCGAGAGAGTGGGGGGGGGGTGAAGTGGGACATAATCACCTGTCGACACTGTTCAGGGAGCTGAAACCCAAGGATAGTGTTTCATAATGCGGTATGGTATTTCTAAAGCAGCATGCTTTACGCTTGTCATTTTCACCTTTTTAAGGAGGGTGAAAAGACTGGAGAAAGAGGGAAAGAAGTCGGCCAAATACGGGGGTGGATGGGTGCCGTCACACAACACCCAAGGACTTTAAAAGATGCGTAGCAGATTAAGGAGCTTAAAGGTTCCTTCACAGGGCCAGAAGAAGAGCCTGGAGGACCTGGCTGAGAAGGTATCTGGGACCCTCTGCCTGAGCGAGCACTGTTACTGGACAGGTCCGTGTCAACCTACAGAAGGCTGCCTCGGTCGGTGCTCATCATAACAAGGGCTTTAGATAAGCCCGGTCAGAAACCCCGGCCGCGAGGGTCATTGGCCACGGCCTTGATCCACACAGGGCAGAAGCAGCACTTTCTGCAGAGCAGACAGACTTCCTCCAGTAGCTGAGCCACAGACTCCACCTGAGGAACACTTGAAAGGCTTAGACAGTGTTTACACTATCTATCTCTCTGGAAGACAGGAGTTGGAATCTAAAGGGCTCTCTATTGGATGTGGAAATCGTTCCGACTGTTAGTGAAAGCTTTTCAAAAGTCAAGGGTGTTCCAGAGTGTTTAACGTACGGGCAGCACACCTTTCACCAACCTGCCTGAATCATATCATGACTGCACAACCTCTGCTTGAATTCCCTTCAGAGCTGAGGAGAGGTGAAAAGAAGAAAAACACATTGATAGGGACAAAACACCCCATTTAAATTCTGCTCCAAACACCATAGCGGCGCAATCAGACACACTCTGTGCTGCAGGGAAGAGGGGCGTGGGACCCAGACCCAACAGAGAACCCGGGAGAACTCCCAGGACAGCATTCTGAGCCCTGCTCTCCAGGGCTAGTTTGGAGAAAAAAAACTCATAAACAAATCTGACAGTAGACTCTGCAAACATGAACTAATGCAGCACAAGCCAAATTAGGCCCACTGCCACTGCTAATGAGGAGCGTGTGACTGTGAAAGAGTGCTCCAATCCTGGCTGCATGTCAATAGCTGGTCCCTAATGATGAAGGGCCATTTACAGCGCCACCCTGGGTTCTGCTATGTGAGACGGCCTCAGCCTCTCTGACTGGCTGTGTGATCTGTGTTTAACATGCACTCCATCTGATTAGAGCCTCATGAGAGAAGGGAACACACACACACATGCAGGGAATACACACACATGCAGACATGCCTGCACACACACACACAGACGGGGCTGGCAGACTGCATACGCACACAAACATGCACTGACCAAGTCGATTGATGGTTGCTTGAAATGAGGAGGGCTAGCAGTTGGGAAATTGGAACTCAACCCAGTCATCTAGCTCAGCCTGCATAAGAGCCATTATTCAGAAATAGCCAACTTCACGGGGGAGTCCCTCATTCACCTTTTGCTGGGGCATGTTCTCTCTGATTCAATATATACTGTACTCTATCTATCTCTATATATATACTGTATATACAAACATAAATATATAGCCTGTCCACATGCTCGTCCATTCGAAACTACAGCTTCATTATAGGTACTTTGTGACTTTGTCCAGTTCCCCACCACTTATTTCTTGTTCAGGCAGGAGTACTAAACAAAGGCTACAGTATCTCACAAATCAGGAGCTCTCTTCCACCCTGTACTAAAACCATAACTCAGGGAGAATGTTACGCCACTTCTAGAGCCTTCACCTCCCTCCCCCTCATCCCTCCCCCTTCCTCCCTTCACAACACCCCCTTTCACACCCTCGCCAGGAGAATTACTCTCCTTTACCAAGACAACAAATCTTAACAGCTAAGGCTGACCATGTAAAGCCTCAGTGAACACAGACTGACCAATCACATTAAACACAGCCCGGGCCCTTTAGAGAGCGCTGATGCTTAAAGCCTAGGCTGATAACGATAGGTCGAAAGTTTATCTCCTGAAACACAGCAAACAGCCGAGGGCCCCAGTTAAGAAGAAAATGAGAAAAATGAGCTACAGTCTTTATTTTTAAGAGAGATGGTTGCGTGATAAAGCCATGATTCTCCCAGTTCTGTCTCACAGCACCAGAAATAGTCCCATCACGCATAAACCTGTCAATGGAATCCAATCAATTCACCCACAAGACCTGTTCCTTGTCACTGGTATTATATTTCATATTTTCTTCTGCTTATCTCCTTAGTCCTTTAATCTTTAAGTAAAAAGGTCCTTTCTGGATGAGGATTTTCCAATTTATTTGCACACCAAAAGCTGCTCTATTCAAATCAGGGTGAGGGATTTCGATTGTACGTTTTGCACAGCCCTCCTCAGTACGCATAGGTAGCTTTTTTTATGAACACTAACAAAATACTGAAAATGAATACATTCCCTGCTATTTTTATGACTTCATTTAGCTTTCACCATCTAAGATGAGACGACAGAAACTGAGAGCTCAGAAAGCAAGAGAACTGGAAAGAGGAAGAGAGAGAGAGGAGAGAGGAGAGAGGAGAGAGGAGAGAGGAGAGAGGAGAGAGGAGAGAGGAGAGAGAGAGAGAGAGAGGAACAGATAGACAGAATAAGAGACAGAGCGAGAGGTAAATGGGAGAGAAAGTCCACCTCCACCTTACATTTGTCTCTGTGGCTAGTCCACCTCCTAATGTAAGTCTGTGTCAGTCAGGTGTAGAGGGAGCCTAGTTGGGCCTGCAGTCTCATCATGTCTCTGTCTATTGTACAGGCAGGTCAGCATGTAGCCCACTCTTTTGGCGTGTCTGTCTGCAGGTCCATTTACCTGCCAAGAGCACACGGTGCAGGCGAAAGCATCTCTATTCGTCAATCATTGTCCGCATAGAAAGTAAGAGATCAGTCCTTCTCCTTGGCTGTGCCTGGGATGACTCAACATGAAGAGGTGAGAGGGGACTCGATTAAAGTGTCCATCAGGATCTGCTTCCACCTTACAGCGTAGCGTTATAGCAATAACCTGGATCATCCAATGGAGACGGGTCATAATGCACTGTAGTGGAAGCTTTCATCAGCCAGCCAGTACTCTCACATTCTACTGCCACCAAGTCATTTAGAGTGACAAGACGACTTACCCTTCCATGCCAACGTTGTGTAGTCTGGCTAATATATGTCATCAGTATCCCTGTGCATGGGAATGGGCTAACCTCCTGCTTATTTGACCTGACTGTCATGCACTCTGCATGCTCTATCAACTCCTTTCCAGAAGAGGCCTACACTTCTAAATCGATGACTGTTCGTAGCCGGCGAATTAATCCCTCACTGGGAATCTTTTGCAAAGATCCAGTTATGCAAAGCTCTGTCGGCAAACACAAAGACGAAACGAACATCCCATTCTTCATTAGGCCTCTAATTAAGACAGTTCGTTATCTCACCACAGTTTCCCCTGGGGGTCTCTACCACTGATGAATAAACACCTTACATCACCACTGAAACGCCAATTAACCCCATTTACACCCACAGGCATCCCACACCTAGCAGGCTGACAAAACAAACAGACAGCAATCCTATCCTCTCAGACAGCTCTTTATGGAGAAAGGTTTCATGTTAAGAGTGTCTAGAGGCTACATTTCCAATGCCGACAATGAAATGGTATCAGCCTGAGGCATTAAACATATGCGACCCTATCAATACTGACAGGAAAAGCAAATAGTTGCTTCACATAAAGATATTGTAGTAGACTACATGGGCCTACAAACACAATAACACATGGGGATTTTTTTCAATCGACAGACAAGATACAAACCAATAGAGAGTCAGAAGATAAAGAATGCACGACTGTGCAAACATTGTGCAAACATGCCATGTATACACAGACAGACACACACACATACACACACATAATAACAGCAAGGCAAACAATGGTACTGTGTGACAAAGCTGTGCTACTTTTTTTGTGTTCATCATCATAGTTAAAAACTGTCATTACGAACAGGCCTCATTACAGAGGCTGCTCCTTTTCCCATTTATGCCAAGTCAAGCACAATGGACAGCATTAGGTGCTGAGACAGCAGGATGGATCTACATCCTGCTGAAAGCGATGGATCTACATCTACATGAAAGCGAAGCCAAAGCAACGGGTGTATCCAGATAGAGAGAGGAATACATTGTCAGAAAGTAAGAATATCTACAATTTCAGGAGGCCAATGACTCCAAGTTAACATTGGCAGTGTCACTAAAACAGAACAACATGAAATCCTTCCCCACTGACATGGTTTTGTCTTCAGTGTGATGGAGATGTGTGGGGGGGAATTTTAAGCTTAACATTACCTGATGATATCCATAACTGTGCTATCCTACAATCAAAGAAATCAGAGCATATGTGGATATGGATCTATTGGTGCCAGGAACCAATGTCTGATTTCCCAGTACTGCGACTGAATTACAACACCACCACAGAAAAACGCTCATCGTAGGAAACAAATAGAATAGAATGACCATAGTACACCGTGGGAAGATCGAGAACACTGCACCATGAGGACTAAAATGTCCAAACTTCATGAACTGTTCAGCTTCTGGCTCAGAGTGACAGCTGGCAAATATGATCTCAAAGAGGCTTGGTATATCCAGCGTGAGTGTGCGTTTAAGAGTGCGTGTCTGTGTATGTATATGCGTGTGGGGAGGATCTGTGGTTTATTGGTGTGCACGCGCGTGAGCAGCGACAACCGAATAGTAGCTCCTAATGCAAAAATCAGCCTGATTTCGGAAACGTGAGATAACCATGTCACTGCAAATGGCTTTACACATTCTGCATTTAGAACCGTAAGAAAACTAAATCCCAAAAATCAACAACAACAAAAAACCTTACAAATGTTAAAACTACACAACCATTAGCAGCGTTCTGCCATCAAAGCAGTGTGTGAAGTAGCATACAATTGCCTCAAATGCAGGATTTAGAATTGACACATTTACTAGAATGCAAGAAAATTAAGTTCAGACCTACGTATAAGCACATTTGATTTTTTATTTCATATGTGACAATATTGTTTCTCAAGAATCATACTTACAAACACTCGACGCCCGTTCTAATTCCATGTTTCCGTCGAATACGACTCGTAGGTAGAAAATAGCCTAAACAGCAAATGTCGACAACAGTGTTTCCAAAAGTATATTGGTGCAAATAAGAGTCTCCCAAAGCATTGAAGTCAATATTAAAATATATCTATTTAGTGGACCAAATTAAACGTGGTTGTATTATATTGGTGTATGGTGTTTCGAAAAAACACGATAGGCTTCACACACACAACGGTACCTAGTGCACCTCTCCTCCTTCCTCTTCCTCCTTTTCGCTCCCTACACTGTCCCTCATTCACTCACGACGTCACCGTGCGAGACGCAACGTTAACTCTTCTTCTCTCATCTGCAGTAGGCTACACAGTGCCCATACGACCCACTACAAGAAGATCGGCCCGGCTGAGTGGGTAAATTAGAGCGCTCATTGGTTGACGGAAAGACAGATGGTGCGCTTACATTCTAGATAAATAGTGCAGACCTCCCCCAATGCCGATTTGATGGCAAGCAGCGACTGGCCAATCAATTCCCTCTGTCTCATATATTCTCTCTCCTCTTGTAGTGTCAGCGTGATGTATGTAGTCATTTTCTGAATATATATAAACTTATTCCGCTACTGAACTGGGTACTGCCTGTAATGTAATGAGAGAGTTCTGGGATCGGCAGACCCACATGGCTTCATCATCCATTACTTCTTCCGTTTGGATTCAAAACTATTTGAAATAAATTGTGTTTGGTAGCTGAATAAATCAAGCAGGTAAAGTGACCAAACAGTTTCGAGTAATATATATTGTCTTTACATCAAAGCACATTTCCAGCAAAGATTGGAATATAGTTTCCAGTTGTGGAAATTCCTGCTGCAAGACTTTATATATGTCAGTCTATATACAACACGGTTGCTTTCGAATGTAACAACTTCAGTTGCAATTGACATGGCGTAATGTATGCTGCGTGAGTACCCAACAAATGACGTTCACACAGGGTGGGAATACAGATTACAGCAATTGAGCAGTACGAGCAGCCAGACCTGAGATTCGAACCATGGACCTTGCAGTCCGCAGCCGCGCTCTTTAACCGCTACACCACCAACAAGTATCTAATGCAAGCCGCTAAATGACATTTAAAGGCTTAGCTGCAGTGTAGTGCTGAAAGGACAGCTCCAGAGTGGAAGTAGGCCCTTTTTTCAAAGAATGAACTAAGACTCACATTTGTCCCTGCCGTTACTTCCCTTGTTGTACTGGAGGCTGAAGTTCTATTGCAATTCTCTTCATAATTAATGGATCGGCTATTAAAGACCCATCCATGGAGGCACTATCAACACACAAACAGCTATGTGTGACTATACTCTTTCTTCCTCTCTTTCTCTCTCTCTCTCTCTCTCTCTCTCTCTCTCTCTCTCTCTCTCACTCACTCCTCTTCCCACACACACGCCAAGTATCTCTTTCAAGGTTAAACAAAGACACTTACCAAGCAGAAAAGCTTGTTGACAGCAGCAGCCGCAGCCAGAACTATGTTTCTTCTATGTCTACATTCTTACAACCTCAGTTAAAGAGCGTGTTGTAATTTCAAGCTGCGCCTACTAATTGCTGAAGTTATTGCATAAATGAATGTTCCTTGTCCATACTGATGAGGCAAGAAATAGATAAGTGAAGAAAGGAGACTGACAAAAGGCACCTGATTTGCTCTCACCCCTAACAGACCTGTCATCACCTTCCCCTTTGCTCCTCTTTTCTAGCCATTTCCCCTCTGTGATTGCACCCTCCCACATCACATGCCACCTTCACTCTCTGGCCTCTAAATTACAGCCTGCTGCCAAGTTTCTCGCCTTGACTTGCCCCTGTGTACCTTTTTTTCCCCTTGCACAATCACAATCAATTATCACCCGTTTCCATCCCTTTTCACACTCCTTTACTCCATCTCCTCCATCCATCTCCCCCCGTAGACTGCAGGAAGAGGAATTCTTTGCTATATTTATCTCTGCGTTGAATAATTGAAGCTCTGAGACAGTGGATAATCTTCCATTTTCCCAGGCTCTGTTCATTAACCCTCACTCTGCTATGCACCCATGTGGTATCAGATGGGCCTCCCACCCCCTTCCGAAAAGTGCTTTCCACAAAATGGAAATTACTGTATTGTTCTCTTCTACGTTCTGCATGTGACCCATCTCTCATGGATATTCATCACCATCAGATTACGGAAGACCCACCACGGATGCGTCATGTGTGTTATTTCAGTTCTACTCTGCATAAAATTACAGTCCACCTGCACATACAATCATGCCACAAAACCTTCAATCATCCAGGTACTGGTGCAAAAACCTGTAAAAGGTCACCTTCAAAAGCTAGCAGTTACGAGACTGAAAATGAAACATTATACAAAAAACTTAAGTAGGAGACATGTTAAATAAAGGTTTAATGGTTCTTACAGCATCACATTCCATAAATGACAATTTACATGATTATTAGAGTACTTGTCATATGATAAGCAGAATCATACATTAGATGCAGTGTTCAGATTCCAGTGTAGAAGTCATAAACAATAAAGACAGTATTTTTGGAAAGGCAAGTTAGAATCAGCAGGTTACCAGCCAATGGAAGTAGGTTTACATGGAGAGGTAAAGATACAAGTAAAGGAACAGGTGAATAAATTAGTAGAACACAATAAAATGAGAACATATATATATATATATATATATAGCAAATATAAAAAAAACAAAATAATAATACACCAATTACCATCAACATCTTAAATCCACTTCGAACTAGTTTTCAAAATATACAAATTAATGGCACAAGTTTGCATTATTTAAACATAATTAAATACATGTACAATTAACAGCATTCTTTTACCCTCCTTCAGTCAGTCAGTGTAACCCTCCATATATTCCAATGAACCTTTTATGTAAAGAAGTAATACCATATGGTGTCATGTAACAGATGCAAGATACAGAACAAGGAAATGTACCATTTGACAGTAATAAATTGAATAATTTCGAACTAAATGAAAAGTACTATTACATAAGTGATGTCAAATATAAGTAGAGGTAAGTCAAGTGCTGAAGACAGTTCAGTGTCAGTAAATGGTAAAGTATTTCAATCTAAAACAATTAAAAAACACTTCACATCTTGGGAGTTTCGAAATACTACGCGTTGATTTTAAACTCTATTAAACAAATATAACCCATGGGTTCTTAATAAAGTGAGGGTAAATCACTACTGATAAAAGTAGTTTTGGCGAAGTGCATTTTACGATGACATTTAGGTAGCCACTTAAAAGGCACTTTTCAATTTCAAATGATAACATTTAGGATAGTATTTGCTGTCTGTATGGCTTCTTAAATATTAGGTGCCAAATACAAATAGTATATGTTCACACATCATTTTAGTCTGCTGTTAGGATTTGAAAGCCTGTCATATAACACCATTTAATTCTGTTATTACTGATCATGAAATGAGCAAGCCAAGCAGGGGTCGTATCTGAGGCCAGTTTGTGTGAACATTCCAAGAGTATTTTCAAGCAAAAACAAAGAAAGAAAGTGTACCGTCTCATCTTTTAGTAGGATAAAGGTAAATCATTCTACATTTGCAATTCAAATTTCTCCTCAAGTGAACAGTGATGCCTGGGTAGTTTCTTGTTTATCCCACAGGCGACAGGCAATCCAACTCCCATGCAAACTCAAAACAATGTCCCAGGTCAGTGACATCAAAACAAACATGGTATCAACACACACCTGGCACTCCCTGACATCAGACACAGTAGCATGAAATGGTCAGTGTGCATTACTTCTAGAGTTTCACCTTAATTGTTTCTAACAGTGATTAGCCATGACTATTTATTAGTTTTTTGTTGTTATTGTGTTGTGTTCTGTTGTGTGCTGCATTTCACTGTGCTGAACAATAGTCAGGATTAGAGAATGACAAAGACAAACGTCTCGAAGGAACCCAGTGAATAAAGAATGCCTCCTTTCTCCCCCTCTCATTGCGATTCATTAATGTGCGCATGGTGCGTCTCTCACCACTGCTCCCCTTGCTATTCCCAACTGCGGAATCTCTTATGTTGCCGTGTCAATCCGTAGCACAGTTCTACGCCTGAACCCTCTAAAAGCTCTCACGACTACCCCTGCCTCTCATTTCCTCCTCTCAGATCTGTCATCACTCATACACCCTTTATCATTCCAAATCACCTCAGTTCACTCCTCCAGTCTCATAAACTGACACTTCTGTGATGCTGCTTGACAAAGATCTCTTGTCTCCCTTTCCCTATCACACCCATCTCCACATTCACCCTGTCCTGCAATGGCTTGGTGACCCCCTCTCTAACAACCCCTCTCTCCTCTAACCCAGCAACGTGCTCCCTGTTCCTGTCTCGCTTCTCAGCCCTCTGTGCTCGCTCCCTGTCCCCCTCCTCCCCCACCATGCTGCTCACGTCGCTCATGTCTCCCAGGTGCTCCACAGAGTCGCACTTCTCCAGGTCTGAGGCGATGGTCTGCAGGCTGATGACGGACATCGAGTCCGACCCGGCCTGCTCTGACTCACCCTGCTCCCTGTGGCCCCAGCCCGACTCCCTGTGCTTCTCCACCCACTGTCGGGTCTTCTCTCTGTCCGCCCAGTCGTTCTCCAGCCCTCCTCGTCTGTCTCCGCCCTCGCAAGCACCTACCTGGACCCCAACCGCTGCCTTCACCTCAGCCTCTGCCCCCACCGGGGAGCTCCGCCCACCGCAGGCCAAGGGCCGCCCCCTCGTCGCATGCATACGCCCTCTCTGGGCGTGGATCTGCTCGCTGATTTGCTCCAGGTTGCGCAGGGCGACAGAGTAGCGCGTCTTCACTTTGGCCACTCGTTCCTCCAGCTGGACCACTTTCGCCTTGTGCTCCTGTCACAAACACATTCAGACGGTCAATTAACACTCAAAGACATAGTCACAGTGAAGTGTTTCAAAAATACTGGAGCTTCGCAAAAAAGAGTTTCAATTTATTGTCCACCTCTAATATGTGGTTGAACTGGGCCTTGAGTTCAAAGTAGGGCTTGGACTTGAGGATGACCCTCTTGAGGGCTTTCTGCAGGGTCTGGACCCGTGCCTCGGCCTCCTGACACAGCTGGGTGACTCGCTGGTGCTCCCTCTCGCTCCGCAGACGCTCCTCCTCCGCCTCGTTCACCTGACACACACACACACACACAACCACACACACACTGTCAGCTTCTGATTCACCATTATTCTCGTCCGTGGGTTCTTTTATCCTTCATTCATCCTAACAAATCACGATAAACACAACAGTTCTAAACAGCAAAAGACTGCGGGAGCAAGATGACTGCTTCATCCTCCCACTGCTTTAACTCACTCTGAGCAACTATGGTTTAACTCTCGGCTCAAGACAATGGATATGCTATATGCAGCTAGACATGCTGACAATAACATATACAGCAAATAATATCACAGACGTAATGTAATAACAACACTGAACAGGGAAATGCTGTATCACTCTGATGCAGCTCATAGTTGAGCTACACACCACTGGAGAGCTGGAGCATATGAATGAAGACATTCAACCTTGATCTTTAAGAGCTGTTGCACATTCATCATCATCGATTAGAACCAGAGAACATCAGTCCCCAATGTTCCGGCATTCTTTGACTACATTCTAAAACGCTGCAGGGGAAACTAGATCCAGGCTCCCACCCTGACTGATGATGGCTGAATGTTATCACATTTGCATTGGACCGAGTTAAAGACAATCTTCTGGACGCCTAGATGGGGGGATTCTTACAAGGGGACTTGTCCATCACAACAACGGCTATGTAATTCTAATCTAAATTCAGCAGATGCTTTTAATACAAAGTGTGGGACAGTACAGGGAAACATGCAACCTCTTGATTTGCAGTCAAGTGTTATCCCATTGAGTTATACCCTTGCAGCACCAAACAATGTAAATAGTTTCATTAACATGTACTAACATCTGAAAATGTAATAACATTTGTACTTATGTTCATTGAAAATGTAATAAAACCAAATAATATAATAAAATGTCCTGACTGATGTTGTAATAATACTTTTTACAGATAATGTAATACCTTAATACATTATAGGGAATTCATTAAATTTTCAGTTGGGTCTTTTTCTACAAAACTGATTATGTAACAGTTTTGAAGGATAATGTTCTACTATAAATTTGAGCGTGCAAGTATACGTATATATATTGTATAATACTGTTAGTGTCATGTTGATTTCTGATCTTCATGTTCGGAAATCACTGATTTCCTGTTTGGAAATGTAAACTGGTGGGTTTCATTACATTTTCGTTCAACTTCAGTGGATATCTTTACTTCATTTACAGGCGTTATTACATTTTCAGGAAATGATTACATTATTGGGTTCAGCAACCCTCCCCAATAGCTACTCCCGCATCCCTTACGTAGTGCATTGAATCTCCATGTACCAGTCTTTCGTCCTTGCTACTGAATGTATACTTTAACCTTCAGCAAGGAGGCTCCCTTAGAGGCTTGTGCTGGTGCTGTACCTTGGAGGTGGCATGGTTGAGCATCTCCTGCCAGGTGGGATCCAGAGTGTTTCTGTCTGCTAACAGGCCCTGCTCCGCCACGTACACCATCTCCCTGGCTGCCGTGTGCATGGAGACAGCTCTCTCATAGCGCAGCGCTGCCTTCTGGGTCTCCTGCTGGGCCTGGAACACAAGCAACAGCCAGTCACAAACTAGAAAGCACACTACAACCAATCACAGCACACTCAAGCAATCATTATTCACAAGAGAGAGAGAGAGAGAGAGAGAGAGAGAGAGAGAGAGAGAGAGAGAGAGAGAGAGAGAGAGCGAGAGCGAGAGAGAGAGAGAGAGAGAGCGAGCGACACTCCGGGGGGTGAAACTCCTAAGGAAATGTTGTGAGTGGAACTCTGATGATCACAAGGTATCAACTGGGCGTCTGGCTGCAGCCTCTCACACAGACGTGACACATATAAATAGCAGATGGTATTCCTGTCTTGTAGTTCTGTGAGTTGTTGAGACCGTAGGGGAGGGTTTGTCAGGGCGTGTTTGGGAGAAGGCCGTAAGAGACAAGGTGACTCAGAATCACAGGGGAGGGTTTTGCCAACAGCTCTGAATGAGGCTGCAGAAGAAGGGGCCAGACGTTTGCGAAGTTTAAGGTCATTCCGTTCAAAGATTGATGAAAGCTCTGGTTTGAACGCCTGTAAAATGTTTCTGACACAGCACGCCACCATTACTGTCTTGCTCAAAGACCATCCGACTCGGTGCAGAAATTGCTCTGTGGGTAGAATAACAAGCCGCATAAGGGAGTTTGCTTCTTCATATATGAACAGAAATCAGAACTATGGCTAAATGATGAAGGCTGAAATGAAAAACTGGCTTCTCCTTTTTAATCTCATTTGCATTTTCATAACATTGAGAAAGACATGTTAACCAGGTCAAATTTCCAATCCATTATTTGCTTCATTGTTTTCAATTAAACCCTTAGGATTTTGCCTAAGTTTATATTGGTTCAATTACAGTTTGAAATTACCTTTCAATGCGATGATTAAATGTGACTGACACTCCTGCCCTGTTTAATTAAGGGTTAACTGTTTAATGTAACCAATTAGAAACAGATTAGTGTGTTAGTAATGACCATCTTCTGAGATTTTAGGTTGTGAGATCAGAATCTTACTCACTATGGAAATCAGTGGAGATATCTAAATTGAGATAAGCTACAAGGTTGCATTCCCAATCCTGATGAATATCCACG
Source organism: Mallotus villosus (assembly GCA_903064625.1). Taxonomy (NCBI): domain Eukaryota; kingdom Metazoa; phylum Chordata; class Actinopteri; order Osmeriformes; family Salangidae; genus Mallotus; species Mallotus villosus. The sequence goes on from CAEFZP010000008.1 coordinate 125,634, forward strand.
CTCAAAAGACACATGCAGGTGTTTTACTTGTTTTACTATCCTAGTGACGACAGACAATTTACTCCCATTCAAAATAGTGTAATCCCTAAACACCAACCCTTAACCCTAAATTTCTAACCCCAACACTAATTCTAACCCGAAAACCCATAGAAACAGCACAAGAAAAAAAATGTTGGTTCCCACAAGGGTTGCACAAGACCAAACACACCCACGCACATACATACACCCACATACACACACCCACCTCTTTGGCCAGTCTCCGGGCCTCATAGTATGGTCTGGCTTTTTCAATGCAGGTGCCCAGTTGGGAGCCTTGGGCATTCAGCTTCCTGGCTGAATCAGTGAGGATCCTTCGGTAGCTGGACCTGGCCTCCTGCAGTGGAAAAGGCCTCTACTTGTCAACAACTTAACCTCAAAGTCAAACCTCTGAAAAGTACACTATAGCCTACAATTGTAACAGAAATGTAAACCTAACAACCAAAGAGACAAGAACATCAACAGGAGCTTTATAGAAAACTATACAATTTAACTTTAACTTTGAAAGGTACGATATCCTCCACAAATAACAAAACATTTCAGTTGTAACAATGGATATTATACTGCAAATGGCTTCTATACCTACACACTATAATTAAAAGCTATACACATGCACAGGCTTTTAAATCAATGCGTCAGTGTTGGGTGATGCCTTGTAGAAGTCCATAGTAAGGAAAACAAAACTCACATCCAGTTGCAACTCCAGCTTGTTGATTTCATCGCTGGCCTGGTTAAGATGCTCCAGTTCCTCCTAAAAACAGTAAAAGTGTAGGAAGAAGGAGAGCTAGATCAATAGGAAGACGAAAATAAAAGCAAGGAGAACATTAACACAAATAACTACATTTTGCAATCCTCATTTGGGTTATATCGGCACAAACGATAAAGATGTCTTGATTGTCTGATGTGGATCTTAATAACGAGTGTTTACAAGGAAGTATTTTTATTGAGGAGGTAGATCACGTTGCATTCATGCGAATGCTCCTTACCTGAATTCTTGGGTCCAATTCTTCTTCATATTTACGATCATCTTCGTCTTCGTCTTTCTTAATATTTTCCTCGGTGTCCCTATCACTCTCAAGTTCTGCTTTCATCTTGGTCACGGTATTTTCGTTGCCTCCATGTCTGTCCCCTCCTCTTCCTTTGAGGATGCTACTGTCAACATTCTCTGCTTCTTCGCCCGGTGTCTCCTCGCGCAAATCAACTTGTTCTGGACCTCCATAATCAGTTAAACCCTCACGCGAGCACCCTGGTTCCATTTGCGGCCCGAAGTGTATGTGGTTTGTCAGCTAGTCCCGCTGATCTGCGTAACCTCAATTTCTCCAATGTGTCACAAGCTTTACACGTGTTATGCCCGATACATGTCAATTATCCACGTTACCGAAGATGCAACTAGCCTCCTCATAGTTCAGCAAGCTGAAACAGCAAATTCGCTGCAGTCAAGCCATGCTAGTACTGCAGGGTGCTAATGACTGTGACACTCGGAGGATGTGCAATGGGACAGTAGCATCAGCTGCAGAACTGGTGTTTGTTGACTAGCCTTACAGCATGTGATATTATATTTTAGTGTATAGCAATTTGCCATATATATTTTTGGTGATCGCTATTGTCCTTTTTGCACACCTTGAGAACATATTTTGCCTTTGGGATTCTGAATTCCCCCCTTTAAGATGGGTAGCCTAATGTTAAATACATTTAATACATTGTATTGCTTATTCAAATAATATAGAGATCAATGCAAATAGGCATTAGCAACATAGTAAATTAAGTTTAAATCAACAATAGACTACATATTTGTTTTAACCACAAATTATATAAGTAAAAAGCTATTTAATACAACAAATTGTTTTATTGGCATACAACAAAGATATAATGGACAGCACTGAAACATAATGCTGATTCTTATCTTAATTTCTTCCCCAATATTCTGGTACTGAATCAGTTGTGGCCAACAGGAGGCCCTGCCAAAACTATCCCACATAAACTCTGTTGAGAGGATCATTGTAACTCTCACGAGTATTGTCCTTTCATGGGATCACCGTTCCCCCCTCTATTCCGAAGTTCTCACCCTCCCCTATATCCCTGCTGTCAGGATTGATTCTTCTGCCGTTTCCAAAACCTCCGGACCTCGCTATGTCCTTGTGGCGTCACCACCATTACCCTATGGGGAACGTTCTGCCACACTAGAACTCCCAGGCCCTGAAGTGAAAGGGAAGTTGAAATAGTCAATCAAACAGCGTGTAGCCTGTTGCTAGCATAATAAAAAGGACATCAGACCAGGGTGAATTCATTAAATGAGAAAAAATAAGATGATTTACCTGAGCTCTGTCCCGCAGCACTTCAAAATCAGCCTGAGAGAGGAACTGGTTATACAGCACTCCTGGTGATGGAGAGAATGATACAGAGAGGTAAGGAAGAGAAAGACAAGATATGCGTGTATACGTGTGTGTGACAATGAGAGACAGAGGAGAGAAGACTGAAATGGACCTTAAAAAGAGAGTTAAGTGTCAAACATCAGCAGTCATCAATTGCCATACAGTTTATAGTATTTTTTTTAGACCTGTTAAAAGGTACAACTGGAGATGCCAGAAGAAAAGGAAGTGGCTGTCAAACTAATTTCTGTTCTTAATCTACAATCATATAGCTTTTTTTTTAAATTGATGGATGCCGATAAAAACCATAATTGCTAAGCTTGATAAAGCTTTTCATGTATTGTGGCTCAAATTGCACCCTATTTTAGTAAAAAGAAAAGAAAAAAAGGCTTTTGACATCAAATAGGTTACAAACCCCTGCCTTTGGAGATTTGACATGCTCTCTCTCTCTATTCACACACAAACACGCACACACACGCACACACACGCACACACACGCACACACACACACTTCCTTACCCTCACTGAACTGTAGGCGGTCTCTCTCCAGCTCCCATAGTCTGATTTGGTCTGTAATGGTGGGAGGCAGTACTGGGTTCTGAGAATAACAGAGAGAGAATGGAAAGTAGTCAGGGCATGGGTGAGGCAATTAAACTGATCAGCTACCCAAGTGGGGGCAGAGCAGACCCAGGTCAGTCTCATATTGCTGTTATTAACACAGCATGACATGGAGGTAATGAGAAAAAAGCATGGGCTTATATATGGAGCTATTATACCTGTTTCAGCATGACAGGATGTGCTCTGGTTCTTAAGAAGTGGAGAATCTGAAAAACAATATAATAAATTGATACTATATACATACACTATATACAACACTGAATGGCAATATATATTCATTTTATATATGTACTATTTAATTTTTTTACACAAATGGGGCTATGCAAAAAATGATACAATATGATCACATCCAAGAAAAGACCTGACAAACTTAGGTGAGTATATATGTTGTTCTGTATGCTAGCTACATTTGACATTTTATTTATTTAGCAGATGCTTTTATCCTACCTGTTGTGCAGTGATGCCGTTGGCAATGGCCTGCTGCACAGACTCCCTTGTGACCGTAGCCACCACCACGTTGGGGAACCTGTACAGCATCTCACTGAACAGAGCCACCAGAGCAATCTGCAGTTCAGAGTCTGGAAACCATCCAGACAGAAGTAGATATAAACATGAAGTACTGGTATACTTCAACAAATGAAGCAAAACCCTTATCAACATAAAGGCGTAAGCATTCAACATCAGAGTTAGCTTATGGTAGGAGAACATACTTGTGTAGGCATAGAGGCGATAGTTGGTTTCCACCACAATGAAGCTTGTGTCTCCGGTCCCAGGGGTGGCGCCCAAGGTTGAGGAGGCGGAGTTAGTTGTGACACCTGCAGACAGAGTGATGGCCAGTCTGGTGGGGTAGTACCTTCTAGACGTCCTCTGAAGAGAAGACAGGAAACGATTACACACGTGACAAGCAGGGGAACAAATGTGTTCACTGTTAATTCCAGTCCTTCCTGTTTTTTCACTATATTTTACCTTCCTCTGAAAGACGAGGCCAAACTCTCGCAGGTGCTGCAGGAAGGTGATCAGAGACTCACTCATGCCCTCTACTGAGTAGTCCTTGAGTATCAAAGCAACACATACGTTTATCAGACAAGCAACTGCATGTTTTATACGTTTCAAGTGTATTTTGCAACAAGTACAGGTAAAGGTACTTAGAAATTGTTGGTCCTGCTCCTCTCGACAGTTTGCTATTAATGTAACCTAAATCCTATGTTGTGGTTCCAAGCCTTAATTTTCTAAAAACATTAATCTCAAATAGGATCAAGTGATTCAACAGGGCCAAATAACTCACCCTGCCAAGGGTGGAGAAACTTAGCTGGAATAAGAAAGATAAGATCTCCACCAGGTCCATCCCTCGTGTCTGGCACGCGAGAAAGAGGTTTAGACACACAAACACACATGAAATAACATATCACACTACCTCGCAGCATGTTTACTACTATATACCGCCTGACTGCACCTGTGCCGTGTTGAGATACTGCAAGGTGAAGTACCAAAGCTGAGAGGCTGTGTCTAAGAGGAGGAACTGGAATCCTGCAGAGGTGATACAGGGGGCGTCACCCGGGTCACTGGGAGAGAGAAAGATGGCGTCGAAGATGAATCACAGACATACAGAGAAGTGGAAACAAACCTTTGTAGTTTATCTGATCTGTAGGTTACTGGTGATAAAATGGGAGTGTGAGTAAAGGACTGAGCAAAGGAATGATGCTTCTTACCTCCTCATGAGGCCTGCTTGTATGAGCAGCTGAGACAGGTCTTGGCTGACTGCTGCACTGGGGGAGCCCACCATAAAGTGCAGAATGACCTCCCAACGTTCCATGGCGTAACGGTCTAGACTTCCCACGTCGCGTGCATGTCGGTCAGGGCCCAGACTGCAGCCCTCGTCGGCCCACGCTTTACCTCTGTTGGAGGGAAGAGAGACCATGGGGAGTGGGCAAACGTCAACACATCCACACATGCCACAAGGACTGCTGTCATTGCTCTGTGTTTGTGATTCGGTTTGTGCCTTAACTTACCCTCCCAGTAGTGCTATCCTTAGATTGTCTTTGAATACAGGGTTCAATATGTTCCCTTGCAGTCCTCCCTGTAGTTGCTGACTGTGCCATAATCGGAGCCCAGACAGGACAGATACACATTCATCGTGGTCCCTGAGAAAGCAGGGGAAGTAATAAGAATACAAGTGTCTTTAATAGCATGTGTGAGTCTTGTGTTAACTGACAAACACCTAACCACGGAGTTCAAACTATGCATTATAGTTATTACTAATGATTCGATAATTTACTAACTTTTGACTGTCTTTTTTCACCCATAAAGCCACAGCCGCCTGTGGGAGGGGCTGGTCTAGGAACAGCATCCGCATCACATAATTCTTTGCCAATGAGGGGAGCTCCCTGTGAAACAGGAAAAGAGATGATAGCGATATCCAAATCTAAATTGGGGAAAAAAATCGTTACATTTCATAGCCATGCACTGTGTACTTTAAAATGCTACTGCGTGTGTTATAAGTAGTTTACCAACCTGTAGACAGCTAAACAAGTGGCTGGGTGGTTGTAAAGTCTATCCAAGATGTCAGGACTCAATTCTTTCAAGTATTCGTGGAGGTTCTTGCACTGTAATTGCACGCGTACCTTCATCCTCTGGGGATAAGATACAAAAATAGAAAGAGATGTCAGGCAAGCACATAATGTTAGCCAAGAAAGCAGAGTAATTTGTAGGCAACTGCCTCTAATCAGTCTTTTCAATAACATGTAGCCTACAGATGCTTTCATTCGCTAGCGTCAACAGAAGTCTACACAGACAATAGATCATGTTAACTTAAATATTTTGTATTATACTAGTAATACCTTAGAATTGGTTGGTACAAAATCACTCAATTATTCCATATATTGTTGCATTTCATAAGATTTATCGCCATAATGTCTTTCGGCAAGTGTTCACATGGTCGCCATGTTTTTACGTCACGTGATCCCAGTTTACACCGTGATGATATCCGATTGAACAGTAAGACATTCTGTAACCCCATTATTTCACCCACACTGACACAGATCGAAATTATTTTAACAATATCGATTTTAGCAGCCACCCAAGAGTCCCAAATCAAATGAAGTTCATGAAATGGCATACAAATTGAGTTTTTTCAAAGTTTTGTTTTGGTCTGGATTTATTACAGAAAAATAATACATTTTAAAGAGCTGTGTGTCCAAATGAACGTATGCTTCCAGCCTCTGGGAAGATGAGTTTTTCTCAGAGTCTCAGGTATCAAGAGTCCTCCTTTTCTTGGTATCTGCAGAAAATATAAAGAAAAATGACTCACAACATGACCCAACAGATAAACTTACATTTTGGTCTAAGGCAGATGGAATGCATACCGAACCATATAATATGTTCATCTGATATCATACTATTCATAATTTGGTACAGTATGGAGTGGATAGGTTACACTAATGAATCGCATAAATGTCTGACATTACCTGCAATGTATACAGGTGAAGAAGACAGTCTGCCCTTCATCTGCAGATCTCATTTGCCTGGTATGATAAACCATGCCTTCTTTATTACATCTAGTGCAGCGCCTGTCAATCTAGAGTGAATAAAGAACACAACAAACGTCAAGAATGAGAAAAGCACTGTGGTTTTACTTTACAGGAAAAACGTATGTCGTTGGTAACAAACACTCCCATTAGATTATAAAGGATTAGCCTACATGTATTTTATTTTAATTAAAAACAGCATTATATTAACTCTTACCACTGCCCCCTTTACTTCTGAATCTTCTTCATCTTCTATGACAGATGACTGTTCAATTGGGTTGAATATTACTGTGGAAGTGATCTTTTGACCTGCGAAATCTGCAAAGATTGTACAACATAATTGGTCATTCTGAGGTTATATTCACACGTAGAACGGTGGGGAACTTCTTGGTCTGAAAAGTACATTCTCACCTATTACAGGGATGCTAAAGGCACAGCGAGGGCAATCTACGGTGTCCTGCATTGCAGGAAGAGGAAGCACATTTCCACACTCAGGACAGAAATTTGGATCCCCGCGGAAGGACGACATTTCTGTGTAACAAGAGACCAATCATGGACATCATTTAGCATTTTACAATAAGCTTGATAGTTGACGTTCATTCTGATAAATCAGCCCTGTCCCTTCGAACCAACTCTTACTTCGCCAACACGTGTTACCATGCAATAATACGTTTTCAACATACGTTTCCAAGCTTGATGTATAATTTAGATAACAATCTTATCATTACTTACCGTTTTGGACAAGTACAAACATATAATGTGTCCGTTTTCGGGGGCTTATTTCGGGATTCTAAAAATCAAATCCTGGCATGCGTATGAATCGTGTGTGAGTTTCAGGCCGCAGTATTTCTAACAGTCGACACCTCTCATGTTTCCTTACTAAATCCTTTTCACTGGTGACTCAACGATTGATCCAGCCATTATGTGTTTAGGTTTTAGGTTCACATAATCGCTTAATTGAGCATGTTTAAAAATTCTCTGTATTCACATAAATCCTATCAAAACTGAAGATGAGTACACGAGGACGCATTGAAGGTAGTAACTTTTTAGAATGGACTGGGTCTTACACTTTATCGCGTGCTGATGACGCAGTCCAAATTGCGGCTGTCCAAAACAAACCAACCGTTGGTACAATAAAAGAGGTAGCTCTAGCCAGGCAGCTACCGTCAGTGTTAACTTTCTTAAATGTTAAGACATTCTTCTCCTTGTATTATGTTACTAAGACAGCTCCTCTTAACTCCTAATGTCAATGTTACCCATCTTCCACAAGCTAGTTAACCTACGTACTGTGTTTATCTGTTAGCTAGCATACCACTACTGAAACTACAGTAACTATTAGATGGCTAGTCTATCTTAATGCCAGTGCTAGCTAACCAGGGTTGCTAGCTAAGCTAGAAATCTACTCAAGCGGTCTTTTTTTTATACATTGAAATCACCTGATAGCGTTATACTGTAGAACCAGTTTAGCCTGTCAATAGATTTATTGACAGATCTTATCTGACTGCATCCCATAGGCAAGATGACTGAGCACGACGTGGAGAATGAGCTCTTAGATTACGAGGAGGATGATGTGGACACGACAGGGGGAGGAGATACAGGCAGTGGAGGAGATGTTTTGTCCGCAAAAAAAGAGGGTGTAAAGGGCTCCTATGTGTCCATTCACTCTTCTGGGTTCAGAGACTTTCTACTGAAGCCAGAGCTGTTGAGGGCGATAGTGGACTGTGGCTTTGAACACCCTTCAGAGGGTGAGTATAAGAACCAGACCTATATCAATTCTTATTTATTACAGGTCACTAATTGGTGTTCCTTTGATAATGAAAACTTAGTCTTTTAACATTGACTGTGTTTCCCCACAGTTCAACATGAATGCATCCCCCAGGCCATCTTGGGCATGGACGTGCTGTGCCAGGCCAAGTCTGGCATGGGCAAGACAGCAGTGTTTGTGTTGGCTACTCTGCAGCAGCTTGAGCCAGTCACTGGACAGGTAGATCCTTACTGTCCGTTTAACAAACCTCGTTTTGGGGCAATAATGATTTTAGATTATTGAGATTTTTCTTTTGAAATAAACTACCTGCTGCAATGTGATGCAATATTCAATCTGTAACAAGTCCGCTGTTTCTCATCATAGGTTTCAGTCCTGGTTATGTGCCACACCAGAGAACTGGCCTTTCAGATCAGCAAGGAGTACGAGAGATTCTCAAAATACATGCCCACCATCAAGGTACAATATCCAGCCTATTTCAGCCTCTATCAACCTGTTCATGCCATTTTTGCTTAGAACCTGATAGATTTTTCTTTTCTTATGTCATCAGGTGGCTGTGTTTTTTGGCGGCATGCCTATCAAGAAGGACGAGGAGGTGTTGAAGAGAGAGTGTCCCCATGTGGTCGTGGGGACGCCAGGGCGCACCCTGGCCCTGATACGCAACAAGAGCCTTAACCTACGCCATATCAAACACTTTATCCTGGACGAATGTGACAAGATGCTTGAACAGCTAGGTGAGTGTGCGTTCTGACTTCCCTATCCAAACGTTATTCTGTACAGGCTTGATTCATCACGCAGGATGGTGTGAGCGGTTATTGTCATGAACAGAGTTTCCAAACATTAATCGTCTTTACGTATGACTTAATGGTACATCAAATAATGTCGGTCTGTGATTTTTTTCCCCCATTTCCTTTCCTCCTGTCCCTCAATAAGAAATGCGTCGAGACGTCCAGGAAATATTCCGCATGACCCCTCATGAGAAGCAGGTCATGATGTTCAGTGCCACCTTGAGCAAAGAGATCCGTCCAGTCTGCCGAAAATTCATGCAAGATGTAATTACGCCTCACCTCCTCCTGCATCCACCTCTCTGGTTCCTCCCTCCACTTCTACCCATGCCAGGTGGAGTGGGATGAAATTGGAGCTGGAGACACCAAAGTCTCACTTAAAAGAGAGAGAGAGTTCTTTCACTCTATACCCAAGCCACTATGTGGGGCAAACGACACCCCACTGGCATACTAAAGCCCTTTATACATTTTACATTTAGTCATTTTAGCAGACGCTTTTATCCAGAGCGACTTACAGTAAGGTTAGGGACATTCTGCCCGAGGCAAGTAGGGTGAAGTGCCTTGCCCAAGGACACAACTTAATTTGGCACGGCCGATAGCCTAAGTGAGTGATCTACACATTTGTTACTCACAGCATATTAAGTGCCTTTAGCTCTGTGCTGGCTGACAATTGATATTTCCAAATATATACAATGCAAATTGGACTTGACATCACTACAATGTTGGACAGCCCAACTGTGAAGCCTGTGGCCCAAAGCAGTTATATACTATTGTTGAGCAAAATCCCTTGTCTCTAAGCTCACACTGTTTATTTGTTAGGTAAACTGGCTTTAAGTAGTGGCAGGAGATCTTGGTCTCGATTCTTAGTTGTTTCAGGAGCCTTAACAGACTGCCCAGTAGCTAATTGACAGGCTTCTTCCCAGTTCCCAGAGGTGAAACTGCTGTTTTGGCAAACATCCAAATTCTAGCCTCAAAACTCTTAAGGAAAGAGAAACTAATTAAGAAAATGTATGGAAACAACCGGAAAAAACATCCAAATAAAAAAGACCAGGGAGTTAGCAAGACGACTGACAGCTGAGCTCTGGAGAGGGGATATAGAGTTGAGTCTGGCTCACAGGACTTCTGTACTTAATTACTTTCCCAACAAAGTGAAGAGAGCAGTGAAATTGCCCGAGTCCTCAGAGACTTGACAGAATGGCCCCATTACCTTTGTCAGGCAGTGTGCTAAAATGGAGTTGGAGTAACTGCCTTTAGATTGATAAACGCTTAACCCAGTAGGCAGTAGGCACACAAGAACGGTCTCAAAAGGCAAAATGGAGTTTCCCCACTTCCAATGTACCAAATGGCAAACATAAAGATTCCCCAGGGTTACACAGCGGCAGGAAGTGGCAGATGGCCAGAGAAAGAAAAAGTGTGAGAGGCAGAATTGGATGGATGTGAAATAAGGAAGTTGTAGATTTGGCTGAAAACAATACATCTCATGTTACCAACACTTTACAACAGGACCCTTGAACACTTTGACATTAAGGTGCATATATAATGTAACAGTTTTTCTTGTAAAAACAATTGGCGGACACTAAAGAGGGTCTTAGTGCAAAATAGTCTTGATTGATATGAAGTATGACATATTTAATCAGATGTATATGGCATAGTAGATCTTGCAGTGCTACTGCTACAGATTGTTGATGTAGGCCATGAGTAATTGTATTGAGGTATTTTCCTGATTGTTTAAATAGGCATGGCTGCAAGTTAGACAGACACAAATTAGGAAGTTGATTGATCTTTGTGTGCGCTTTAAACTTGGATCGATATATAATTTTAAGTGGGGCAGCTATAGTGACTATATTAATTAAGTGAAGATTTTACTTTATATATTGTAGGGAGGGAAGTGTGTGTCGTGTGTGTGTGTGAGAGAGATCTTCAGATCTTGTGTGCCCAAGCAGAGGGTCTCAAACTCCTTATCCCTGCTGGCCTACTCGCTTCCTTTTCAACTATCTTTCTCTGCTTTTCTGACCTTCAACTCCATTCTGCCTTTACTTTTCTGTCCTCTATTTCACTGCACCACGGTCTCGTGGGTCCCACACACATTTCCACTATCTACGCTATTCTTACATCATGCTACTGATCTGTGTCCAGTGTCTACACTGACCCTCCCCCTGTAAACGTATCCCTTGACAACACACCCCTTTTATCCCTACACCCCCCTTTCCTTTCCTGCCCCCTGACATCTCCCACCCCCACCTCCTATCCCCTCACCTTCATTCTCTCCCTCTTCTTGAACCCCCCCGCCCCTCCCCCTAACCGTTCCAACGCCTGATTGTCCAGCCTATGGAAATATTTGTGGATGATGAGACCAAGCTGACGCTGCACGGCCTGCAGCAGTACTACGTCAAGCTGAAGGACAACGAGAAGAACAGGAAGCTGTTTGATCTCCTGGATGTGCTGGAGTTCAATCAGGTACCATGAGTCACCCACTACAGACTGTTGCAGCGGGAATGTCGGAACGCGTTGACTCATCGAATACATCTTTTCACGTCTTGTCGACAGAGCTTTGCAATTGAGTTCCAAGTGAATATGCCGTCTCTGTGTGTAGGTGGTGATCTTTGTGAAGTCGGTGCAGCGTTGTGTGGCTCTGGCCCAGTTGCTGGTGGAGCAGAACTTCCCGGCCATCGCCATCCACCGCGGTATGCCTCAGGAGGAACGGTGAGCACCGGTCTGACGTCAGCTCACTTTTCTCTCATATTCAGTAACATTGGACAGGTGATATACACTCTCAGTGGCCAGTTGATTACGTACACCCACCATTCACTAAGATAAATGTATCCTCGAGACAGTTATGCAGCCATGGCATGCTTTAGAAAGCAGGCTGACAGCCATTGAAACAAGCATGCAGTTAGTGTTTCAGTAAATGTTGAATGGGTGAAACAAGTGACCAAAGTGTATGGTTTGATGTTTAGTGCCAAGCATGCCGGTTCTAGTCATTCACAGACGGTTGCCCCGGGGCTTTTCATGCATGACAATGTGGAGTGACAAACTACAGAATATCCTGTCTGGCAGTCCTGTAGGAAACAACAGCTTGTGGATGTTTAGTGACTCAGTGTCGTTGACTGGCCAGTGCAGGCCCTAGAACCCAACCCCAAAGAGAATCTTTGGGATGAGATGGAACAGTCTGCATTCAAAGCATGAATTTGCCACCATCCAATCTGCAGCTATTGAGCGATCCATCTCATCAGCATGGATGACACATCCCTATGGACCTTCTATGTCCCACAGTGTACAGACTGTTCAGGAGACAGAGGGTTCTGATCTGGTGCTAAATGGAAGCACCGAGTAAACTGGACTGTGAGTGTATGGCAGTGTAAATATCATCCACGCCTCTCTCTCCTCCACACCCCCCCCAGACTGTCTCGCTACCAGCAGTTCAAGGACTTCCAGCGGAGGATCCTGGTGGCCACCAACTTGTTTGGCCGGGGGATGGACATAGAGCGCGTCAACATCGCCTTCAACTACGACATGCCAGAGGACTCAGACACATACCTACACAGGGTGCGTCTGCTGTAAACCTTTTTCCATAGGAGAATATACTATATGTTAGTATGTTTCAGTATGTGTTAGGCTTAACAACCCTGCTCCTCCTGTTAGGTTGCCAGGGCAGGCAGGTTTGGCACCAAAGGACTGGCCATCACGTTTGTGTCTGACGAGAGCGACGCCCGCATCCTGAACGACGTGCAGGACCGCTTCGAGGTGAACATCAGTCAGCTTCCAGATGAGATCGACATCTCCACCTACAGTGAGTGCTCCAACAGTGGCTGCTTTTGCAATCTTCATCGATATGCAGAGTCACAACTGTAAAGTTTGGTTTACAAGAAGGGCAGTTTTACATTTGATCAAATCATCAGTTGTTTGTCTTGTTTCTCATCCCTCCCCAGTTGAACCTGCCCGGTAGAGACGACAGGATGGATCCTACTGTGAAATTAGATTAGGAGTTTTTGATTTAGTATTTATAATTAAAAATGTGTGATGGATGCTGACAAAGTAACAACATCCATGGGGTGTATCCAAAATACTTCTTAATCCAGTAAGCATTTGTATTGTAGTTAAGATACATGAATGGTACTATTGTGGTGTAGTGCCCCCTGTGGATTTAACTAAGAAATTCTTGAAAATGTTTATTCCCATTCCAAATTCCAATTTGTTTTTTTATAACGCATACATTATTTATTTTGCTTTATTTATCTAGACAGTAGCTGTCTCTGAATATTTAAGTTGTATATTTTAGTTTGATATATGAATCGTGCATTTCTTTAGCTGGGATCAGAGTTTACTTGATAGTTATTGAGCCAACTACCAAGGAAAATAAGACATCTAAAGACTGAAAGTTTCACAAAAGTTGTAGTGATACTAAACTACGATATGTTGCTGTGTGGATTAATAAACATGTTGTTTACTCCTTAAACAGTTAATTCTCCTTGATACAGATGTCCTCTTTTTGTGTGTGCTTTGTGTGTTTGTGTTGTGCAAAAATACAGCTTTGATTAGTACTAACGCATGCCCAAGCCAACACTGCAATACAATCCAGTTGTGGAAGAGACATTGCTTCCTCATGGCTGATTTCTTTATCACATGGCTGGTGTCAGTCAGACTGCTTACTTGGATACGGGAAAACATAAGGACTTGTAAATTATCAGATAAATGCTATATGTTTTTCACACTGGATTGTTTTACGGGAGTATACTGCTTATGTGGTTACTTGTCATTAACACTATGCCAAAAGTTCCTAATGTATATATCTTTGTTGCCGTCACTATATGAATAGAAGTATTCTGCAACACATGCAAAGTATGGACATGCTGAGGCCATTCAAAACACAAAGTCTGCGCATCAGTATGGGAACAAATTTACATTGTAAAACCAGTGATGTTAAACAGAGGTGTCCTCTCACCTCTGTGTCTCTAAACACTCCCACTGGTCTCTATTAAGGTCTCATTTGGATCTGCAGGCGTTCAGGGCGCTAGGTTTGACACGGTCACACAGGAAATCAATAGAATATCAATGAAGTGGGGAGAGATGGATGGACATTGGGTACCTCACTTGCACAACCTATAAAATGGTTTGTTGGACGGTGGCCAACCACAACAGGAACCACATGTTAACTATAGAATTTAGGCCTATTTTATGTTTTTCAGGATTCCATTTTTTTTGTAGTGTATGCATTATGGTAGTCCTATTGCCTGTGCAGTGAACAACATATAGCTCTGTCACTATATAAACAAGATAATACACCATGGATATAGGACAAATATCAAAATAGTCAGTTTTATTTGCAGCGTATTAAAGTTATAAACACATCAGGCAGTGGTTTAACACATCACCATAAGGACATATGAATCAATCAATATTCCTGACAATCTCCCCAGAACTAATTACAGTACATTGATCACAGTTGATCACAGTTTCACCCACTTCCCCATAATCTTTCAATTGCGGAACTAAAACAAACTGTATAACTGGTTCTTCAACAAACCTAACCTTGCCAGACCATCATTTGAATGTAATGGAATTACAACCTGCCCTACATTGGAGATAGGCAAATGTAAACTACATCAACAGAATGTCACATATAATGTGCTCAACTGATGCTCTCTCTGGTGATGTTTGAATCTCAAAATAATCTTTAGAAACCATTTAAAGGACATTTTTATAAACAATTTGAAAGACAGCTAAATAAACAGAAATAGCCGTTCCACAAAGTATTTTTTATTTTACTCCAAAGAAAAATTTAGATTTGGCGACAATATATTTATATAATAATAATAATTTATTTAATATTATTCTAACTAATACTTTGACCCTTACATCCATTCACTTCAAGTGACACAAGTGGCACTATTAAGGTGGGCCGCTGACATCGAAAGGTAGATAAAGAAAAAGGAATTGCAATCCCATTATCTTTTGACAGGTTAATAAACAATCAGGGCCTATCAAATACATGTAATTTAATTTGGGCTGTTCAGATCAGAGGTCAAATAAATAGCCTTCTAAGACCAGCTAGAGAACCAAGATCTGAATCCATTCAGGCTCTTCCTGTAACTCTCTTTGCCATGTCTCTGGTTTCAGTTTTTGTGGTGTTCCCTGTGTCACATTACTATCAGGTCTTCACTTAAAACAAATAAAGTCTTACCACGCACATCTCCCTAATGACTTCACTGTGGTTATTTCCATAACCACTCAAACCAGACTGGCTAGTTATGCTTCATACCTTCATATACCTTTGTTTCTATATTCTTTGGTCTGAGAGGGTGTTCCTCTTGAGTCAGGCTGCCCTCCCTCCGTCAACACCTTCCACACCCTGTCTGCTCTCAGCTCCAGCTGACTTCATAGTGAGTCCACCCCTCTGGTGGAGCCAGAAAGACCCTGCGTCCACGCGACAGGAAGCTCACCACACCCCTGTAGCCCGCACGAGGAACCCCTGATTTCAAGTCATCCATTACTCCCAGATTACGAGCCAAGACTTTAAAACTGTCGCGACTGGAGTACTGCACCCGGTACGGCCCTGTTCCCCGGAGACTGCCCCCTTGCTGCAGGTCCTCAATCTTAACCTGGGGGGCACTGTAAACTTCCTTCACAAAGTTCTCATCGTATTTCTCCTTCACTAAGTAAGACAAGTCCTGTTTGGTGAAAGGCACGAATTCTGTATTTAGTTTAATGTAGCGCAGGTATTGGTCGAAAAATTGACCTAAGCTGACGCCCTTACGGCCAAACGTGATCGTCCTGGAGATCTCCGGCCGGATACAGGAGCGGTCCTTCCGCTGCTCCGGCTGGCGCATCCAGTCGTCCCAGAATGCCGAGGGCCATTTGGGTTCCAGTTCAGCCCAATCCTCCTTCAACAGCATCCAGCCCAGGCCAGGGAAGAAATCTGTTCTGTAGAGTAGGTCGGCCTTGCTTGGGTCTACCAGCCCATCACGCCCGTTGTCGTTCCAGGCAGAGACGCACCACAGGTCGGGGTCAGCATGTAGGATGGGGTAGAGGGCCCCGAAATACTCAAAGAAGTCAGGCGCCACCTGGATTGGAGACAATCGGAAGCCAATCAGAATTTATTGGTCATCAAGTCACATTCGAAAGTTTAGATGACCAGTCTGACTTCAAGCTTGGAATTAATATATTTTTGATATTACAAAACCAGCCAAACCAAGCTTCATTTACCCCCGACTGATACAATGAGAATGCAGACTGCAACACTTGCATAATCTTTTACAATTTCTCCCCCAACCCCCCATGATTGTTGGAGTTTGCAAGGGCAAAGTCCTATTCTAAACTCTACCATGTTACCGGTGGCAACTGTTGTTTGGATTTCCTGTGACTCACACCTCTGGTGCCCATGGAGATTACTGATGACCAAATGTTCCCCCCAGCTGGACACCTCTCTTTCCGATTGGATGTGGGACAGGGTTTAAGACCTTACACCCTTTACGACTGGTGCCAAATGGTAAACCCACTAATCAGTTAAATGTGCTAATCTGAGAACGCTGAGAACTCTTTCCACTGAATATAACATATTGAGACTAGTCCTGATCACCGTGTCACCACCGTCACTATCCTAGCCTCTGGGACACAAGTCATCTACAGGCTTTAGGTTAGTGAAATATAAAAGACTTATAATAGGACTACTCACAAATTGACTCAATGTATGCACAACATAGTGGATGTTGCAAAATTAGAATTTAGTGTCTAACCGTAGACTGTAATGATTACTCAGTAAGAATAGAGCAGGTTTGAGCCAATGTCTTTAACTGTGTGGCTATAAAGTGGAAATGTGAATCGTGGAGGGGAGCTTTTTCTTTTTTTCCACAACATTACGAGCTCAACTCTAGTCATTACTATCCCAAATGTGAGTTAGAGCCAAAAGTAATTGGACATTCCCCATCAAAGGCCCATTTAAACCCCTGGAAAGTGCTGTGCAAGCAGAGGATGTTTTTCATCCTGTTGCAGTGGGGTTTGGTCTGAGCTTATTTCAGCAAGCTGAGCACTTTGTTTTTATGTCGGGGCGCTGGGGTGTCTAAAAACATAAGTTATGCCTCAGGGACAACATCACATTTTGTTCATGCCTTCTGGTTGGAGAAATAAAAATCAAGAGTTAAGGTAATAATTAGATTGCGTTAATGTTGCTCTTACCTCCAAGTCATCCTCCACTATCACCACAGTGGAGTAAGAGAAGACGTTGAACACCTGGTTGAGGGCCCATCTATAATGTCTGGCAATCTTGTAGTAACCCTGGAACTTCCGGTGCGCTGGGCTCACTTTGATGTCCGAAAGGTCTGGTTGGCTGATGTGAGTGACTTGAGAGCCATATGAGCCAATCACACGGGCTGTCTCAGCGTGACCACAGTCCTGGCTTACAATGATTGGATGGAGTTCAGCAGAGGGGCGATACTGTAACAGTTTATCAAGGCTTCTTTTTACTGTAACTCTGTCACAAGCAATAACTAGGATGGGTATGACAATTTGAGGGCTGGTGACGGTAACCTCCAATTTGTTGCTGTCAACAGTTGCTTTTTTAATGTCATTTTCCACTTTGTTGTCTAGTTTAGAATCAGGAACTGTAGTGACAATCTGCACCTTTGAAATGTGATCTAAACTTTCGTCCTTGTTGTCTGCACTGTCTTTTGGGGGTAATGGAGGCGACTGTGGCTGTTTGTGGTCCTCTTTCTTTTCTTCTTTCGCAC
The DNA here is from genome assembly GCA_903064625.1 of Mallotus villosus. Classification (NCBI taxonomy): domain Eukaryota; kingdom Metazoa; phylum Chordata; class Actinopteri; order Osmeriformes; family Salangidae; genus Mallotus; species Mallotus villosus. The sequence continues at coordinate 143,451 of CAEFZP010000008.1, forward strand.
CTTCCATTTCTCTTTTCCCAACATCTTTCCTGCGTGCCCAGAGTGACCTGTGACTCTCAATTTGCTTGAGGAGTTCCTTCTGGGTTTCGAGCTCAGATTCAACTTCTTCTGCCAATCGGATGACTTCTCCAGCCAGATTGGCCCCTCCTACTTTCCCTTTGCCTATACCCCACTCCTCTCTTCCCCCGGGCTCAGCCCCTCCGCCTTCCCCAAGACGACCGATAGGGGGGCGTCCCCACAAAAAAAGGAGAAGCAAGGCATTCCAAGCAACAAAAAGGAAAGCTCCACACAAAATAAGAGAACCTTTCTTGCGAACCATGGCCCACTGACATCAAGGAATGGAAAAGGAGGATAAGACTAAAGCCGAGGAGCAAGTTCTGAAACAAGACAAGAGTTCCCAAAGACCAGGCTCTCAATCAGAGAGAGGAGAGAGAAGAAGAGATCCAATGAGAATATGGGACAGGAGAACCGGTCACATGCTTTCTGCTAGGGAGTTGAAGATAAAAGGTTTATCCAACCTTTACAATAGGGTACTTATGAACTGGTACCACAGAAATAGACATAGATCAGGGGAACGCTGGTAATTTTTCATGTGGAGGATTTACATGAAATTCTGCCCAGGCAAGCGAGTTAGATGAAGCAGGAAGGATGTCGGAAAAACAGGAAAAGGGCAGTGAGGAGAAAACCAAAAAGGGATTACTGGGGTCACTTTTGGGGTGGAGGGATGAGAATCCTAAAGGTTATCCTGCAGCCATCATTCTGAAAAACAGAGAGAGAAAATAGATTGACCGTTAGTCAACAACCGAGGTGTTACGCAACAATTTCAACTTGTCAACTATTTGTTTGAACAGAAACTAAACACAACAGAAAAGTTAATATGTGCAAGGGCCGAGAGAAATAGTGGGTCGACAGGTTGGGAACAGTTACGATGTTCATAGACAATAGATGAGGAAACAACAGAAGGTCATTCAATAAAGTGTAAGAAGGCCAATCTGTCCTCTACATGCCTAAATCAATTAGGCTTACAGGCGATGAATATAAACTTGTAAGCATGGAACCCTTGAGACACTAAGTACAAACTATCTGCTTAGGGAGGGTTGTTTGAGTATTATTGCCCAACCATAAACAAACATGTGGCATAGTTTATACTCCATTAAAATATATGGCTTTGCTTCTACTTCAACACTCTTTGTTGGAAAAGATTGAGTATTCTTGAGTCCAAGTACTCAAGAAAAGAAATGTATTGCTGAAAGCCCTCTTCAAACTGAATCTGTCAAACAAGGCACCATAAACAGCCTCTGGCCCTTGTATGCTGACAGTCAGAATGTTTGCGGAGTCATGCAAATGTTAAAAATATGTACATTACTGCACAAAACAGTAAGAGTGTTATAATCAGGGACAGACCAGAGAGACGTAACTGTGGTGTGAGTGTAGAGGAGACACAGAAATTTAAAAACTCCTCGACTAGTTGATGAAAATATCTCCATGAGCCAAGAACAAAACTTTACAGAAATAGTAGCAAATATTATGCTGACAATGGAATGTCTATCACTTAGCTTTTGCAATGTAAGAAAGACAATCACACTAACTTAAATACACAAGAGGTGAGGATGTTGAAGAAGCACGATACCTGAACAAGAGAAGTCTAGCTCTCCCAATCCCTTCCTTGCTACACAGGCACAGTTTACAAGACAGTCAGAGAAAGGGAGGTAGGACAGGACAGCCAAAGTGGGAGGGAATTATTGCTCACAGCACACACAAGAAAAGAGCCAGTTAAAACTCTTCTACTTTAACCCCCTCCACTTTCCCTCCCTCCCTCTCACAGATAAACGTGTAAGTAGCTGGTAGGATAACTGAGGCGCTGACTTGCTAGCTACTGTGGCTAACTTGAAACAGTGTGGGTCGCTCAGCTGCAAAAACTATGATGTAAACTAGGCTAACAAGGTTGTATTGACCGGCCTAGTTGGGTACCCAGCCGCCTGTGCTGTTATAATTTGATTAAAGAAGTAGCCTATTTTCAGTATATGATTGTTTTAATTGACAACAATAGTTTTAGCCTGCTACAGATTGGATAGGACTGAAGTTTGATATCCCTGTCACCCTCCTTGGAGGTAGCAAGTTCCCTTGTTTTAAGATATTTTTATAAAGAAGAAGTGATCAATGCAAATATATCTAGCACTAGCATTAAACAGACTGCGACTATCGTCAATCTCAAGCTGCAACAGTTGAACGCCGACCTCACATGATAAGAGGCTAAAGCTGACCATAACAGCTTGAGAAAGATCATGAGTCTGCAAGATAAGAAAATTATCTCCGATTGCTAAAAATAATACCGTCACCGTTTCCGTTTTACCATAGAAAACTATTGAATTAGTAACAAGCTAATTTGCTAGCTGTGAGTACTAACGTTTTTACTACTGCAGCTCTAGCTAACTAGCTAATGTTAGCTAGCCAGCAAACAGTCAAATTCGGCACCTCACCTTTACATTGCTTCCATACTCCAGCAGAACATTTTACTTGGAATGAATGTTGAGAGGCAGCTTGAATTTTGATTAATCTTGGTCTGGTCGTCTTCAGCTTCACTTTCTTATTTTCTATTCGTCCTCTCCCTCTCCCTCTTCAAACATATATCGCCTCACCGGTGCCAGTCAGTGGATCACTGTTTGTCCACCCGGGCACCCTGACTCCCATTTACCCTTTTCTTTCGCCCCTCACTACCTTGGGCTTGGATCCGCCATTTAGAACGATATGTTGAATCCAAGTATCAGCTTTGTCATACAGAAGGGTGAATTTGTAATCAAATCGTCTTCGATTTTCGTTTTTGGGGTTTGATTCACGACATTGGCAGTGTAACCCCCAGCATCAAGATGTTTTACTTCATGTAACAGTTGACACCGATGTACACCGTCTACAAACTCCACTTCCGCATTGACTCATTAAGTAAACCCAGCCCCCTCTGCTCTCTCCCTCTTCTACACAATTTTCCCTAGCAACAAAGTGTCCTGACAACCGTTGTGAGGCGGGGAGCTGCTCGAGTCCTTATGTTTTGCTTTGCTACATTTTCAAGTAGGCTACTGTAGATTATACTGTTATCTGCTGCTCCATTCACATTCTTCATTGTTAGATGAGCATCCCAATGTCACAGGTAGACTGGCTTGCTGTTTCAGAAAAAAATCGAATTCACACCCATCAAAAACCTGAATGAGATGAATAATACAAATGTATCGTTCGTATTATAAAAACGTATCTAGTAAATTAAATATTCTGCAATATTGTTTATTGCCCACAAGGGAAATACACTCACCCAACAAATCGCATGCCCTACATCGTTTTTATATCCAAATGATACCAATTATGGCCTTTCTGACTTGGATCAAATAAAAACATAAATAACAAAACATTACATATATGTGCTTACATTATAACATTTAAGACAGACGTCATCAGCATCATTGAAAAAAACTGACATTATCTCACACATTTTCTGTACATCCACAAGCAAATATTAGCTCAAAGACCGGTAACTTTCTCAGTTTTTCTGTCATTTATTTGTTTAGTAGTCATGGTTGCTGTAGTGCCATCAACTGCTCTTCAATGTTCATCAGCTCCTGCTCCAAGGCTGAGATCTGGATGGGAATGAGGGAATGAAGAGTTTAATTCAGGTTTTTCTGTTGTACTGCACACTGAGCAATTGTGGACGTTTAACACCCTGTTTATCTGTCAGCGGTATGTTCTCCAGGGCATATCCACCCCCTTAGTAATTTATCTTCCTGTCTTTCTATCTCACCTTGTTCTCTGTCTCCTTCCTCACTTGCTCTGGGACTTTCTCCAAGTAGTTTGGCACTTTCGTTCGAGAAAGCAACTGCTTCAGGTTTGAGAGGAGCCTCTCTTTGCGCTGAGAGAGCTGGATACTTTGTTTGGTCACAATGGCGCCTCCCTGGAAGAATTTAATGAAGAATACCTCAAGGTCAACAAATGACTGTGCTCTCAACAAACAGACCACTAAAACTCTACAAAGACTCTCTACAAAGACCAATAAAATGCAATGAGATCAACACTAGGCTAATAGTTTATAAAGCTTATTTGCAAGCCTATATAGTAGATGGGTTAGAGAGAATATTCCACTGAGAAATACCTCAACATGGAGGTGTAGTTGACAAGAGTGGTCCACGACACCCACAGCACTGCTTTTGGGTGGAGGGGGTGCAGAGGAAAAGGAGGGGGCTCCATCGATGGCCTCCTGAGGGCAGTGGAGGTGGAGTCTGGAGATACGGCCCAGCGTCCGAACAGCTGAGTCATAGTGGTGCAGGGTCTTTGCCTGGCTGGGCGAACACACTGCCCACACTGCAGCATAAAGGAACCAGACACAGAGTCAGACACAAGCCCAGAAACAGTACTGACATTGCTTCTGGTCACATGTCTTAATGATGTTCTCAAGAGAGAGGGCGACGAGTTTGTCAGACAGAAAACCAGATCATCTTTACTACATGTCAAACATGACTTACTGTCAGGTTTCTCTTTAGTGATGCCACACTGAGCCCGGAGGGACCTCGCCACTCTGACAACTTCCTGTACTAGAGTAAAATCTGCTTCCTCTTGGGGGAAGTGCAAGTGTGCCTGATAGGTTGGAGGGACAAGGTTTGTCAAAACAAGGAAGGAGAAACACAAGAACGAAGCTAAAAGCGCCTCTGTTTGGTGAACGTCTGCGTGATCCGAGTACCACAGCTCTCTTACCAGTTGAGCAGACTGTGGGTAGGGCTGCACACACAAGCTGGACACGGCACTCCCAGCCTGGCTACCGAGGGGATAGAGCCTCTGCCACAGCTCCTCGGTGAGGAATGGCATGAAGGGGGAGAGGAGGGCGAGCGAGACAGACACACAGTGATAGAGCACACGCTGGGCCGTCTGCCTCTCACTCTCTGTGTGACCTCGGCTGATCTGGCCGTCTGGCTCCTGCTGGCTCAGGATTGGCTTGATGCACTCCTAGCCGGGAGGGGAGGGCGGTGTCGCAAAACAAAAAGACACAGAAAAGCACGAAAAGGATTCAAAATGAGGCAGAAAGGCTTTACTCGTCCGTATGACAGAGTGGGATAGGTCAGTTGGTCTTTTCTCTCACCAGATAGATGTCACAGAGATTGTGCAACCAGAAGGAGTGCAGTGCGCTGGTGACAGCTTGGAGCTCATAGTTTTCAAAGCCCTGCTCACACTGCAGAACAGTGTTATAGAGTCTGGAGCACATCCCAGCGGTCCATACAGCTCAGAGGACTCATCTGGAAACAGAAAGAAACAAAGGGCTTTGGAATCCGCCTCTACTGTGTCGATTTAATTCTTCTCTCTAATATATATACTATTGGCTTTATTAGACAGACAGTTTGAGATTGACTAGAAATGTATAGGGGAGAGTGAAAGGCTTCCCCTTGCCACATGCAGAGATGGCCAGAGTCAGAATCGAACCAGGGCTGCTGCATTAGGGCCTCGGTCCATATGTTACGCTCCCAGCCTGTGTGGAGACACTACACCCCCCCCCTACTGTTTCTATTTCAACGGTCAAGGTCATATGACTGCAGATTCATGACTTGAATCATAACTACCTGGTCCAGTGTTCCCAGTTCAGCTCCTCGCTTCTCCAGTACTCCCAAGGTAAATCTCACTGTCTGCCACATTTTATTACAGAATCGTCTACAGCTCAGCACCTGGGACACGGACAGGCTAATGTCCTCCCCTGATAGACAGACACATAGACAGACAGGCAGACAGACATAGAACACACTCAATAACATGCCTGAGAAAGCACCAGTGTCACAAATGAGTTCAAATCTCTCTATTCCGCCTGGCCTAACTCCCCAAGTGTAAAACGACAGATTGACAGATTTAGACAAATAGGGCTCTTTCAAACAGGGATAGGGGGTGTTGGGGGGGGGGAGTCGCTCACCCTGCGCCTTATAGGAGCAAAGAGCGAAGCGAAGAGCATCTGTGCCACACTCTGGGATCCCCTGAGGGAAGTCCTTGCTCTGCAAAGAAGGACAGGGACAGAGGGGGACGAAAACAGGATGTGATAAGTAGGCTTGCTCAGACGGAACTATCGCAAATGACCAATGGGATGAGAGAGGGGATCGCAGTGTGGGGAAAACAACTGACCTGCGCTTCTGTAGCAACTGTTCTTTCTCTTGGGTCGAGGTTTCCTTCCTTCACTTTCTCCTGGAGTTGCTGTGAAGAGATAGGTGTACTGAGACGTGTTCAGTGACGTGGCATTTCCTTTTTTAATCTGGCTAAATCAATAGCTAGAGGATGGGAGCAGCCCTAAGAGGGTTGTTTGCCAAGTGCCGTAGTCTGTTCTATTGTTAAATTAACTGCAGCATGGCATTTTTTCCTATCTGTTGTTTTTATAGCCGAAACACTTCTGTGGCAATGTTCCTTCACTGTCCCACAGGACATACTGTTCTGATCTTCCATGTGATCAATTACAGCAACTCGTAAAAAGTCATACGTATGTGTCGGTGTGACCTGTGCAGCCAGCATACCTCCAGAGAGACACCAGAGATGACGTCTAAAGGGTCAATGACATTTCCTAGAGATTTGCTCATCTTCCTGCCATGTTTATCCCTCACCATTGAATGCAGGAGCACCTGAGGGATATACATATTGTGAGGAGAGAGAGACAATATTCCTTTTTAAACACGTTATTTGTGCAGAAAAGCTGGATAAAATAAAAAGGGTATGACGTCACCTGCTTGAAGGGTAGTTGTCCTGTCAGCTCTGTGCCAAGCATAACCATCCTGGCCACCCAGAAGAAAATGAGGTCACTTCCTGTCTCCAAAATGGTGTTGGGGTAGAACTCCTGAAGGTCAGTAGTCTATGAGGACATGGATATAAAAGGGGCTATGGGTAAGAGCTTGTTCTCTATTAGGCCGTTTCAGTCGGTGATGTAGTAAGAAACAACATAAGATCATGTTTTTTGAGCAGTCACATCTTGATGGAATTCAAGCAGGAACCTTCTGTGGCCAGCCCAACATTGCAAACGGGAAGAGCCCTGAGGAAAACCAGGTGTCCAGCACATCAGGGTCTGGAAGAGAGAGAGACAGATATAGCAAGAAAGAGAGAGAAACATATATAGCATAGACGAGATAGAGAAACAGATACAGAAAGAGAGAGAAAGTCAAATATTAAATGTTTACCCGAATGATCCAGATACTATTCCAAATGTAACTTCAATACGTGGGGGGTGACACCAAAAAAAGTGGAATACAGTTTGCTTTAACAACCATAACAATCTATCAAATCCTGTATATTCAGATGGCAGGTGGAGGTCAGTCACCCTGTGTCAGTATGAGGTCGTCAGGATCCACTCCGTATTTGACAGCAGCTCTCTCCCTGGCCTCCTGTTCACTCCGGCCCCACACCCATCTCTCCTACAGCACAGAGGTCCCACCAGGAAGAACCAGCTTATAACAAGAAATATCACAGGAATATCACAGTAAAAGAATTGGCCAGTCAACTTGCTTTCTACATTGGAATAGTTGTATTTATTGCCTCACCTCTTGTGTGTGCTTAGAATCTGGGAGAACTACTTGATAGGCTGGAATCTGATGACCCCACCAAAGCTGCCTGGAAATGCACCAATCACTGGCAGGGGAAATAAAACAGGCACACATTGTGTGTAGGGAAATAAGTCAAAACAAGGACTTGTTTATCTCATTTCTAATAAGAATAGTGGAGAAGGGCAGAGATAAAGATGCCTGTCTTCCAAAATCTCGGTGCCTTGTGTTACTTAGCACAGACGTCAAGGCTTGTTGTTGCTTTGTTTACTGATTCCAACACCACTTCATGGCGGCCAGGGCCAGTTACAGACTTGTAGATACCTGATGTTGGAGAGCCAGTTCTTCCATGTTTTGGTATAAAAATGAGGAACGATCTCCAGCTGTCCCTCTTCCACAGCCTAAGGGAGGGAGCCATGTATTTGACATTACACACTTCGTTGACTTGCTCGTTCATATAAACGCACTGACCTACATACAAGCAGTCATAATGACCCACTCAGATTACCTGTATTGCTCTTTTTGCCATTTCCTCGCAGCGCACAAACCATTGCTTCCTTAACAAGGGCTCGATGACATCCCCAGAGCGACTGAGACACGAGGAGGAAAGCACAACAGAGAGCCATCAGGGTCCAGCTCAGCACAAAGGAGCGTTGTCGCGGTAACTGGGTGTGGCCGTCATGTGGGCCAGGAATGTGATGGGTCCCATTCAACTAGATTCAGTTACTGGATTTTACAGCGCTTGCACTGGCACACAGTGGCAGCAGACTGTGTTTGGGACTGAATGTGTCTCCCTTTACCTGCAGACAGGTAGAGACATGGCATGCTCCTTCTTTGCCCTGAACAGCCTCTTCTCAGTCAGTGCATCTATCACTCGTTCTCGGGCGTCAAAGCGTTTCACTCCCTGTGGGGAGAGCGAGAGGGAGGCGGGAAAGAATAATGAAGTGACCTCTGACCTATGTCATGAAATCTCACACAGCCCGCCGACAATTACAGGTCGCAGGAAAGAGTTGTGCACCTGCAACCACTGGCCACAGAGTGGAGTCATTGTCCCGTCCCCTTCGATCACAGTGAGACGAGGAAGAGAGTGTCTCTGAGCGAGGAGGAAGTCTGCGTGGTCATGTGCCGGAGTGACTTTCACAGCCCCTGGAAAACACGGATATTTCTCCACTTGAGCCAATAATCGTAATTATGACAATAATACAAAACATTCAATGTATTCAAATGATCGGTTGTTAAATCCAGTTAGGCTACCTGTTCCCAGCTCCATGTCCACCATGGTGTCAGTGATGATGGGCAAAAGTCTGTCAGTGAATGGGTGTCTACACCGTTTACCATGAACCTTCTGGAAATATAATTTAAGATTATTACATTTACAGATCCCTTCAACACTCCATATGAACAACCCAATATGTTTTGGTTATGGTAGACAACAAGCACAAAAAGCAGTGGTTGTCGTCTATACTAGCCTGATATCGTGGGTCATCAGGGTGTACAGCAATAGCCACATCTCCCAGCATCGTCTCAGGACGGGTGGTGGACACTGCCACCTCCCCGTCTGTGGTAGAATATAAAAGCAACAATCACAGGATAAAGCGATAACGCAGTGGCCCAGGTTTGATTCTTGACCAGGCCATTTCCTGCATGTCTTCCCCTCTCTCTTTCTCCCTGATTTCCTGTCTGTCTCCATATTGACATTGGGGTCACAACTCACTCACCTTGGCCTTCAATAGGGTAGGCAAAAGTGACCATGGTTCCAAACTCCACCTTGTCTTGGTAGCCAGGAACGGACAACATTGTCCGCCCAGCCAACTGCTTTGAGTCAACCTATAAAAATCAAAACACGTCTTTATCAAAATCCTTAATAGTTATATTTCAAATGTAAGGATGTAAATCAACAATTTGACACCATAAAACAAAAAGGTGATGGATTATGCTCTGTTCACATCACATTACATACCAGACTGCAGGTACTAGTGACATATGTCCCCCCTTTTAGGGTCTGGTCTGACTGGCATTCTCACCTCTATGTCGGAGATGGCAGACTCCAGAGCACAGCTCCAGTTGACCAGCCCCTCTGAGCGATAGATTAGTCCAGAGTCACACAATCTTACAAAGGCCTCAGACACAGCAAGGCTGAAACCCTGAACAGACATTAAGACAGTCAAACATCAAAGCATGCATTTACTATCATTATTAATATAGAGCTCTATAGTGTTTTACTTGGTCCATGGTGAAGCAGGCTCTGCTCCAGTCCAGCGAAGCCCCAAGTTTCCTTAGCTGGTGATAGATTTCATCTCCTTTCCTGAGACAAACAAGCACAAATACAGTCGTATGCAAAAGTTTAGGCACCCCTCTGAGGCTGCATGATAATTTCCTGTCTTCACCAAAAAAGATCAATATAATATTGTAATATTACTTTTCTAGTTAACACTGAGTGCTGGGGTGTTTTCCAGACAAAGATATTTGGTGTAGCAGTATTTAGTTGTGTGAAATTAAATCAAATGTGAAAAAAAGGCTGTGCAAAAGTTTGGGCACCCTTATCATTTATTTGATTTGAATACCTCTGCCTACTAAATGCTGATTAACTGCAACACATAGTTAGTCTGATTAACTCGTTAAGCCTTCAATTACATAAAAAGGTGCATTCAATCATTAGAAAGGGTATTTAAGTTAGCCAATTGCAAGTTTTGCTTCTCTTTGATTCTCCTCTGAACAGTGGCAAAATGGGGGCATCAAAACAGCTATCAAATGATCTAAAAACAAAGATTGTTCAGCAGTATGGTTTAGGGGAAGGCTGCAAAAAGTTATCCCGGAGGTTTCAGCTATCAGTTTCCACTGTGAGGAATGTCATTAGGAAATGGAAGGCAACAGGCACAGTTCTTGTTAAGGCCAGAAGTGGCAGGCCAGGAAAAATAACAAAGAGGCAAAGGCGAAGAATGGTCAGAATGGTCAAGGACAACCCTCAGATCACCTCCAAAGAGCTGCAAGGTCATCTTGCTGCAGATGGTGTCACTGTGCATTGCTCGACCATTCAGCGCACATTGCACAGAGAACAGCTGTATGGGAGAGTGATGCGGAAGAAGCCTTTTCTGCACACGCGCCACAAAAAGGCTCGCTTGAGGTTTGCCAAACTACATTTGAACAAGCCAGGCTCATTTTGGAACAAAGTACTGTGGACTGATGAGACAAAGATGGAGTTATTCGGTCACAACAAGAGGCGTTACGCATGGAGGCAAAAGAACACAGCATTCCTAGAAAAACACTTGCTGCCCACAGTAAAATTTGGTGGGGGGTCCGTCATGCTGTGGGGCTGTGTGGCTAGTGCAGGAACTGGGAATCTAGTTAAAGTTGAAGGTCGTATGGATTCAACTCAGTACCAGCAAATTCTGGACAATAATGTTCAAGAATCTGTAACAAAGCTGAAGTTACGGCGCAGTTGGGTGTTCCAGCAGGACAACGACCCGAAACATTGCTCCAAATCCACTAAGGCATTTATGCAGAGGAACAACTACAATGTTTTGGAATGGCCATCCCAGTCCCCAGACTTGAATATAATTGAAAATCTATGGGGTGACTTGAAGCGGGCTGTCCACGCTAGGCACCCATCAAACCTTACTCAACTGGAGATGTATTGTAAGGAAGAATGGTCCAAATTACCTCAATCCAGAATCCAGACACTCATCAGAGGATATAAAAAGCGTCTAGAAGCTGTTATTTTTGCAAAAGGAGGCTCTACTAAATATTAATGTGATTTTTCTGTTGGGGTGCCCAAATTTATGCAAGTGTCTAATTCTCTTATGATGCGTATGGCATATTTTCTGTTTATCAAATAAACCTTATTTCACGGCTAAAATATCACTGTCCATGACGTATGTGTATATATATGACAAAGACGTTCCTCATCCAAACGCCCAACATTTTATAGATGAAAGTAATGGAGATTATCAGGGGTGCCCAAACTTTTGCATACGACTGTATAATGAATTATGTGATCTAGGGTGTAGGAAGACAGAGTAGAGAAGAGAGAGAGGGAGAGAGAGAGAGGGAGAGAGGAACACTTACTCATTCCTCCAGTTCCAGACCTCCTTCAGGAACTCCTCTCGGCTGAAGTCATGTCTGTGTTTTCCTTGCTCCCTCAACAACCTCCGCTCCACCACTGACTGAGATTAGGGTAACAACAAAGACACACAAGAAGGGTGACAGCTTTTACACATGACCAGCTTTTGATATGGCTTTAAGATGCCTTTCACATTCCCAAATACAATAGATGGCTTGGATTATAAATTACAGGAACATGAAATGTACCTGTGTAGCTATGCCAGCATGGTCACACCCAGGAACCCAGAGGACTTTATAGCCCTGCATTCTCCTCCTAACACATAAAAACATCACATTTGTCAAATCATTGGATAGGTTTCAGTTCACTCTGTCTTACACGGTTCAAGCAAGTTGATACATTCTGGATACATCCAAGACATCACATATATGTTAGTAAGAAACAGTTACCAGCGAGCCAAAGCATCCTCTATGGCTACAGTCAGAGCATGGCCAAGGTGCAGACTCCCAGTAACATTAGGTGGAGGGATGCACATGGAGAAGGAACGGTTCCTTGAATGAGGCAGCCTCTCCTAAACAGGTATCAGAAGAAATATTCACACACCGACACTGCAATCCTACCCAACCATTATAATCATTGAAAATAAACAAAAATGTAATGACATCACTAAATATGATTTAACATGATGTAGCATCCTGTTTTAGTGTTGTTTATGGTTAGCTTACATGGTGCTCGGGCGTAAAGAAGCCTTCCTTCTCCCACCACTGGTACCAGCCGAACTCCACATATTCAGGGCTGTAAGACGTAGGCAAAGGAAGGGTGGTATCTAAAAGAGAGAGGGAGGAAGTCAAGTAGGGCTATACAGAAAAAGGACCACTTTAGAGTAAACAAACACTGATATAGACAATCTGTCACACTGCAAGATAAGGTAAACATAACAGATTGTTAGGACAAAGAAGCTTAGTCCACAAAAGGTATACCTTTCTTTTCCCCAGGAAGGATTGATGCATTGTATGTTATCCGCCCTTTTTCACTCCATTTTATTCCTGGATCATTCTGAAATTGTTATTGATGCAATATTTGTATTAATATATTTGTTTTCACATCAAAAAATCTGAATAATATGAGAAGGGTTTGTGGATTACATTGTGTGGCTTAGTCAATATGGCCTTCTCCTTGTCTATCTTTCGCCTTTTTTTCTCTTCTTGAGTCCGAAGAAAGGGAGTTGATTGAGATGAGGACTGAGGTTTTGGGGTATTGTGTGAACAGAAACTGCAGGACCAGGTATCCTTACACCTGTGTATTCCTCTCTCTACAGCCCTCACACAGAGGCCACAAGTGTGCCTCCACATCTGCAAAATGAACCAAGAGGTAGGGGGACACAACAAGAAATGTAAATATGCTACTTCTACGTTCTTTAAAAGCGTCAAAATGTACAAAGATATATTAAATATAATTTAATATTTTATACATAATACGCGGGTTTTCTCAATTTAACTTTTATGCCAGCCCATGATCAATGTTAGAGACTTTATGTATCTCCAAAATATGTTAGATATCTAGAAGTTGCACATTCGCGATGGTCGTTATTCAGTCAGACATTACACATGAATTAGATATTATGTCGTATGCTAACAGATCAGATACCAGATACATAATGGGTGATGACTGCTTACATCTATTCATTTATTATAGCTACCTTCAATGCACTGAGTCCATGAGCGCAGACATCTTTGCTGCGACCTTTCAACTATGACCTGTTTGAACAAAAACAGCCTACATTTGGTTCCTAACCTTTAATTAAAGCACAGTACGGCCATATTCTTAAACACGGTTCGATGTGTATATCATTGATCGTCAACTTGTTAGGGCCATTACATTATTTTTATGCCTTAATCAATGTCATATGTTTGAAGAGCAAAATTATTTATTTTATCAGACAAACTTTTTGGGGGACAACAGGAAGTGGTCCGTATGAGATTTGTTTCCTCCAAACAGTCCGCGTCTAGTAGTGTTGAGACAAGCTTGGCCCACGTAACGAGCTACCTAATCCGAAATACATTGTTTGTTGTGTGTATTTTTATAGAGGTTGCTGTACATTTTGTTCGTTAATAACGTTGCTTGACATTTTTTCTTGTTCACTGTTGACTTGAGTTTATAACGAAACGCTAGCTAGCAGCTCATCGTCACCAGGATGGCGGAGGTCCAACAAGGTACTTCTAGTGAAACGATAACCGAGACCGTTCAAATTGATACACCACCACCGCCCCAGCAGGTAAACATAATCGCCGAATAACTGGTTGTACACCAATTGTAAACTATCTTGACTAGTTATGTCAAAACGTTTGTTAGCCATCTTTCTCTGTATGCCGCTTTGCGACCATTCTTTGTAGCTACATTCATTAACCAACTAACGCTTGACTGACCGCACCCAAATATTATCTTGGTTGATGCTTCACAAATGACAGTTCACTTTTGCTAGTGTAGTCAGCAACCATTTTAGAGCTAGGTACTTATGACCGTTCCTTGGTTTATATCCCGTAACCTTGCAAGGTATAAGTTAATCAAAATGTACTGACATAGATTCATAGTATGTGGGTGATGCAACCTGGCCTTGCGTTCCAATCGTGCTTCTTTCTCCCGACACAGGAGGGACGCAGCCTAACTATTAAACTGAGGAAGAGAAAAACTGATAAGAAAGTTGAGTGGTCCAGTGACACAGTGGACAATGAGCACTTGGGAAGGAGGTCCTCAAAATGTGAGAATCCACTTTACACCGTTATAGATGTGTCTGTGATAGCCATTTTCCCATTGTTTCTCTTTGTGAAATGCTGATGTTATTGATAAACCCACAGGTTGCTGTGTCTATGAGAAACCAAGGCAGTTTGGAGAGTCTTCCTCTGAGAGTGAGGGAGATGACGACGAAGGCTGTGGGAGTGCACACTGCGTTCTAGGACACGGCAAAGACAGACATGGACAGAGGGAAGATGGTGGGACCACGGTGCCTCCTAGTTCTGGAAGTGGTTCACATACCCACTAATGTTTCTGGGCATCGTGTGGGAATAAAGGAGTGGTTCTGATAATGACAATGAAACATCACAAAACGGCACTCTTTTACTTAGTTTAGTCACTGCGTTCATGAGAGGAAAGGGTTAGGATAGCTTCGGAGAAATAATTGCTGGTTATAGGTTGCCTGTTAGATACACATTGGTATGATTGGGACTGGGAGTTCATTGTATATAACACAGCAACTTTACTTATTTTTTTATAAAGATTACCTTTCCTAAATTATTTGAGTCTTAATGCTTAATCTTTCTCAATTTTGCTGCAGTAATCGTGGCCTGGGAACCAGTTTGATTATGTTTGTCAAGACCTTTTGCAAGGTGAGATTCTGATCTAACGGATTGACAGGCACCCAGACGATCTGAAATGTCATCTATGAAAAATGTAGGTAAAGTCACTGTTTTAGCCAGTGGATGGCTTCTTCCTATGTCAAAAATTCCGTTACGCTTTTAATCTTCTTTCTTGTTATCATATCAGAGGCACTATTGTGAATAATTCCAAATGACACTATATTTTTGGCATGTTCACAATCTAACATATTGCTCTACAACAGTATCAATAACAGACTATTGGAGATGACACAAATCTAAATGAAGTTTTTTCTTACATTTTGCACATTTGGGCTGGTTGGGGAAGTCTGATCTTTCTTTGAATTAATATTACATAGACAATCCTCATATGTAACTACCTTAAAGTTGTTTTTTTCTTACAAGGATAGTTTATGGGTTTTAATGGAGTTTTATCATTAAAACAGATAAATTGTAAATTGCCAGACATTTGTATGTGTAGGTGCTTTCGATGCTTGCACCAATCCAATAGTTTGAAATCCATGTTGTGGCAAGAGTTAGCTTATCAGGAAATAGGCAGGATGTCTTGGGTTGAATAATTACACACAAAGAACCATAAAACAATGCTGATGGGTCGATGTGTATCATTGCCTGGGCTAAACACATGAGTACATGTATAACCCCAGAGCAATTGTTATTTAAACGTGCTGTGTTCTACTGAAAGGGGATACAATGCATTTTGTGTTTGGCAGATCCATTACTATGATGTACATATATAAACTTGAGATTGGTGACAGCGTACAGTAGTCGTGAATTGGGCAAGTTAGATGAAGTATTTGAGTGGATATGACAACGGTGCATGTTTTCTGGTTTCGTGTGTCTCAACTTCAATCCACTCTCACAGTGAAGGATCTCATTCTTAATGGTTTTGAGTCAAACCACTCGACTCAAACTGTGTTTCATATATGACATTCAGTATTATGAATTACATGTAATTCCGCCAAATTTTCTGTAACATCAGTAAACACACGTTATTGTACCGGTAAGGCACCTTTCTGTATATAAGTCATATAAGAGTGGATTTAATGTGAATAAAGTTTTCAACTGTGATCATATCGTTGTATCTGTTCCATCTCTAGACATCTCACATTAAGGTAGGCTAAATGGCCCAAGATACGGATATAGAAATGCTACTTCAATGTAGGTGTCAGTTTCTGAGCCCTGCTGGGTTAACTGAGGAAGATCAACATGTAAGTGAGTAGCCATACATACAGAAGTATTAATAAGTTAAAATGATCCTTTCACATTCATTCACCAACTCTGCTGTCCACAGCGAGGATATTTTGGGCACTCCTGTCTGTGTGCCAGGATCATGGATGGACCCCCACACCTGATTGATTTAAGTCTCAAGAAATCCTCCACCAGATTTGATGCTTAACAAAGATTGTGAATAATTGCACATACATGTACTTTTAGTGCAATTCGGTATACTGTATATAGAGCTAATCTTGTTTTACATCACAAAAATTGACATTTGGGTCATGGTTCTTGGTTTTCTTGATACTGTGAACTGTTCAAAGTGAAATAAATGCAGATACTTCTTAAAATATTGCCTAAAATCAACACCCAGATGCAGCTGTAAAATTTTGAAAAATATGTCAACTTTATTTACCCAGTGGAACTATTTTAGTCTCAGTGTACAGTGATGGGGGTCAGAACAGTCACAAATCTAGATGGACAGTTATAGGTCTTGGCTCCTTCCCATCACATGCATACTCCCCTTAACCCTTATGAGAAACACACCACCTTAACATTCAACTAGCCATGGCATGGCTCATGGCTCTGCTGTCTTTTGTACATATATAAGACCTTAGTGTTACTTCAACAGCAATCAACAGCATCCAGCAATTCAAAAGGTTTAGGTTTCTAAATTACAAAGCTGAGTTTCTTCACAATACGAAAGATGGAACCTGATAAAACCTTGATGAAAACACACACAAGGAGTAAAAAGGAAGAACTCCCTCCCCCCCCCCTCGATATTATCAATATACAATGGACATTGACATGTGATTGCTTTGAACTCTCACTTTTGCTGACATGGAAAAAAAACATTTGATTTACAGCATGGATACTTTAAAGCCCCTTTCTGACATGCATAGATAAGGCAGCAAAAATGCATCGCAAATTGTATTCAACAGGTTCACAGTTGTTTATATGGGAGTGTTACGAGGCATAGAACTCTTAGTTAAAAGTAGAATCTCTTAGGTCTGTCACAACTGTGACAAGGCAAAGGACATTTTGAAATATCAAATAGTAAAATCATAGGCAAAACAATTTACAAAGGATCACTGAGAATAAAGTAACGTTATTTAATACTGGGGATATTTTTATGAAATTAGGTTAACTAACCATGCAAAATGTAAAAAAGCCTATTTAATTGTCTATACATGACAAAACATTGCATGTAAAAAGGTGCTGGTATTGAGTGAATATTAAATCTACTGAGAGTGGTATTCATTCAGTCAAGTCCATTTCCAAACATGTCAGAATCAAACATGTCCAGGTTTCCATTTCTTTTAGACACATAGGAAGGTACGTTTTGGTGACAAATAGAAGAACAATAGTTTTGATCATGAAAAGTATATATGTAAATATAATATATACACACATTTGTAAGAATTACCAAGTATGTAGTGAAAATGCTTTGCCACTGCTCCATTTAGAGTAGTCTTGAACAATGAAATATTCGCTTTCAGATGCTTATTATTCTTCCCTTCATTGCACATAGTATTAGACCCATGGGCTCAGCTTGGAACATGGAATTGTCTTGAATTGTCAGCCACATACAAACAGGGTTGCCTGTGAAGAAAAATAAAGAAAATCAATAAGTAGTTTTGAAAGTTTCAACATAATTTGAATTGTCTATTATGGAAAAGACTGGTCATTTATGGTATTTAACATAGGTGTCTTTTACTTGTGACTTTTAACATTGCCCCCTCAATACACAAATCACATCTGTTGCAGCATCACAGCTCTCAGCTTCAACCATGACAACCCACATCAGAAAGAGAACTGTATCTGTCCTGACTTCATGCTCTTCAACAAGGCCAAGGGTTCACACTGACTTATTGACTTTACTTTAATGACTCTAATATTCTGCACTACATCACTGCATCTTGTACATTTGTATTTGTTGTCATATTTGTATTTTTTGTATTTTTATATTGTAAATTAGGCAACTTATATTTTATTGTATATTTTATTTTAAATATAATTCCACTTTAGTATAGATAGTATAGATATTTAGTATAGACAGTCCACATATTCAAATTTAAGGATACTATATGTTTATTGTATGCACCTTCCTGCCAAAGCAAATTCCTTGACTGTGCAAACTTTCATGGCCAATAAATCCCTTTCTGATTCTGATTCTGATTCTGATGCTGGTTGTATACTTGAGAATGTTATGATTCATTTTCTGTGGCAGGAAGAAAAAAATAGCTTTGGGCTGATGGCTGGCTGGACAAACTAAGGGAGACATTGTACTCAATTCTCAGTATTCTGGGCTGTTAACTAACCATGGCAACCATAATGATATCCATGCAAACATTTCTTTTTTTAACTTTAAATCTGTACCACAAGATGGGAAAAAGGCAGATAACATTGAGATGATGGCCAGGAGGTTGGAGTTCTTGCTAATACCATGCTCACATAGACCTGTGTAATGCAAAGAAGTGACTAGGTCAACAAGGAAAATACCTCAACAAAAGAGGAACAAGGAAACTGCAGGGAGAACACACAACGTGGCTAGTAAATACAGATTGTTCCTTGACTCTTTTCTGATCCATGACCTTCTACTATACTGTATACGCTTGTTTGTCAATAAATGAATAAAATGTAAATGTAGAACACATTATGAGCACATACCAAAATAACTTATGTAAGGCACAATCCTTCCTTTGTAGTCAGGTGCAACTCTGTATGCTCATCATTGTCTTTTGTTTCCTGTTCATCCAACTTTTCATCCATGTCTTCCTTGAGTGGATCATCCTCTCCAAGAATCACGCTCTGCCGAACACTGACAGAGATGACCAACGCTTGCACAATACCATAGACCAGAGCAAACTGTGGGAGAAACTCCTGGATCAGGAGAAGCAATCCTGCCATTCCAACAATGGAGACGAAGAACAGAGCCATTCCATGTAGCCACAGCTTTAGGGCCCCCTGAACCCCCAACACTTCCAGGATGAACTTGGCAGGTGGGGAGACAGTCCAGAGGAACCCCACCACAAACAGATCAAACAGGTGGCGGATAAAGTTGAAGCAGATTTCAAAGTGCTCAGGCACTATTTCCCCCATCCAGGATTGAGAGAGACGGAAATAAAGTGACTGCCGAAAAGAGGGAGGTGTGGGAGAGGGTGGAGGGGTTCCATAGTCAGAAAACTCCTCGTCGTGATTCGAGTCCCAATCTGCCTCGCTCCAACCGATACATTTCCTCTGTCTGAGACTAGAATTCCCAGATGCTCTCGGCCAAAATAAGTTTGAGGAGGGAAGGATCTTGTTCCACCATCTAGGGGCATGTTCTGCTTTCGCTTCAGTCTCCTGCTTCCCTGCACACAACTCCGTAATTTCCATTGGCTGTAGTTTCTCCTCTGCTTCGATGTACTCCTCATTTACTACAGTTTGGTCATTTAGCTTGCTGCTTTTTCCCCAAACCCAGCCTGTCAAAGTTCCCAATCCCCAACTGCCTCTCATATGCTGTTTCTCTTCTATCACATGTTCGTCCCTCATGTCTGACACTGAGCTACTGCTCCATGGGCGGTTTGAGATTGCGGGACGCACCCAGCTCCAAACTCGTCCTACCACAGCTGCCATAACGCCCCGTTGCCTGTCTAATTTTGTTCTACTCTACGGCACGAAAAAAAAACACTTAACTTTTCTACAACTTAATGCAGCCACTTTGCATAGCTGCTTGAAAACAATTTAAGGCTGGGCGGAAGACGTGAACACTAAGACACACTGGCACACCTGTGTTCCCTAAAACCGAAACGTACTAGTACAAAGCTAGCTATGTCTCTGGTAGACTTTCTAACTAGCTTTCGCATTCTAACTAGCATCCCCAAGCATGCTTAAGTTGATCTAAACATTACAAGACCTTCACAATACAATCAAACTGACCAAGCTAGCTATTAACTACCTTTACAGTACTTTCTCATCAGCAGACAGTGGAGGCTTGAAGAGCTAGCTAGCTCTAGCTTTAGTAGCTCGCTGTGATATCAAGATAACTTTAGAAGTCGACGTGGAGCAAATTTGGGAGGAAATGACAAGTTTCATTCGATCAGCATGGCGCTCAACTCTACGCAGTGTACCTGCCACAACAATGGAAACAGATCTAATTAAACATTCTAATGTATCGGACTTCTAGCTTGCTAGGAGCAACCTTGATGTCTGGCATTTATTCTTACCTAACCAACCTCGCAGTGGAGACTAGCCAGTGACCCACTAGCAACAGAACGTCGCTATCCCTAATATGAAGCATACATCCGTTGTGCTCGACCAGCGGTAACTTTAATACTCTGATCAGACTAGGTAGCCAACTTGTTAAACAAGTCTGGACGCAGTAAACCATTTACATTTCCGTGGTTTAGTCAGTAGTGCGCAGGTAGGTATTTGGACGCCAGTTCTTGACAAAACGACGTAAGCAGTGATCTAGCCACGTATTGGCTGCGGGTAACCCAGTCTGCGGTTAGCTACGTGCATTTTTTTGAATGACAGTAAATTACATCTAATTCAACACTGATGAATCAGTCACTTTCATAAATGCCATAACGTGTTCGAACCTGGCTAGTAAACCCGTTTACCAAAACGGAGAACCCTTTATCACTCCCTTGATTAATAGGCAGTGTAGTGCTTCTACATTCACTTGATCGTTATGATGAGCAGTCATAGAAACACAAAGCCATACACAGGTTTTACTTCACAGGTTAAAATATCCTGTTTGTATTTATTGGAGGGAACAAAAACATTATTGAAAACAATCTTGGTACATTTTCAGTCATGCACCAACACCATGAGGGTTTTCTGCCAACATCATGACTATTCGTTACAAAACTCCATGCAAGAAGTTTTGCGACTGTAGAGCTCCTTGAATTGCCCTGTGAAGCAAAAACCAAGTCAATAAGCCGTTTAAAAACATGTCCTTTTTTTGTGGCTATAATATGTCTCAGTGCGCTGCGAGTAAACATCAAAATTGATCAGTTGAACCAATAATGCAATCATCATTGACAGTTCGATAACTCGTATAGATAATAGCAACTATGCTTACCCAAACAAAATGGTGCTTGTCCACAGGTCCTGAAATGAAATATTTTACAATTAACACATCTGTTATATCATTTACAGATTAGGCCATGTGTTTGCAGTGCGAGTTCAGTGCACTGTGAAATAGCATCACGTTAAAATCAGAGACTCTAGTCTAGAAAGCTCATCACAACACACACATTAAGGCACAAGGCACCTTTTTATTCATTATACTCACCAAATGATTGACATGCTGACAACATATGCAGTCTCATGAAGCCCTGCAGACAAATCATAACATTACAGAATGTCCAGGAAAGCAAAGGCTAGTCAAACTCTTAGTAAAATATAGTGTCTCAGTGCGCTGCGAGTAAACATCAAAATTGATCAGTTGAACCAATAATGCAATCATCATCGACACTGGGATGACCCCCCCATTAGATAACTAACTTGATGCTTAACAAAACATTAACTTTTACAATTGTGACATGATCTGTACATATTTAGACCATGAGTTTGCAGTGAGATCAGCACACCATGAAAGTCTCATCTACAGACATTATAAGGCACCTTCTTGTATATTGTACTCACCTCGTGATTGCCAATGTGGCATCATAGCATGTCGGTCTCATGACGTCCTATAAGGAAACACATACCATTACAGCAACACCCAGGTGACTACGGGAACGTGTTAATTCACCCAACTGTGTTCAGTGCGTTGTAAGACATCTTCACGGTTAAGTCAGAGACTCTAGTCTAGAAATCATCATTACACAAGCCATATTTCATGTGTCAACAGAACAGCATGACACCACTAACCTGTTAAATTCTTTGTCAATCTGATGGTCCAAAAAAAGAAAAGGGAATGTATCCAAAGCCTAAGGATTCATATAAAAAGAAGAAACGGGCCATTAACAATGATTGATGCCATCAAATTAGTTCAACTAAACAAAATGTGTGTCAGTGCACTGTGAAAGATCTTCACGGTTAAGTCAGAGACTCTAGTCTAGAAAGCTCATCATACACACATTAAGGCACAAGGAACCTTTTCATTCATTATACTCACCAAATGATTGACACGCTGACAACATATGCCGTCTCAAGAAGCCCTGCAGACAAATCATAACATTACAGAATGTCCAGGAAAGCAAAGGCTAGTCAAACTCTTAGTAAAATATAGTGTCTCAGTGCGCTGCGAGTAAACATCAATATTGATCAGTTGAACCAATAATGCAATCATCATCGACACTGGGATGACCCCCCATTAGATAACCAACTTGACACTTAACAAAACATTAACTTTTACAATTGTGACATGATCTGTACATATTAAGACCATGAGTTTTCAGTGAGAGATCAGCACACCATGAAAGTCTCATCTACAGACATTATAAGGCACCTTCTTGTATATTGTACTCACCTCGTGATTGCCAATGGGGCATCATAGCATGTCGGTCTCATGACGTCCTATAAGGAAACACATACCATTACAACAACACCCAGGTGACTAAGGGAACGTGTTAATTCACCCAACTGTGTTCAGTGCGTTGTAAAACATCTTCACGGTTAAGTCAGAGACTCTAGTCTAGAAATCATCATTACACAAGCCATATTTCATGTATCAAAAGAACAGCATGACACCACTAACCTGTTTAATTATTTGATGGAACTTCAGGTTGGAGACGCCTTGTTGCCAAGAATTCCTGGAGGGGAAACGTTGTGTTATAACAATGACTCATGCCATCAAATGAGTTTAACTAAACAAAATGTGTGTCAGTGCACTGTGAAAGATCTTCACGGTTAAGTCAGAGACTCTAGTCTAAGAAATCATCATTTCACACAACAGAATAAGCCATATTTTGAAGGGGAGGCAATCTTAGAACTCACCATGTGCAGGGACGCTTTCACCCCACTGTCCGCATCCCACTGACATGTTTGGAAATGTAACCTTGGGTGCAAGAAAAGGAGTTAGAATCATGTTGGAATCAACAATCCTTGCATTGGAAGACTAACAATTTGCCTTCAGTGCACTGTGAAATAGCATCATGTTTAAGTCAGAGACTCTAGTCTAGTATATCATCATAGGCATTGTTGTGGGGGGGGAAACATAACGCTACAGCAGTGCCTTACCAATCATGCGCACATGGGATCCGTTCAGAGTGTACGGCTACCAGTCATGCGACTTCAGTAGGCCTACACATGAATATGGCAACTAAGAGACGTCACTCCAGTTGAGGCACACGAATGATCTTGGTTTACATTACTCAAGTCAAATGAACGACCATAACAGGCATCCTTCTTGTTAGCCTACTACTTATCCATAACGAACAAGGTAAACAAATGCAGCCCTTCAATGTCCTTTCCCGGTACACCATTATCAGTTCAAATTAACTTAAATCTAAAATTGTTCGAAGGCACGTGGTTGTATGCACGAATGGCGTTTTAGCGCCGTCTTACGTTCACAAGCCAATTTACGTTACCATGCCAAGTAAAACAACTTATTTGCAACCTTTCATCCATATTCGCTACATTTTAAATATAACATATCCGCTTTTGTTTGGATGGTTCGTAAAACGCCACGAATTTGTAGAATATTATACATCCTTCTATAGTCTTCGTAGCACGCCGACCTCGACTTCCTTACTCGAGCTAACGATCAGCAGAGATCTTCACAACGCATGTACAGGGAATTTATACAGGGTCCTGCTTTTTTCTATGGCGGCCATACACACCGCCTGTTTCATTAGAAACCATACAAAACTATAGTTAACCTATTCAATAAAAAAACATATTCAATTGGACTGTTGATTGGTTTTTCGGAATTTTAAAACACACACAAGTCAAATTAATGTACAAATGTTACATTCAAGAAACTGCTGTAATATAGTTGGTTGCCGCGAGGGGTCGTTAGTTTGTTGAAAACTGAACACTTTCACCACGCCCACACTACAGGTTTTCAGTGTACGTCACGGAAGTCAGTTACATGAAGTGAAGATGGCGACCGCCTACGAAAGATTCAATTTGTAAGTAACTGAAGTACTTTATTTAATCAAATATACAAACACAGTGAAGTGTGCATTATTTACGTGTCTAGTAACAGAGATTTAGGATGATCTGTTGCTCAAACCATGTTATGGTTATCAAAAGACGATAGACACAAAATGAGATTGAACTGAACTTGCCTTTCTCGCAAATGCAGAGTTTGCATTTGCCCCGATTGATTTAGTCGATCCATACCACATTACGTAACACTGGTCGGCAAGTTGGATCTTGGTGACACATTATTATTCTGTATTACTGTCACTTTTATATCTGGTGATCTAAGCTAGTGATGTGATTGTGATCACCTTCTCAAACTGTCTCTGGACTAGCTAAGTGTCAGAAGCAGATCATGAAACAGCCACCTGGGTTTACAGGCAGGGTGGAACTCAAGTGGAGTCAGCGACTATATGTATGGTGTTGCTTTAACTGGTTAATTTAATAAGATCACTGTTATTGTGCCCACATATAGGAAATCATAAACGACACATACAATGTATGTGCGAGTGTTGAGTGTTTCGAATTTTGCATGCATTTTCAACGATAGACCTAACGTTGGTTTTCTTTCGAGTATAAGACCATGTTGAAGCTGTTGGGAACGTTTTAGAAAGTAGGAGGCCACATATTTCTGGTGCAGGATTTTCCTGCTTGGCATGGGAATTGTTCAACCCTGTAGAACAAACATTACTTTACAATGGAGGACTTATGCTAGACGTGAGCCATACTTGCTATGTGTTAGGCTTTTTTCTATTACTTTACATTCCTCATTGAATTTCATTGACTGCAATGCAAGGGCCCTAATGTTGTGGAATAATTATGTAAGGTACTAGTTTATAAAAATGTATAATGTAATCTTCAACCTAGACTAACAGCTTCTAGACTAGCTATCGCCAATGCAGGTGGCAACAAGCAATACATCAAGCTTTCTTGGCTTCTCACAAATAGAATAAGCTGTAAAATGTTACTTCTCCAGGATTGGCTCTAACAGTGGTAGCCTAAACATTCAGATCCCATTCACATCATGTTACAGTGCAGGTGACAGAATGACTGGAATTTTTTGTCCTCCTGCAGGCACACCACTCCAGAAAAGTTCTTCATCGAAGCGTGTGACGATGGCGCAGATGCTGTCTTGGTCATTGATAGGATATCATCAGAGATGACCCTGACAGGTGAAACTGCCTACTAGACTTCAGAATGGAGTGGACCAATCTCATGTGGAATATTATTAAGTGAAAGCATAAGAATACTACCTCTACCCTACCTTAAACTGTTCTCATCAGAGATGGCGGGGTACCATTAGAATCCTATGTATTAAATCATCAAGGCATTTGCCCTTACTTTAGCTCTCGCCATCCCATTGCTTTTTTATCACGACTCACGTAGGATAATTTTTGCTCAGTCATGATTTCTATTGGAGTGTTTTGTCTAATTACAGTGACTGTTCTTTTTTTTAACCGAATGGAATGAGAACATTTGATGAACTTGTTCAACTGAAATAGAAAAGGGGCCCCTTTACATGCCCTTGTCTTGTGTATGTAGTTAGAAGCCTTTTGTTAAAGATCAGCTTACGTATGTTTTTATTTCAGGAAAAAAGGATGTCCCTCCCTCAGCTGTCACAAGGCCCATCTGTGGCATTATGGGAACAATTCACCTCGTTGCAGGTTTGTAAGACAGTGCCTGCGACAGCACTGTCACCATTCTGGACATACTGTGCTCGTTGAAACACACTGCATAGATGGATAGATAGAAAAAGAGAGATGGAAAGAGATACATTCTTACTTTACTTCATTAGTCTAAACCATCTCTCCATGCATAGGGATGTACCTCATTGTCATTACCAAGAAGAGGAACGTGGGAAGCCTCTTGGGCCATGCAGTGTGGAAGGCTGTTGATTTTGACATCATCTCCTATCAGAAGACCATGCTCCACCTCACAGAGATCCAGGTTACTAACACTCTTCTTGCTTTTGGTCCAACAAGTCTGATTAGTCGGTTGGCATAGCAAGTATTTAACCATTGTGACTAATAACAATGCTGGCGATAAACGCTCCACCTAAGTTCACCGAAATCTCCTTGCTGTGACCCTGTCCTTGAAGCTAGGACAGCTTTGATGGCAGTACAGTAGCTTGCACTGAGAGTGGACCCAGGGTTTAGACAGGATCAGTTTTATTGTCCTCCGTTGGAATCACGCTGTGGTATCTAGTTTCAGTAATGCAGGCGGTTTACATAATTCATCACAGCTGCTATTCCTTACACTAATTGAAAGCCTGGACCTGGCCTGAGACTGGGCAGTCACCAATGTTGGACCTGCTCAGTTAAAAGAGATGTGCTGAAGCTAACAGTCTGAATAATACCACTGCAAAAAGGGTTCACTAATATTTCACCTAGGCTGAATAAGTATTTAGGTAGGTGTTCATTATGTAGACTGATAATAATGGTATTATCATCTTAAATGTTTTGGTGTAAAGTCATCTGCCCCATGCATTTATGTGTTCTGGGGACTCATTGAAAGGAATTGAAAGAGATGGGAGAGGATAGCTACTATGTTTTGAATGAGGACGGAGAGTACACTAACATTACTGCTTTGTAGGGCAAAAAATAGGAAGGCAGAGTGCTGACGAGGCAGGGCAGGAGCAGCTGTACAGGAAAGCAACAGTAGTGATGTTGCCGTCGGAGATGAGGAGTTGTAGAGTCATGTCAAGCTCTTCCTGGCTCTCTCGGTAAACAGGCTTAGCATCCCGATCCTATTAGCCCAACAGAAATGTGGAAAGGCCTGACAAAAGCCTGCATGTGATTGACCGCTAGCTACAGTACAGTACGTGTGATATAAGCACTGGTGCCTACACGTGCCACAAAGTCCAGGTTTTGTTCCACAAAGGAGGGGAAAGAGGGAAGGGGCCATGAAGGATCAGGCTGGGGCCTCCTCCTAACACAAGGGTACTGTTACAGGGAAGGGATTATTTAATTAGTAGAATTAGGACGCTTCATACCAGCATCTGATTTTGTTTACTGTAGGTAATTACTTCAAATGGCAATCAGGGACACTATCTTGAAGACTGACCATTAAAAGGCGAATGTTTTAATTAGCGTGTGTGGTGAAATAACTGATGACAAATCCCAGCGTTTTACAAACACAGACTCAAACGAATTATAAATATACAAAAAGGTGCACAAACATAATATTCCTTTCATTTTTAGGCTCAAGACAACAAGACTTTCCTGTCCATGATGAACAATGTGCTGACCACAGACGGCTTCTACTTCTGCACTGACTATGACCTGACCCACACCCTGCAGAGGTTGGCTAACACCAGCCCCGACTTCCAGGAGAACAGCCTTCTGGAGAGGGTAGGAGCGATGACCTCAGAGCGTGATACCTACCCCATAGCTTGTGCATGTTGAAGGGGTGTCAGATTGGCAGTGGTGTTTGGCCTTCCTGAAAGTCATGTAAATCATACTCCTTGCCTGGATGCATCAGTACACTCTCACACACACTCACAGTCTCACACACACACACACACACACACACACACACACATACGGCATGCTCAGGCACCCTGAGACAGATTATGGAGTCATTGTTGGTTTATGTAATCTCATGATATGTTCTCCTTCTGATCTGAGAGGGAACACACTGTACAGCTGTTATTTCCATTTCTCCTAAACCCAAAACCCGTCTGACTGGTTTGATGTTCATACAGAAACGTGTTCTGATCAAGTCAGGACGAAAGACACAATTTACACAAAGTGCTGATGTTGTGGGAATGAATTACAGCAAGCTATTGTTGTCTAGTTTATACAAAGACAGTTACATATTGGTGTTTATGGATGAAAGATTCATTTGTTTACTGACTCCTTTGTGTGCAGGCAGACCAGAGGTTTGTGTGGAATGGAAACCTTCTAAGAGACTTTTCTACCCAGCCAGAGGTGAAGGATCTTAAAAAACATCACTACTATGTCAAGAAATGAACAAGGCTTTTTCTATTGGACTAATATCCTGCAACAAGTATTTACTGTGGTTTATGCTTTTAATATGTTCCTCATGTTCTCCTGACAGCTCCACAAGTTTGCCATCCCTGTTGTCCATGGGTGTATCCTTTTCTAACGTCATTATTGCCACACTGACAAGCATTACGCAATGTCCTTCAGTGTGTTGTGAGTTGTCCTTGACTCTCTTGGTGTAGTCATTGTGATGAAACCATGTCGCATAAATGGAAAGATCTTTGAGTGGATCCTGATATCCAGGAGGAGCTGTTTCCGGGCTGGTGTCAGGTACTACGTCAGAGGTAACCCGCCCACAAAAAAACGATAAAAGTCAGTTTGGCTCAATGAGACCGTTATTGTTGGACTATATAGATAATTGAGATGCCTTACTAATGTCCATGTCTTGTGTTCTGTTGCTGTTTTTTGGCAGGCATTGACTCTGAGGGCCACGCTGCTAATTTTGTAGAGACTGAGCAGATTGTTTTATACAATGGAGGAAGGGCTTCATTTGTCCAGGCAAGTAATAACCAACCTCCTGCCCTCTCGAAGCACATTTCTCGAATAACGGACGTGGCATAAAATGTCAATCCATAATTGATTTCCTCGTTCTTCCTCTGCAGACGCGAGGCTCCATGCCCTTCTTCTGGTCCCAGAGGCCCAACCTCAAATACAAGCCCAAGCCTCTGATCAGCAAAACGACCAATCACGTAGGTGGTTTACATGTACAGTATCAGTCCTTTTTGCTCCTTTATATGTTGTCTGGAATATGGACTAACAATGATCAGCTTGTCTTTCACAGCTGGATGGTTTCCAGAGACACTTTGACTCCCAGGTCCTCATCTATGGGAAGCAAACTATACTAAACTTGGTAAGTTACTCTTTTTAGAAATTATCCGTAGATATGTATTACTGTGCACTGCTTCTTTTTGGAAAAATGTACACAGCAAGTTGTTTTATCTACCAGATCAACCAGAAAGGCTCTGAGAAACCACTGGAGCAGGTCTTTGCCAAGATGGTGACTGGCATGGAGAACAACATGATAGAGTAAGTCTGCACCTCCCTCAATCATGTGTCTTTTACTTGGCATTCACCAATCTCACGTGCACATCTCAATGTCTTCTAATGTACCTAGTATAGCCTATTGAAAAGTCTAATGTTTTCGTATCGCTTCAGATTCCTCACTACATAAAATGTGGTTGTCATTTACCTAGGTACATAGCATTTGACTTCCACAAGGAGTGCAGCAAGATGAGATGGGAGCGTCTCCAGATCCTGGTGAACAAAGTGTCTGAGGCGCAGGATGACTACAGGTAACCCCATTTCCTTTGGACAGCTTGTGGATGACGAACAGCATTCTGGATGTTATTACAGTTTGGAGGAGTTTGTCAAGGCCTCTCTCTTTCTTAGTTACTTCATGCTGGACTCTGAGGGGAAGGTGGTGGCTCAGCAGAAGGGGACGTTCCGCAGTAACTGCATGGACTGCCTGGACAGGACCAACGTCATTCAGAGTCTGCTGGCCCGACGTTCCCTACAGTCCCAGCTGCAGGTAGGACGACAAAAAGGCAGTCAAATTGTCTCACCGATGCTTCAAAAAAGCTGTTTTCCCACATTCCACACTGTCAGTCACTGACTTAGTCATACTGGCGCCCCCTGTCCCTTCTATCTTAATACTGTGTGTCAGTCAGATTAACCCCTTGCTTCCTTTGTGATTACCCATAGAGGATGGGTGTCCTCCATGTTGGACAGAATATCGAAGAGCAGGCTGAGTTTGAGAAGATCTATAGGAATGGTAATGGAGGAATGCCCCACCTTAATAAAAGCTGATACTACTTGTAGATGTCCTAGGAATGTTTTTTCTTTCTTCTATCTCTCCCCCACTGTTCTCTGACATTGTTTCTGTCTTATCCAATAGCATGGGCAGACAATGCTAACGCTTGTGCTAACCAGTATGCAGGCACAGGAGCACTGAAAACGGACTTCACAAGGTAAAACGATTGAAACAAACACCTAGAGCCACTGTGCACTTGATCGGCCTGTTTGTTCAAGGCTGATATGAATTATCTTCCATTAGGACAGGGAAGCGGACCCAATGGGGCCTGGTGATGGATGGCTGGAACTCCATGATCCGTTACTACAAGAACAACTTCTCTGATGGCTTCAGACAGGTGCTTTGATTAAATATTTATTATATCAGCCCAGTATGATCTGGGAGAGCGCGGGGGAAAAAGGGAGAGTGTTAGACCTACGCCGATCTACCCTTTTCCAGTTCTGTGGATGATGGCTTTACCTTTCTTTCTACAGGACTCCATTGACCTGTTCCTGGGTAACTATTCCGTGGATGAGTCAGATGGCCCTACCCCACTTCACGCCCAGAAGGACTGGAAGTTCCTGACGGTCAGTAAGCATAGCTCGCATTTGAAACTGGAATGTGCTGTGTTTCTGCGTCAGAAGTAGGGGGAGGATTCTTCCATCTACCATCCACCCTGTCCCCTCCGTACAGAGAAAGTAACGTGCACTGTTCCTCTTTCTCTTGCAGCTGCCTATCGTCATGGTGATAGCCTTCTCTATGTGCATCATCAGCTTCCTACTGGCTGGTGAGATTATTTTACTTATTATTTTTTTCCACACGCTCCTCCATCTGGATAAACATGCTAATGTGCTGCCTCTGTCCTGATCGCCATAATAGCTGATGATGCCACTGATGAGTTTTCTTATCCTAGGTGACACATTTACTGAGACCCTGGCCTATGTGCTGTTCTGGGGTTCAGCGTGTGCAGTCACCGCCGCTGTCATCGTCTTCAACGGCCGAGACTTTGTGGACGCCCCCAAGCTTGTCCAGAAGGAAAAGATGGACTGAATGTGTTTGTGTGGGAAGCAGCTTGGTCCAGCTGACTTGTTTACCTCTTCATCCTCCTCTTCCTCCCAGCTGGTCCAGGCCTGGACTCTGTACTGACCTGCCCTTCATAATGTCCTTCTTGAATTTCTTTGGGGTCGCTGATCCAAAGCTTCACCTTGTCACGCAGCAAACACAGGGCATCTTCTTAGACCAGTCTTCCCCAACTGTACCCCTCACACTTTTCCTATACTTGGGTTAGGTATTCCTTTCTGTTTCACATTCCTTAGCTGCTAGTACATTTAGAATGTATGATGTTTCATTCCACTTGATGTGTGGTGGTGGATAAGAGTGCATGTCAATAGTTTAGTCAACTGAAGGTACTTGATAACGGTTTCTAAGAGGGGTCTCTGGATCTTTGATGGCACTTTAGTAAAATGCTGTAGCATTCTTTTTACAGTCAGGAGGTAAACACAAAAGAAAACCCCACAGCTGTACAACTGGGTACATCTGAAAGCATTTCCTTTAATTATGACCTAGACCAAATCCAACTTTATGTTCAATGGAGATTAATAATATCAATTTAATATTGGGTAAGGTTTGACAGTTTTCCTTGGAAACTGACCCTTGAAAAAGAAATGGCACCTGCTAGAATGAATGCATATTCAGAAGTGTTATCATCTTGAATGTAAAGATTCAATCCTTGGTAAACTACAAATTGTAAGAACACTAAACTAGACGGGAATATTATGAAAGTGGGTGTAGGGTTTAGGGAACGTCTTCCTATTAATATAATAATCATGGCTAGTATTTATTGTGATTCTATTTTAGTAAGGGCTTCTTGCTTATCTTACCATAATTTCTGCACTTTTAGTCAAAATAAAATTGATTGCACATAGTACTGTGTGTGGTGAAAATGGGTGGTATGAAAGAATATTACATTTCCATTTGATTTTATGAAGACCCATTATGTCGATGGAAATCATACTAAACAGTACATCTATGTAGTCATAATGTCTTGACAGTGTTTTTTCTGTATACTGTATACAATGTATTATATATCTTTCACAGTATATTGAGATTGTGTCATGCTCTAGATACAGAATCTAAATCACACTGAGACCATTGCCTTACAAGCTTGCCCCTAAATAAAGAAGGGGATGGACATTTGAATCATTCCACTTTATCCATCATGAACGTTTCCGAGTATGATTTTTAAATATTGCACTGGTTTTGGAGTTGATTTCAGACTTGCAGTATTATGGAACATAAGGAGTTTTGTTGGTTTGCCTTTGTGTTCACTTCCCAACTCTTGATTTTACATTTTACGTCAGATAGTTACTGTAGTCATGTAGGAATCTTGATTTATCTGATTGTTTTAACACTTATTATATATTAAATAAATAAGGGCGTAACCAGTGACCTACTTAAGCTTCTTACTGTAATTTGTACATTATGCACTTGGATAGAATGTGTATTTAACATTCTTGTTATCGTGCATTATGTGATTTGCACAGAGTATTGAAGAGATTATTCATATTATTGTGGACACCTATTAGCAGAGTCTACTGTTAGCAAATTCTCAAACAAAATTTGAGACAACATTAATTGAATATATGTCTTCTATAGCAGGCATGGTTAGTAGAATAATAACATCTGTCCAGAATATTGCTTTAACAGTGTTAATAATTGACCTAATCTGCAAAATTGTATGTTAAAAAAACACTTAAAAAGTATACCATTATAACAAGTTGCATCTATACATCAGTCTTTAACACTGAAGACTGTAAATAAGCTGTATATAACATAAGTCTGACCATTAATAAAGCAATACAGTAATGCTGGTGATTTCGCGCACGCGCCAGAAAGAGGAAACTGAATTCTCCATAACAACGGTAACATGCAAATTCCATATTTACCCTTCTACGTTTAGATGATAGTTTCTGAAAATTAGTTCAGGGATTTTTTTAACAAGTGATTTATTTAATTCTCAATAAAATACGATGAAAAATAAACTCGCTACGCTTATGATTGTATTTTTTTAAATTATTATTTTATCCTTTCGGGTCTAGTAATCTGGACTTTTATTATGAAGGCAAGTGTGTTCTCTGACGCAGTTTCATCGGTGTTGCCACACTTCTTTTAGCTAGCGTTAGTAAGCTAGCTACATGTGTTTTGTTTGGGTCAACATTTGCAAATGTTGTAACATTTATTTGGTTGAAGCAACACGTTTAGACATTAAAAATGAGCACGCTGTGGATGGGCAACGTGAGTTTCCTTATGTAGTTATTTATTTAGTTTTTGATTTGTGACTATTTTCTTGTGAATGCAGATGCTATCAACTGCTAGCTAGTAGGCTAAAAGCTAGATTAGCTACATTTAAGTTACACTACAAGTTTTTATTCCATGCATTGGCCGGGCGTTTTTGTGCTAGCGAATAATACCTAGCTAGCAATGAAAAATAAGAACTGTAAATTGATGGTGACTGACATGTGCATGTCTAGTCAGATGCTGATCCACTTGGCTAATTTGCTATGGATTTTGACGAGCGATATTCATCTGCAGATATTATTGATGTATAGCTAGCTAGCTAAGTTTGGGTGAGCATCTTGATAATGAAGTCAACCGGGAAGAGTAGTATTTAAAAATGGATAGTTGGCTTGTAGTACTATCGTATTTATAAACATAATATGGGTATTTACTATAAATCTTTAACGATTTTCATTTTACATTACAAGTTGGAGCCGTATATGGACGAGAAATTCATTAATCGAGCATTTGGGACCATGGGGGAACAAGTCGTCAGTGTACGGATCATACGCAACAAAATGACAGGGTGAGTAATACATATTATAATAATTGTATGTTAAATATAAGACTAGCAACATTTTTTCTTTTTGCAATGTCTGTAGATATACAGTAACTAATTATACACTGTTTCATACTCCAGGGGCGCATTGGGTTACTGCTTTGTTGAGCTCGCAGATGAAGCCACAGCAGAGAGGTGTCTCCGTAAAATCAATGGCAAAGCGTTACCTGGGGCAACACCAGTAAGTTCCTCCCCCATATTATCTAGTTTGTGTTTTAAGATGCGTGTAATGGCTTACGTATATAGTAGACCCTAATCAAATCAGACTTGATTAAATAAGCCTAAACTTCTTGTTTCAACAGCCCAGAAGGTTCAAGTTAAACCGTGCTACCTTTGGGAAACAAGGAGAAAGCGGGTATGTCCTCCATCAGCCCTTACATCTGTCACATCGGGAAAATTGTGGATATATTGATACTTACTTTTCATTTCTTTGTATTGTAGCCCAGTGTACTCTTTGTTTGTGGGAGATCTCACACCAGAGGTTGATGATGGGATGCTGTATGAGTACTTCTACAATCGCTATCCCTCCTGTCGTGGGGGAAAGGTGGTGCTAGATAGCATGGGCAACTCAAAGTGAGTTCAAGATTTCCTTTTCTCAGAGGCACATGTAGTTTTGTTGATGATGGTTCACGTGTAGAACATCAACTGACTCTCTTTCCAGGGGCTGTGGCTTTGTTCAGTTTCCAGACCAGAGGCTTCAGAAGCGGGCGCTAGAGGAGTGTCAGAGTGCTGTAGGACTCGGGGGCAAACCGCTTCGACTGAGCCTAGCAGCTAACAAGTGAGTGTTGGTTTGTTTCAGTGTGAAAGAAACCTGAAAGATATTTGTCCCAGTTTCCCCTAAAAAATAAAGTAAAAATAGTAGATGATGATGAGTAGATGATGTGTTCTCCTTCTCACCTGCTTTGTAGAACCAGGCATAATCAATCAGAAAACAGAACATGGGGGTCCAATGGAGGAAACTACCGCCAAAACCAGCACCAGTACCCAAACCAGCAACAGCATCAACCGTACTCTGGTTACTATTCCAATTGGGGCTATGACCAGAATGGAGGCGGTTATGGAGGCTACAACTATAACCAGTATGATTACTCACAGTACCCAGGACAGGAACATGAAGCTCCTGAGGATGATGGTCTGGAAGGTAGGCAATTTACCACTAAGTTATTTAAATCATAATAAGTCAAGATACCTCCCAGAATAAATTGCTGTGTATCAGTGTCCCCTTCTGGGAACCCCTAATTAATAACCCACCTGTTCAGAAAGTCATTGGGAATCGGGATACCACTTACCACCATGTGCTCCTTTGCAGATCCTAACCCAGAACTGGATGTGATTGAGGCTAACAGGAGATTCATGGAACACAGTGAGGAATTGTATGATGCGCTTATCGAGTGCCACTGGCAGCCTCTGGAGCATACAACAGAACAGGTCTTAGAAACGACGACTAGCCTGCCAGAGCCAATGTACTGCTGAGACATGAGAGCCTTAAGGAAATATGACCATCAGTACCAATCTTTGTAGTTTCATGCATTGTACAAGGCAGGTAAATTCCCCCATGGACTTTTCAAAAAGAACAATTTTTCCCCCCCCATCTGCTTACACACACACATTATTTTATGTTACAACTATGTGGTATGCTAATTTCATGGATTTGTTCTTGTCATGTGTCTTTATAAACAATGATGAGCTAATGGCTCATCCTGTACCAAAGAATAAATCCATGTTTGTATTTCTTATGATTTTGAACAAATTAGTAATTGGTTGGTGTTTGTGACGTTCAGACCTGTTTAATTGCTAAACTAAAGTATGTTGAAAGGTTACATCAAGTATAACAGAGAACATGTTCCCCAATGTTGAAGGCTAGTGTGTCTATCTCTCGAGATTCTCAATCAGCACCAAAGCACATGAGAATCACGAGACAGCCCAGTGACTGAATGGAGGCAGAGGCTTTCATAGCCAGAAGGGGACCCTGTATGAATCCAATGTAATGAATCTGAGGCACGGTGACGAACACAAGGGTATAAGTTTGCATGTTTTTAACTATGCACTGTACTGTTTACCAAGTCTAAAGTGAACGTGGGAAATTGTAGTGGTGAGTAATATGTTTATAAAATAAAACTGCCCTTTTTATCTCAACACATTTTTAAGGTTCAATTTATTACCATGGGAGTCATTTACGTAGTGACGTATTGACGTCGGACAATTTATGAAGCTTAGGTTTTGGACGAAAGAACATAGGCTAAACGGATGTTTTGTTGTTCCAGTCAAGTAAGATTATCAGTTTGAATTATTATATATATGTATATGAATTGATACGTATTAACATTGTGAATATAGCGGAGGCCTCAGCTAGCTACTAGTATGTGGCTAATTCGCTATCTTTCCACATCTATCTGCCAGCTCATCGCTAGCTAGCTAGCTAGCAGTCCGCTACTGTAGCATTACAGACTAGCTTGTACTACTAGTCCAAAGCGGTACGGTAGCTAACCAACAGTTCACTAATAGTAATGCAAACGTTAGTCAACCACGTCATGTCAATTTCACTATCTAGTCAAATGGCAATATGGAAACGGAGATGCATAGACAAAAAGCCTGTGGTTCATTCTGTTGACAGCCTGATTTGTTGTCACCTATTGTAGCTAGTTCTAGCTTGTTGGACTAGAATGTTGGCTAGATAACTGGCTAACTAGCAAGTTGATGTGATAAGAAACATTTTGGCAAGCTAGCTAAAGTAATACGTTCATTTCCCATAAATGTGTGACAAATGCATTGTGTAATCTAATCTGACAGTGTTATGACCGTGTAAAGTGTAAAGACCAAACGGGTGTGGACAGTTAGGTTTGTGAAAGAGAGCACTCTGGGATGGCATAATTATTTAATTCAGTAGCTACCAATAATGTATAACAGTTCATTATTGTTTTCCCAGAGTTTTCAGAGACACTCACACACATAGCGTTACCTGAGAGGACTCTGTCAACATGTCGTACGCTAAAGCGGACAACTATCGCTCCCCACCACGGGACTTCAATTCCCTCATACAAACATGCAGCACCAACATCCAGAAGATCACACAGAACAGTGAGTAATGCTAAATATGTGGTGTTTCCACTGGAATCCCCTCTGTAACGTTTCAAGTCGCCATAACACATTTAATCTAATGTTAACGAACATTTTTCACATTTACAGCTGCTCAGATAAAGAGCATGGTGAATCAGCTGGGGACGCGGCAGGACACTACTGAACTGCAGGATCGCCTGTAAGAATTCTCGTCTCGCTCCCTCACCGAGTGCACGTTCTCAACTCTGAACAACCCTACCGTACTTCAGAATGGGACTGGCAATGTGTTTAAAATAATGTTAAATATGTATTAAATAGCTCAAATTGATTTACAAATGTCAGTTAATACTGTCAGTGTGTTACTTTAATATGAAATGTACATGATAGGATCTACACATTTTCAAATCCTATTATCCATGGGTTGTTTCACTGAACTTCAGATAACTTTTGTCCTTGCAGAAGTATAGCCCAATTTTGGCCCAATGTGAAGTAATTAAGCTTCGCAACATATAAAGGGTCTGACTGTATCTTGTGCCATCTCTTAATGTTTTCCATGATCTTTGTTGTGCTAATTGTGTAAAAGAGCTGTCTTTATGTTTTACTGTATATCATAGTTCTAATTCTACATATGTCCCCCCCAGGCAGCAGATACAGCATTATACAAACCAACTGGCCAAGGAGACCAACAAATCCCTGAAAGATCTGGGCTCTGTCCCCCTACCTTCATCGCCATCAGAGCAAGTAAGTATCATGCATATAGCGTGCATGTGTGGCTACTGACCTTAATAGAAAGTATCTCAAGAAATGTGACAAATATTTAACAACATTGTGTGTATTTGACAGTTTGAAACCCCAGACGATGCACAATGCAAAAAAAGAAAGAAATATGCTTGAGTGTATGCATTTTCCCTGACTACAGTTAGTTAGGGGGCTGGGAATCAACACTGATACTCATCCTCAGAGACAGCAGAAGATTCAGAAGGATCGGCTCATGAATGACTTCTCCGCAGCCCTCAACAACTTCCAGGCTGTGCAGCGTCGGGCAGCGGAGAAGGAGAAGGAGTCCGTGGCCAGAGCCAGGGCAGGATCCCGCCTCTCTGTAAGCCCCACCCACTCCCATTTGCATTGTCGTGTAATATAATTGAATATAAGCAGCCTATTTCATAAGGATGTAGCATTTGGATAAGAACCTGCCATGATATTATGATTGTGACGTGCAGACAGTGCATTTCGAATACAAATGTAACTTTTGTTGCCACTCTCCTTCAAGGCTGACGAGGGCTCCAATGATGAACAGCTGGTGTCCTTTGATAAGTACGTGCATACGCAATTCTCTGACATTCTCCGTAATTCCCATGTAATCAATCGTTTGGATGGGACCTTTTAGATGGATTGTATTGGTTCTGACTCGTTGTATCCTTCTCTGTGTTTAGCCAAGAGGACTGGGGCCAGACCACAACCCAGGTAGAGGAGGCAGCCATAACAGAAGAAGATCTGGAGCTCATCAAAGACAGGGGAAACAAACATCAGGCAGCTGGAGGTGAGAGTCCTCTGTAGCCTTGTTGTGTTTTGCCCTCCACTGTGTAGAGTACAAACTCTATATCGATCTGAAGCTTCAGTATATCGACCTCCTTAGTGCTCTTAATCTCCCCGTCCTGAGGAGAAAATCCATATGATTCAGAGGACTGGAACCAGACCGTGGACCCGTCGGACATGGCTAACAGAGAGTTGTCTTGTGTTGATTTCAGTCGGACATCTTGGATGTGAACCAGATCTTTAAAGACTTGGCCGTAATGATCCATGACCAGGGAGAGATGATTGGTAAGTTTAACGTGTTATGAAAATCACAATATCACCTTATTTAATGACCAATTTATTTAGGTTTGGTCTGTTTTTGCAACACCGAAACATGCATGGTGATGTTGAACGTGCGTTTCTGTCTGCAGATAGCATAGAGGCAAACGTTGAAAATGCTGAGGTTCACGTTGAGCGAGGCGCAGAGCAGCTCCAGAGAGCAGCCTACTACCAGGTAAGCATCAGGAATACCAGGTGGTAGGGTCAGGTATACCAGGTGGTAGCATCAGGTATACCAGGTGGGTAGGGTCAGGTATACCAGGTGGTAGGGTCAGGTATACCAGGTGGTAGGGTCAGGTATACCAGGTGAGCATCAGGTATACCAGGTGGGAGGGTCAGGTATACCAGGTGGTAGGGTCAGGTATACCAGGTGGTAGGGTCAGGTATACCAGGTGAGCATCAGGTATACCAGGTGGGAGGGTCAGGTATACCAGGTGGTAGGGTCAGGTATACCAGGTGGTAGGGTCAGGTATACCAGGTGGTAGGGTCAGGTATACCAGGTGAGCATCAGGTATACCAGGTGGTAGGGTCAGGTATACCAGGTGAGCATCAGGTATACCAGGTAAGCATCAGTTTTACCAGGTATACGTGACCCTCTATCCCAGCAGCCCAGTCGAGATGTCAAAACCACCCATATTGGATCCTCTCACATTTTGTATGATCACTGTCACTAACCAAACATCTTAACGTTTTGTTTTTCCCCAAAGCAAAAGTCCCGCAAGAAGATGTGCATCTTGGCCATGGTCATGTCTGTAGTGCTGGTCGTACTGGGCATCATTATATGGCAAGCTGCCAAATGAAGAGGCACTCCATAACTCCCCCTTTCACAGCTTTATTTATTACAATGCTTCCCCCCCAACCTACCGCACCTTGTTGGAGTCTCCAGTCACATGCTCTGAAAGAGGAGGGTTAACAATGACACAGGCATAGGACCAAACGATGAGTCTAGGTAGTGTTGTGAAGTGACACGCCCAGCTGCCCTGACACTAGCCTCCTGGATCTCTGACCAGACACTATATTTATAATCAGCATTAAGGCAGTACGGTAGGATGGAGTGGGGGGATAAATGTAAAAGCTTATTTTGTGTCCTTTTCATTTCTTGTAATAATTCTGCACTAACACTAGCATCCATTTTCAAAGCAAGATCTGTTGTTATAATATGGCTATTTATAGCATTTTATTATGACGAATTATATAAAATATTAAATAAATAATGGCAATCCTCAAGAAAATGTTGTTAAAGGCAAATCATCTCTGGGTTTTGGGGGGTAAAATGAGTTTTGTAACCTGTAAATCTTTGGCAGCATTATGTAAACAGTTCAGAGTGCCACACTCCTTTTTAGGGTTTAGTCCTTGTATTGCTCAGGTGATATGAGTTATAATGATTACAAAACACTGTCTCGTCAAAACGTTTTCCTGCATAACAAACTTTATTGATATAATTTACACTGTTGCAAGAGGGACCTGCTTGCATTAGTATTATGGTATGCACCTTCTTAATGTTTTATGCCTTTAAAACACCATGGCAACAATGGGGCCCATGTTGTGGATGGTTGTGACTTCTTGAAATGATGGACATTGATTTGAAAGTGCTAGATAACAGAAGTACAAACTGATACCATTTGTGAAGTCTTTGTATATATTACAAATGTTAGATGAAACATTGTGACTATTTCAGGTAAGAATTAGAGAGATCTGTAAAATGCAACCACAATTGTAAAACAGTAATTGTCTACCTGTTTTTTATTGATTTCTATTACTTCTTTCAGTATACATAAATAAAATCAACATCTTAAAATAGATTTTGAGTCCCTTCAATATTTTGAACACTATAGCAAGTTGTTTACTTCTGTGCACAATGTTGAAATGGGCCTTGCAATCAGACAACGGCAATGATGATGCAAACCAGCAGGTGTCAGTGTTGCTTTGATGTTATAGCCCTTAGTCAACCTGAGATAAAGCAGGTCCTCATCAGACTGCAGTTCATCACCTCTCGACCTCCCTACACAAGGCCTGCTCTGTTACACAGACATGCTCATTGTGCTATTGTGTCTAATGCAAGTGCATCACAAGCTACTTCGAATTGAGGAGAATTTATTGAACATTGATGTTCTCAATAAGTTATTGTTATACAATAACAAGGTTTTAGTAGTATTGGTCTCCCAGGGCTAAGGGTCCACTGGTGAGCCTCAGGCCTGTGTAGTTGACCTGGCCTGTCAATTCACCCTAATGTTTTGAGGGAATGTCAATTACTCAAGCACATATGACCCCATTTTATCCCTTATCATACACACACATACATACAGACATGGTGTGAGCTGAATGATGGGGCCCCATCCCTCAGTGGTGTAACAGGGAGGCCCACAGCACTCGTCTCAGGCCAAAGAACGTGAATACCGTTTGGTTTTCTCTAATTAGGATGAATATCATATTACGTCTTTTTTTTCTTGGGGAAGGTGTGTGAGGGGAAACGACTGGGGCGTTGCCGCACAGCTCAGTGGTAGTGTAGCATGATGTCACATCCTGGTCTGGGAGCCATTAAGCCCTGTGAGGAGGTGTCACGGAATGTTTTGACACCCCTTTTGTTTGAGGTGTCATTTTGACACGGCAAATCTGACAGAACTGCAGAAGAGGATCTGCATTATTGCCCCAATTTTCTTTTGCTTTTGCTATGTGGCCATTCACCAGCCATTGTATGGTCTTATCAGCATCAAGCATTGACTTTATCCACCTTAAATTATAGAACAGTAAAAAAACATACAGATGTGGACCAAAAATGTCATGCTGCAATGTTCATTTTTGGTATTTTCTGATTGAGGAACAAGAATTGTCAGTTGTGATGTGAATTACTTATGCTTTGCATGGCAAATTCACTGTTAGTTACCTGAGAGCTATTAATGAATGCATCTGCCATTTGATTTGTTTTCTTATTTTTACACGCTTGTATGACTTCCTGTTTTTGTGTCTGAATACAAAAGAGACAACGACAGCAACATGCTTCTGCCCGTTTCAATAATCCATTTCTCTTTTTGAGGCAAGGAGTGCGTGAGAAGGAAGATAAAAGGAGGGGAGTAGGAAAGAAACATTACGTTCTTTGTTACTCCAGGGAACTCACATGTCTCGGTTGTGACTCGCACACGTTTTTGGTGTCCTGTATTTGGTGACTTTTTTTATTGGATGTCTTGTTCACTTACTGCAGTAGATGGTTGACTCAGAGCAGAGTGGAGGCAGGTTTTCCCTGACATGGTTGAACACAAGGAGGGGTGGCAATGCAGAGCTCTTCAGAAGTCCAACACTGTATTAAAACCAGCTGTTGACCCTCTCCCACCTCACTAGTTGGATACCTGGAACTAAAACATTACATACATATAAATGTACAACATAAAACATAATACACAAGCTGTCATTACAGCTTTGAGGGGTAAAACGTCGAATGTTTTGATTTGTCTGCGACACGTGAAGTTTTATTCCAAGACATTCCCATGATTGATAACCAAATCCATCATCTTCGTTTGACGCCGTTTTGGCTTTTGCATTGTTATTCCATCTTTTCAGATTTGTCATGCCGTTTCAACCCAACACGTCCTGGAGGGTAGTCATGTCAAACACCAGAACTAATCTAGCAATGTTTGTACTTTACATACTGGAACCATGTGAAATCACATGTATGAAAACAAGACCCATTCTAAGCCGACACAGTAAACCTTGACATCACCAGCATAAGCTGTATGTGGTTTCCATACAGCCACAATGTTTCATGTTAAAACAGTGCAACATGATATACCTAAAAATGTAGGCTGCTTTACAGCATGTGGAGTGGGACTGGAATTGTACTGTATGTTCTCATCACTGACTGAACGTATGCTTTTTACCACTTATAGGATTTGATGACAGTTTCTCCAGCTCTGTTGACTCACCATAATTGCTTCAGCATTTGGAATTGTTGTGCCGTGCACATTCCTGTCCCGATTGCTTGTTTTTGGATGCTGGGAAGCTTCTGGCTGGAGTTGAGAAACCAGTAGCTTTTTGTTGGGGGGGGAAGGCGCTTCACCAACACAACCAACAGCTGTCCTGCAGCCTTGCACAATTAGCAGTTTTGCTCATGCGTGCACATGCTTGCTTTTGTGTCATTATTTTGCAGTTGCAGTACCATGAACGCAAAATTGAGTGTAACGCTTCTCATTCCGCTGTTTACGGACTGCACGATTCAGTGCCTTCAGTGCAAGCCTCACGATGGAAAATTGTACAATGACATGCACCATGTGCAAATCCATGTATCCAGGAACATATTTACACAAAAGCTGGCCATGCAAACTAGTGGAGGAATGTCTCACCAACACACCCTGACACTGGATATGAACTAATACAAAATGGAGTCCTCAGCTCACAACAGAAAGAACATAAATGGGAGTTCTCAACAGGTTGTGTTTACATTCCAATGGCTTGTGTCGCATTTTCCATGAGGTTCACCCGAGGATAATTAGGGGATGCAATGGGTTACAGATGTCGGTCACGCTTGGTGATGGTGGAGGAGGTGGTCCTGGGCCTCTAGATGCCCCATGTCAGTGGAGCCCTGTCAAATCACAACAGGCTTGGCTGGAGACTTAACAAGATGGGCAGTGACTTGGACCCCACCCTCATCCAGGCAACTGAGCCCCAGCCTTCCATAGTCACGCAATGACTGGAAGAAAGAACCCCCCTGGCAACCTCCTCTGAGTGGACTACCATCCCTGTTGACACCGAGGACCATCCCTAGACAGTGCTTTATGGTTTCCACTCTCTCTGGTTACTATCAAGATGACAATAAGACAAGATTAATTCTCCAGGAGGGGGAATCAGGGAGAAATGTTTCATTTTGCATGAAGTTCTGTCATCAGCTCCACCCAGGCTCCCAGAAGACCCTCCTCAGGGCTGAAGGAACCTCAGCTCCCTGTTCCCTGTCATAAACTTCCCTTTCTTCACTTCCACTAAGCTTTTGTATTATCCTGAGTGTTTTCCTCTCAGCGATGATACATGTGCATACATGTACATCCAGCGGTCGACACAATGTAACATTTCAAATACAGCACACTCCATTTTATAATGTAGGATAAACACCACTAACTCACTGTGATTTAGGGAGACCTGTGTTGGTCCCTGCGTGGTCTTGAAAAAGTGAAAACAAACAAACGTGGATGAGGATTTCTTTCGGTAACCTTGGGAATGAGGTTAACTAAACATTGAGGAGATACATGTTTCCTCTGTCAGGACCTCACTTGTTCCAGAGGATTCGCCAACATCGTCAGTGTTTCCAGCAACAGCGAGGAGAGATCAACTGTACCCAGCTTACTCCAATCCGTCCCTGCTTCCCCCTCTGCGGGTGGCGGTGCCACTGTTTTCACTGTCTCTTGCCACAAGCCCTGACCCCATTCCTCTGCCCTCCACCCCCGGAGGTTCTCACACCAGCCCAATGGAAACAATGTCCAGCTCTTAATAACCTTTGGCCAGAGACAGGAGCAGGATTCCCCAGACGCCCAGGCAGCCTAAACCCTTGTCCACCAGCTCGCCAGGTCAGTCGGGCTGTTTTTCCGGCACGTTCTCCATGGCGGATCAACACAGATTCCCCCTAACATGATCCAGATGCCAGGGTTCCCCCATGAGGACACAGATCTCTCAGCCGCCATGGAATATTATCCATCTCTCCAAGGCAGGAGATGATGGGAATCCTGACATGGGATTGAATTGTGGGTAGCTGGGACTCGGGAGGGTTTCTTAATGGTTCCCCATCTCCTCCTCTATCCCCCCTTCTTTTCCTTGAGTATTCATTACAATTGTACACAGGCCCTCTTATGTAATGTCTTACACCATCTTCTGGTGACCTCTGACCCCGTCTCCCACTGGTGTCAGTTCCCCCTCTGTTGTCCCCGGTCTCCTTCTGCTATTAAACTGTACCTGTTTGCTGAGTGAACACACACACAACAGTGCTTGGGGGAGTGAGTAACCTAAGCATGTTTTCACAACCTGCTAAATCATTTGTGTTTTCGAAAAGCCGCACGGAAAGGTTTTAGTTTTGAATGTGGTAGGGCACGTACTGACTAATCTGT
Organism: Mallotus villosus; assembly: GCA_903064625.1. Classification (NCBI taxonomy): domain Eukaryota; kingdom Metazoa; phylum Chordata; class Actinopteri; order Osmeriformes; family Salangidae; genus Mallotus; species Mallotus villosus. The sequence continues at coordinate 188,414 of CAEFZP010000008.1, forward strand.
GGCCAATGACAGCACACTCTCTACATCAGCTCCTAATGAGTAAATGTTAGTGGTTAGGAGAAGAAAGGAGGTTAAGATGGAGCTAGGCCCCAGTCCAAACCAGAGGAGGCTCACACACCTCCCTGCCGAGAGGCTGAATCACATCAGGGATGCACAGCAGTCAGACTAAATGTGTTGCTGCTGAACTGAATCTGATCTCCTGCTCCCTAGCTTCCCTGCTCCATGTCTTTCGGACCCCCTGTTGTCAGGTTGAAATCCGGGACCAGCGTTCATCCATCACATCGGTCCTGCGGGGTAAGAAAAGGAAGAATAATGTGACATTAAATGTGGACCACAAAAGTAAAACAGACTTTCTCTTCTCCAGAGACTGGGAGGAGGGACTGGCAAATGGCCACACAGTTGCATGCACTGTGTTCTGAATAGCTTTGAGAGCGTTTTAAATGTAAACGCTTTTTCCCTTTGCTTCGAAACTTCGTTATGCCCCCTTCTATGACAGCTTTGTGATTATGTAGTGTGGCATCATTGTTCATTGCCATACCACATGATGTCACATGTGGATATGCTCAACATTTTCCTCTCTTTCTGGCCTTCAAGGCCTCCCTCCGGCTTGAGGGTGTCCTACCCTCTTTGTCCTTGTGTGGGTGTAGGAATCCCAAAATGGGTTTGACTTCCCACAACACCATGCAAAGCATCAAGGCAAACAATTCACTAGAGGCTGTCTCCCCCCCCCAGAATAGATGGAAAGGTTAAAGAGCATGGCTGCTCCGCGGGCTTCTGACAGATACACCCCTGTCCCAAGTCTACACTCAGAGCTCTCTTCCTTTTCTTAAATATTCCCCACTTTCATATTAACCTTGAGGGATGAACCAGTGCCTTACATACCTTTACATTACTTTTACATATGGATGAAGGCATGGGGAGGCCAGGGTAACATGTCACACTTTTTGGTTGTGTTTAATATCCATTATAAAACTATTTAACTATTGATGTATAAGGTTAAGTTGCACAAAAAAAAGTCTTAATTTGTTCATTACTAATTAAATAGATGTTGAGAAGTGTGACAACATGCAGTATCCCTTAACTAGAGATGTTCTCAAACATGATGGGAAAAGTTGTCATGTAATGTTGGCCAGTGCTCAACATGGACAGTCTAAAAGACCGCAGTGCTGCTAGGCCTATTTAGAGGATGGCATTGTTCACTGTCAAAAAGCTATCCTGAACTCAATGCGAGCCCAGCGCCACCCTGGTCCCACTCCAGTGCCACCCTGGTTCTAATTCACTACCACCATGGTTGTAGCCCAGTCTCACCCTGGTTGCAACCCAGCATCAACATGACCCTCACAGTTTGTGTCAACTATTCTGTTGGCCTAGCCTACATCTTACCACACCATGGAAGTTCTTCCGACAGTACCTGTTTCAAGCCAAGAAGCTTATGAGGTCCACAAATGAAAAGAGGTGATTAATCGTGTAGGTAGAGAGAAGGAGTGAAAGAGAGAGTGAGCAAAAGAGCAGGAGGGGGACCTTGCTCAAATATACACATAAAATGTTCTTGATCTTATCTGGCAGCAGGGGTGATTGATCCAGAGCCAGCTGGCCTCACTGTGTGATATTCTTACCCCGGCAGACTAGCCTACTCAGAGACAGCAGAGAGAGAGAGAGAGAGAGAGAGAGAGAGAGAGAGAAACAGAGAGAGACTAAAACAAGAGCAAGAGAAAGAGATACTTCTGGCAATGGTGTGGGGGTTACTCAGTTTTAGTCCCAGTTCCTTCCTACAGCCAAGATCTGAATAAGAAGAGCTTCTGGTGACAGAGAGAGTTATAGCCAAGAGGACTAAGGATAGGAAGACCATTAGAGGCTTGAACTGTAGACAGCATGTTCAGGATAGAAAGAGAACAAGATGGTGTGATTTGGAAGGAGAATGGAGGACGGTACCTTTGGCGCAGTATTTGGGTGTGTCTCTCCCTGACTCTGGGAAAATTGGTCCGACCACCTCATCTACCTTTTTCCCCTCTTAATTCCTTCCAGACGGGCCAAATGTTGAAGCTGGAAGGCCTTCAAGGGCCTCTCCAGTTTGGGTGTGTGTGAATGTGCTCTGAGGAAACTGTGAGATGGCTTAGAGGGGAACATCGAGTGAAAAGAGGGAGGGGGGCAATGTGATATGCCACCCCAGTCTCCACAGAGCACCTTTGGGATTTGGTAAAAAAAAATCCCCTTCTTCGTCCTTGAGTTCTGTCAGCTTGCAGCACACGCCGTCCGCCACCTCCCCTGCCCTCGGCTCCTCTGGCCTCGTTGCTCCTGGGTGACGCTCTCACTCTTTATTCAAAGTTGCTCAATTGAGGCACACCCCCGAGCCCGCCTGCCTGTCTACCCGCCCACCCGCCTGTCTCTCTCTCTGTCTCTCTGTCTCTCTGTCTGTCTGCCCGCCTGCCCGCCTGCCCTCTCTCAGTGCCAGTGGTATTTCCTCTCTGAGCTCCTTCATTATAAACCAGAGGGGACACAGCAGCCGCTGCCAGCACTCAGCAGTCAAAACAGCCTCCTGCTCTCGCTATCGTGAACCACGGCCGTCTGCTCTTGGCTTACCACCACTGTTCAGTCCTGACTCGGTGGGAACCGACTGTTTGGCTTGGTGGGCCTTTATCAGACCTTATCTGCCCTGGCTGAGAACACATCCTACTTAAAGTCGTCCTAATATGACACCGATTGTTTCTTCGGCGTGCGTTGTGCGTCTTTATGTGGCTCGTACACTCTAATAACTGCTGAGTGTCGTCATGCCCATTAAAACAATGTGCTTGTGTGAGTGTGGATGATAGTAATTATCGCCTCGGCAGGAGAACTCCCAGTGACGCAGGGATTACTCCCTTAGAGCCTGACAGACGCATCACTCATCGCTCAAATGATGTCTGGATCCAGATCTGAGATCTCTCCTCAGGGGAGTCATATTTTTGGTAGTCAATACGTGCATCACTTGTTGCTAGGGTGCTGAGCAGACCGAATGCTGAGTGAACTGTGCGACAGGCCCACAGACCTGACGACTCCCTGTAACATGAATGGGAGGCAATGAGCTTAGATTAGCGTTGGTGATGCGAAGGCTTCTGTCTTTAGCTTTCCCTGTCTTCTTTGTCCTATTATACTATTTTTACCCAAAGTTCTCTCACATAATGTCCGTCTGTCTCTTTCTTCCTCCTCTCTCTCTCTCTGTCTCTCTCTCCCTCTGTCTGTCTCTCTGTCTGTCTCTCTCTCGCTCCCGCTCTCTCACTCTCTCTTTCTCACAGCCACACACACCCTCTTTCTCCTTCATTCTTTCTCATTCTCATGTGGAAAACCATGTCTGCTGTAGTGCTTGGCATTCCTGTGGTTTGACTGGCTCTTCCTGCCCTGAACGAGAACCACGGCTGCAGTAAAGAACATTCCTAAAGTCTTGTAGATTTTTTTTTCTTTCTTATTTTATTAGTTCAATTTGTCTTTTTTTAACCAGGTAAAAACTGTTCGTCTGGAGCATCTGAAGAGTCAGAAAAGTCATATAGTAATGATGTTTTGTAAATGGTATGACACATACATGTAGTTATGTCTAATTTGAGATATAAGTCTCCCAGCTCTGTATATGTAAAACGTGTAGTAAAGCACAAACACACAAACACACGCATGTCTTCATGCACCCATGCGCAAACACACAGAGTACGTTGCACAATCTGTCATTCAATATAACATTTTAACATGCCATACCACACAGACCGACAGTTAAAAAACATTGCCTCGCAGTCAGATTCAGACCTAAAGGCTGGGATTCTTCACAACAATGTCCTTTTCCGCATTAAGGAGCCAGAATGTGGTAATTGCTGTCTTTTTCCGTTTTGCATTTGTCAGGCACCTGCCTGTAAACCCTGCTTTGTTCCCTGATTTACAGGTTGTCTTTTTCCATTACAAACATAAACACACTCTGCCATCCATTTATACAGCTGGAGCTCTTTAGAGAGGGCACAACAGCTGTGCATAACCCCCGGATTTAGTTTGGAGACAGTCATTGCATCGTGCCATTCACTGCTGCTATATATAGAAGACCCCAGGCTTCTCGAATCAACAACAAACCATCAACGACAATGAACAGTGTGCCACTAATAAATGTAAGCCAGCTGAAAAAATGTTTAATCTAACATTTGTATTTCCCCTCTCTCTGTGACCACCGGCTGTGCTACAGTACAGTGGTGAATTAAACACTGTGTCCACCTTACCAGAGCAGACAACTACTATGTGCTCCTGCTTGCATTGCAGCATTATCACTGAGATTTAGACTTACACTCTTTAAACACTCCTCCAAGCAGTTAATGCAAAATTATATTATACTTACAGTATTCTTTTAAATTATAAGTGCAAACATACTTACATATATTAAAGTTGTCAAAAATAATTTGATTATACAAAATCAGCATATTTGAGGTACATTTGAGTAAAAAAATTATGTAATGAAAACGTATGAAGCTTGCATTTATTACATTTTAATTTGTTTTAAGTATACTCCTTTTCCATTTGGGAACAATGATAACCAGTGTGAGGAGGAAGGCCAAATCATCAAATAGTTTCTGCTGTAGCTTGCTACGCTACAACTCATTTGGCACACACATCTTCTCTCATGAGCAGACACACAGACACACACACACACACAAACAGGATGAAGTTCTTTAATCAAGCATTTAGTGCAATAATAATGTTACGGTAAATAGCATAAGCTGTGACGATAATCAAACCTTTTTTTCATTCATTCAAGAAAAACAAGACAGGAAAAAAAAGGTAAAGGCCAATTTCCAGTAAAATCCCAACACATCGCCAGTAAAAGCCCCTCCTACCTGCGTGTGTTATTGTAGCCTTGTGTATGGGTCAGGTCCCACTGACAGACACAAACTCTTATGGCATCCTATCCACTGCTAGAGCATGCCTCTTATAACACGAATATGTAACTTTTCACATTTCATTTTCTGCGTGAACTGGCTTAGCAGGGGTCTTGGGTGGCCTGTGGTGCAAGTGGTTAAGGACTGCAGAGGTGTGTGTGTGAGCGTGTGTGTGCTTGTCAGTTAAGAGAGGTGGGTTGCAGTCAAAAGACCAGAAATCCTTTTATATGATTCAGACCATGGTTCTCTGAAGCCTGTATTCACCCTCAGCCCTGAGTTTGGTTTGGCCCTGCAGCACTTCATCACCCTCCCGCCACAACATGCCTCTCCAGCAAACAGTCTCCGGGCCCAAGGCCGGCCTTCCCCAGGCAGTGCTGTGCGTGCTGAGCCTATACCTGCGGCGTGTTGTGTGCTTCGCTAGGGGCTCATACTGTCTGTCTCCTCCTTATGTAAGATTTTCATAATCCCAAGGTTTTTTCAATTAGGCTACACCAGGTTACAGAATTTACCGCAGCTGTATAGTCTCCAGAAAGGGTCAATGGTAAACTCAGTGAACTGCCGAGACCAGCTGACACTGCGACTGAATATGCTTCATCCAACCCACGGCAGCGAACGGTGTCTTTGAACAACCCTGAACCACTTCCAAATACAGTACATTTCTGTGGGTGAACAATATAGAATAAGCAACAGGGCTGAGACAGCAATGATATGTTTCAAATAGGATTTCCCATTCTGCGTTGGAGAGAATAGTAATGACAAGCCATGGGTTCTTCTGTTGTTAGAACCTTGGTTGCTCCGGACAGACTTCTTCTCAAGGTCATTTCACAAATTCTATAACGTCTCCTCCTGGCCCAAACCACAGCTGTGTGTTGGAGCACAAGTTAAACACTTTTATGCAAGTCACAGTTAATCCTGTGAGTAAATAGTGCCCTGCAAACACCATCCATCATGTTTCTTTCTGTCTTCTCATACACACCGAGCCCTCTCATGCTGTCTCCATTAGAGATCTCTGATCAGAGATGATGAAGGACCACAAGAACACTGCCATTCTGTGGGACTCTGCTCCCACATGGTGCTGGATCTCTGTAGGGAGATCAACAGCCCCAGGATACAGCCCCACTCATGACTGAGTCACTGATCCTTGCCAGCATCTCAATGGATGACATATCAGTTTCCTCCTCCTTCCCCTCCTTGGTTACCGCCACCTAAGTAGTGGGAGATACGGTAACTACAGACCTTTGACAAACACTGAGTCAGCGTAGAAGCTCTGAACCAGTTGGGATCAGAGGGGAGTTTTGGAGAGCTGGATTAAAGCTGCATTCCAGCCTCAGGGAGGAGACATCTAAACAAACCCAAACAGCAAAGTGTGCAAGAGCTCCCAATCTGATTGCCATTAAGGTCAAGTCAATCTCGGGTCAAGCAATTCTGAGTTATGTTCCTTCAGCTTTTCATTTTTCGAACACGCCCCAGAAAATTTGCAGTTATCCATTTCCCTTCACGAAGGCTGGAGAATGTCCTATAAATCAGGGCCAAGCCAGCTCTTTCCATGGCTTAGTGTATGTGAGAGCTCCATGGCACACACAGAGGAGGCGAGCCTACTAGACTGACTGGGGAGTGAGGGACGACTCCAAAGGCTTCCCAGCCACAGCCACGGTGATCCTGACGTCATATCGCATGTTTCTGCACGGACACGAAACAAGTGGGACCACCCCAGAGTTTTGGTGGGGTTCCCCCACAGGAATAGAACATTCATTTCAAGCTTCATAATTCACTTTTTTATTTTATAAAAGCTATGCAGAACTTCCCTTCACCTCCCTCACAAACGCAGACCTGGCCTTCATCTGCCTTTGAGAGGCCACCTAAGAATGAGAGTTTAGTAGATCCAAAATATTCGAAAAATCATTTAATCTCTCATGTACCCATGCAGCGTTTTACATGTACCGGTAATTGTTTTACATACTATCTAGAATGTATACAGTAAGTACCACTCACTGTACACACAGCAGGGTTTCTGTATGTTCTCTCCACACATACAAAAGAACATTATAGGAAAGCAAAGGGATAAGACGAATATTGTAAACCACTTGTGTCAGTGACAATCCGGTATTCACTGTTCCATGTTTTAACAAGGTGGTCTGACCCAGCTGATGAAACACAGGTTTACTGGAAGTGCCGGCTTGGGAATTTGGGATGGAGGAAAGGACTGGAATATTTTCACTGAAAATGGGAAAGACAGAATGTGTTTGACCCATTGTGGTATAGGGGTCAGTGCCCAGGTAAACAAAGAGATATGTATAGACCAGAAGGTCAGTTAGGGATATCATCGTCTCTATACATGAGAAGGTATGGGAAGGCAGGACATGGTTCACCTGCTAGCAGGACAAGCAGCAAGTATGGCTGGGCAGGTGTGGAAAGGCAAAACAGTGTGTGTGTGTGTGTGTGTGTGTGTGTGTGTGTGTGTGAGTTTGTGTAAGTGGTGGAACATCTGGACTGCAGACTGAAGCCCCTGTCTGTCATTCCTGCATCCTGTGACAGGGCTACACGAAAGGACAAGCAGATGTTCTGGAATGTGTGGACATCTCCCGGACATTCTATCTACCCACGCAACTACAGCGGCAGATTACGTGCTGACTGGCCATCCTAAATCAGTGGCTCACAATAACGTCTCACATATTCATCCTTCGAATTACATGTGTGTGAATTGATTTGGCTGGATAAAAATAGCAACTTTGAGATGTAATACAAAGTGAAGTATGCAATGATGAAGACCTCAAATGAGAAAATTGCTATGCTGCATGTGCATCAATGATGAGAACAATGTGAAACGAAGAGAAACAGGATGAAATCGTCAGCTGTCATTTAGTACTCGGTCTCCATTATTCCCAGACGATGCCTCAGAACAGCAGTTTACCACAGCAATAGGACAAAGAGCCCTTCTCCAAAAACCTTAAGGCAAGGAGAAGGTGGAGGAAAAACAGAGTGGGGAGGGCAAAATGAAGGCTGGCCAAGCGTGTGAGGAATGTACCAGACTTCAACAACATCCTGAGGGAACAGAGACGGAACGCAGCGCCGCAGCTCTGTCCAGGAGCCCGGACTATTTTTAGACTCCCATCTCACCTCATTAAAAGAAGGATTGGTTTTGTAACCCCAGCAGGTCCTGGGGACAGGGAGACCACATAAACTCAGAGTCCTTTCTGTTTCGGTGCTCTTGCTCTCCACACGCATCACGACACATTATGCAATGTAGGCATTGGTATTTTAACAGGCTTTCGCACTGGTTAAGATGGGCTTTTTCCAATTAGTCTTATTCAGGAGCAGGAATTCTCTGTGATTTGTCTTTTTTGACTTAGTTGACCATGCTAGCAACTGCAGACTCCTCAAAGGTTACTCCATACTTTATGTGATGATGGTTCGCATCAGGAATAACCTTTGGCAAATTCATTTTCAAGTGACAAAGTAAAATGCAAAAACTGATATAAATAAATGAGCTTCAGAACTTAACCCTTGTGTTATCTTCAGGTCATTGTGACCCTTCAGTCATTGTACCTCATAAAAAAATAAAGTGAAGCATTTTCTTTTAACCGTCGGGCTGTCTCACACCACCCACAGCGCAAATGTTAAAAGAAAATCATTTTTAGGTCATTGTGACCCGAAGGCAGCACAAGGGTTAAAACATTAAAAAGCTTTTTGTATCACATCACTGTTTTATTTGCAAGTTTTCAGTCTCTTCAGCCAGTCCAGAGGGCCTCATGTAAAAAAAGAGCCAATATTGTGCTTGCGCCGATCTTTTACTTCTTTGATCCACCCATCTCATCCAAACTATACATTTGGGTCCTTATTTTTATGAGCGTGTTCTCATTAAAATTAGGTGGGTCAGACAGCCCTTGGTTATTGATGCAGACAAAGTTCTTCTGGGCCAATAACGGAGTACCAAACAGAACCTAGAACATCGGACTGAACAGAGAAAAAAAAAGAGGATTCTTGCTTGAACGGGGCCTAACGTGTCTGACAGAGATGAAGTAAGCGGCTGTCGTCAGTCTCGAGTGCTCTGCAACGGTGGTGCGATATGGGAACAGGTGCTTGCATAGGCACAGTCATCGACAACATTCCCACAGGGGGATCAGGCCAGTGAAGGGGGAATCCGGTGTGAGTCTTGTTTTCATTAGGCTCAGAAACAGCGGTAAAGCCTCCATGCCAGGGCCTCACTTTGATGTCAGAGGATATGAGGTGGGCATGAGGGAACAACCCTAATGCTTAACCAAGGGACTAGAGACACGGGGGGGTTTCCAGGGCAACTGTCCCGCGGGAAAGACTGGAAAATAAATAGGTGGATATAGTGTAAGATTAAAGTGTTGAACTAACGTCTGGAGGAGGAGTGCAAGGTTCCAGATTGTACTGTGTGAGAAAAAGGCGATTGTATCACCTCAGCAGAAACTGAATCCTTGCTTGCAGGAATTCTTTTTTCACATCCCGAATACAGTATTTTTTTCGATTGACTCCCATGTTAGCTGCTTTGTACATCTCAGTCTCAGTTGCAAAAACATTGACATAAATGTGCTGTGAGGGTTCAAAGGGTTTGTCTAGGGGTCTGGGAGACCAGGCTTGATCCATGCTGTAGGAGGGTGTTTTCTCTCCTGGATAGCCAAAGTGTTTGTGGGAGGCCTGATGGGGTTCAGAGGTGAGAAACCAGGGCCTCACTGTGACATTAGCCTTGTTGTTGTCTGGCTCCACCATGGTTCGTGCAGGACTGACCTCCCACTGAGTCTAACTGTAATGTTATCCATGTTGTTAACTTACCAAGGCACGATTGTGTTCAATCAAAGTCAGAACATGAAAGATAGACAATGTTACCGCTGATTGAAAGGGGCCCTGTGTCCCCGGCCCCGCCATATGATGCACTAAACATTGTCTACTATAATTACACGGCTTGGTAGAGCAAATACTGGAGCCCAAGTTCATGGTGCAGCAACGAAAGTCCTTGATGTTGTATCGGTTCAAGGTAACAGGCGTGAAGGAAACTGACGGTCGAGGGCCCACCTTCACTTTCTGACATCTCAGCAGGAAAGTTACCCGGTGTAATCAGTTTGCCCCGATCGCGCCGCAGCCCTCATGCTCAGCTCCACACTCCCTGGCTAATCCTTCTCTAATAACACTGGTCAGCGCACTAACAGGTGAGGTCATCGGGCAGGAAATGCGAGTCAGCTGAGATAAAAGAGTGCGCTTTGTGGTGGGAAAGGAAGGTTGGCTATGTGGGGCCATGACCCCTTCTCCATCTCTCCCCTCGACAGGAGATCAAGCAGGAAACGACCGATAAGCCAACCTCCCGGCCCTTCCACAACATCTGTGAAACAAGACCTGGTACTCCATGCATGCTGGATCTCAGAGGATGTTGATGTCTGACATCTCAGCAATGTTTCGATTGATTAATATTTTTCACAGCAGCAGCTTGCAGTGTCAGTGTGTAAAAAATCTCAGGTCTTTGACGGGTTCTCTAGCCAGTGATCTGCAAAGGCAGTTGTACAAGTGTTGACTTTGTGATGAATGGTCTTGTTCCAGACCCTGAGTGGCTTGGTTGCAGTTAGTACACGTGTGGCTCTGTCTGATGGCTGGAGTGAGTCATCAAAGGACTGTGGTGGCCAAAAGCATCAGGTTGAGAGCAAAGCCAGTGAAACACCTTTACTCATATGCACCGTTAATCATAATACAGGATGCAATTACGTCTGCACATTCTGTAATAACTCTTTGAAGCAGAACACCTGTTTCTAGTGTTCATAACATAGCTGTTTACAGGAAAGAGGTCAATGAAGTATTTCGTAAAAGAACAAACAAACAAAAAACAATACATTGCAATAATCCAATATTCAGACAATAAAGGTTATCAACACACTTAAAGACACAAGTCTCTGCCTTTCTCTGTCATCAGGCTTTGTTGTGATGCAGGCCACCCTGTGGTCATGTATGGTACCACAACAACAAGTAGTGCACTGTAGCATCAACAAGGACACAGAATAGAAGAACATGGACGCTGCAATCAAAGCAGAGTCACACGTAAAACACAGAGTTGACCTTTTTCAGAACAATGAATAACTCCTAGACTTTTGATTTTGTCATGTGCAGGCTTGTTGGGTGTGGGTATGGGTGTGGATATAGCTCAGCTCCAGTCAAGCAGAGTGGTAGAGCATTTGACTGCAAATAATGAAGTCACAGATTAAAATCTCCCCTGTACTTTAGGCCACTTTGGATAACTCTTTGTCCGCTCAACTAATGTGCTATGTTAATCTTGCAACATGGCACAATAATATTACATCACACATTATTCACTGAATACAGCAACATTGACCCAACAATTGTGCTTGTTTGCCTTTGCATGGCATCAGTCCACTGGATTAAATGGTGGACTGAATTAGGCGCCTTAATGCTCTCCACACTTTCACAGTTTGGAGAATTTACGGCACTCCTTAGTTACGGTTGTGTTTTGAACTTATGTACATGTTTCGACTGTAAGCCCAGTCCTGACGTTGCCAAGGCACGGTTTCCTCCAGCCAACTCTGAGGAGCAGGCGGCACTCTGCCCGCTGTCACATTCTGACACTTCTAGGTCCCAACCATGACACTTCTAGGTCCCAACCAAGAGAGAACTGCAAGAAAATATAAAAGGAAGACAAAAACACGAAGAGAGAGACAGAGACAGGGGTGGAAGAGCTTGATCATTATTAGCAACTTGTTCATTATCTTGGCAAATATGAACCCTTGTGTGATTGTGCTCTCTTTGGCGTTTGGGCAAACAGAACGTCTTGACTTTGTAGGTAGACACACAGAAACTTCATGGCACTGGCATTCCCCAGGAAATAGCTGCTAGCGAGGGAAGAGCTGGAGAAAAGAACAGAAACAACATGGACATTTTCCCCATGTGTGTTTTCTATTTAACACCTGACAGTAAAGAGTGTACAGGCTGTTCTTGACTTTCGATTATCCTGTTTTGACGTAACAGAACCCGCAGTTCCCCCATCCCATCTCTAAAGTGGATTGTATTAATACTCAGCTTTGATCATGACAGATTACCTCTCTATCCTTACCCCAAGTTTTGTTTTGATTAGCATTTGTAACAAATGCTTGACTAGCATTTGTAACTTTCTTAGCCAGAGGCTAGCAGTTGCATAATTTTTCTGAAGGGGCTGCATTCTTTTGCTGATGTTCCAGGTCTGTCCATCATACAGATAATACATGAACATCCTGAGGATACAAATGGCATGCTTTAATTGAGGGTTTTGGTATCACTCAAATATCCCTGTAGGCCTATGTCACTTTGGATTAAAGTGTCAGCTAAATGAATACATTATTTATATGGAGCATGTAAAACAGTATCTAGTCCTAGTGTCTTGCGTGTGGAAGTACATATAGAGTGTGAGAAAAAAAGAAACATCATTAGCGTTGCAGCCAATATTCAACATCTGCAGACAGTCCTACCCCCTAAGGTACCATTATTATCCCGACAGTGGAATATATAACAGTGTTGTTCCCTGTTGTGTCTGTACTCGGCACCTGTAATCACCTGGAGACAACGGTATGATTAAAACGCGTCTGGGTACATTGTGTGATGTTTGTACCATGAGAAACAATGACATTGTGTACTTTGTTTCATAACAGTTGAGTTCGTCGTGAACTTAACCCATAAACTAAACAGAAGTCTTTATTTGGCAAAAGGATGCTTGTGTGTGTATTCTGTGGAGCCACACATCGACCGTTCACGCTGTTCAGTACATGCAAATACCCCACCGTTACCCCATTTAGAACTTGTTTCTAAATGAGAAATTTGACACAGTGGCTTGATTAAGGGGAATGTCTGTAGGAACAGCTCGCCTCTGACTCTGTGGAATTAGGAAAGCCATCTGGAATTTGAATATTTTCACCCTTGTGAGTCGCGTGGCATAGCCATGCGTCCTCGGCTACACCCCACTCGCGGAGTATTTAAACCAGAGGTCTTCCCTCCATGCCTCAGTCTAGCCCTCGAGCTTCAGCTGTGCATAAACTGAACGACGCTAACCGCAAGAAAAGGGAACTGCAGTCTCGCTGACTGAACAAAAACAAAGGTGTGGAGTGCGCACGCTGTTGAATTTAAGCATCATGTCTGGGGAAATTACTTCTAGAATGTGTCTTCTTCTGCTAATAGTTTCCACGGTAAGTCTTTTAGATCCGTTTTTTATATCAACAATTTGTATTTCAATAACAATGATGTAATGTCAATGTAATTATTTTAACTTAGTTTGCACAAAAATAAGATTGCCTTTGTTCTAATGTCTTGTTGTCACGAAATCCTTCTTATATTGCAGATGGACTCTTTAGGTTATTATAGCCCATGTTAGGAATAGGGAACGCAGTGTGCACTATTCTGATCTTAAAAACATTCCAAAGGAGGTGTGGTCTTCTGAGTACAGCCACAGCACCTCGTGATAGAACAGTAGTAGAAGCAGGGCATCCCTGAATTTCTGCTTTGAGTAAGGAGTCCTCGCATGTCATAATGAGTTTATATTGGTTATGACACCAGTTAAACTAATGTTACTCCCACGTTACCCATCTTCATGTTGAGATTTAATTAAAATGTATTGAAATACATGTGAAGATACATGTATGAAAAGGAATGTATACATTTCAATCAGGACTAAGAAAGGTCTTAAAGATATTTAATCATTCAGTCTTTCCATATGCAATATCTTGATGCTGAGAGGTGGACAGTATTTCTTATCTCACCATAGGAATAGTTATGTCGGAAATCCACGTGGGCTTGTTCCCTGAAATCCAGTGCAGTGTCTCCGTCTTGTGGCAGTAAAGAGCTATTACTAGTGGCCAAAAATCAAACTTAGAACATGAAATCTACATGCAATAATACCCTCGTTTGTTTCATGTCTACAGACAATGGCACAGGACTGCTTCCAGCCCTGTGACTGCCCCTTGGACTCCCCTCCATGCCCGTTTGGCACCAGCCTGGTTCTGGATGGTTGTGGCTGTTGTAAGGTGTGTGCAAGGCAGGCGGACGAACCCTGCTCCCTCCTGGAGCCCTGCGACCACCACAGGGAGCTCTACTGTGACTACTCTGTACTGAGTGATACCGAGACTGGAATCTGCATGGGTGAGTCAGTTAGTTAGTTAGTTAGTTAGTTAACAAGCTGTTCAGTTTGTGGGAACATGACACTATGTTCAACTTCACAGTCTTGTCATTTCCCAATTCTAATTCTACACAATTTCTATTGAAATGAGAAATTAACATATCTACTATTCACATTGTACATGTGCTGAACATTGAGGGATTAAGACTGAATTTTTCAAAAAGTCTGGGAACTAAAGAGTGTGTCCTGTGTTTTAGCCCAGGAGGGTCAGACATGTGACCTGGGAGGGGTGATCTATCGCAGTGGAGAAAGCTTCCAGCCCAGCTGCAAGCACCAGTGCGTCTGCATGAACGGCGAGATTGGCTGTGTGCCAACCTGTGCCAGTGACGTACGCCTGCCCTCTCCTGACTGCCCGTACCCTCGTCGCATCCAGATCCCTGGAAAGTGCTGCGAGGAATGGGTGTGTGACCAGACCCCCCAGAACCACCACTTCCAGTCAGCCATGGCTGGTGAGCCTGCCTCTCTCTTTCCTCTCTCTCTCTACTCTGTATCTCCCTCTCTTTGTCTTTCCCTGTCTTTTACTATCTCTATCTATCTATATCTCTCTCTCGCTCTCCAAACTAAATCTAATAATTTACTTCCTGACAAATATTCCTAATTTTATATTCTTCTCTACGCGTTCTCTCCACCAAATCTCTAACTCCCTCCCTTATCTCTCCATCCCTCCCTCCATCCCTCCCTCCATCCCTCCTATTTTTCACCACTGAACCCCTGTCTCTTCTCCACTATCAGGACCTGAGATTCACCCCTTGGTCTCCTCTTCCCCTCTATCAGTCTACAGAGAGGTGTCAGCCCATGGGCCGGTGCCGGAGAGCCCCAGGGAAAACTGCATTGTTCAAACCACTGAGTGGAGTGAATGCTCAGCCACTTGTGGCATGGGCGTGTCATCCCGAGTAACCAATGACAACGAGCAGTGTCAGCTAGAAAGGCAGAGTCGTATCTGCATGATCCGACCCTGCCATGTGGAGCAGGAAAAAGACATCAAGGTAAGAAGATACCAACCATCAATAACATAGATCTATATTTCACGACAGGACCTTTATGTTTCGGGATAACATGCCATTTGCGGGTGTTTGGAAATACTGGCCGTAGCAGTTATTCTCTTGGTAATCTGATCTTTTGGCTGTTTCCACAGAAGGGGAAGAAGTGTGTCCGGACACCTAAGACCCACCGTGGCATGCGCTTCGAGCTGTCCGGTTGTAGCAGCACCAGAGCCTACAAGCCCAAGTTCTGTGGGGTGTGTACGGACGGGCGATGTTGCACTCCCCACACCACCGTCACTGCTGAGGTGGAGTTTCGCTGCCCAGAGGGGGACTCCTTCCGACGGAAGATGATGTTCATCAAGACCTGCTCCTGTCATCACGACTGTCCACGCGACAATGATATTTTTCTCGCTTCACACACACGCCGAATGATCGGGGACTATGACAATGACATGTGAAGGACAGGGCCTGTCAACACACACACACACAGTTTCTCTCCCGTCACTAATCCGTTCACAGGCAGCTTGTTGGAGTTCTGGACCCCTCATCTCTCCCTGATATCCACATGCACGTCAACCTAGTTGTGAGACTGAAAAGAAGAATGTGTTTAATTTTCGGATATGAAGTAGTAGAGCTTGAGAATGATACCTTTTTGTTTTTCCTTTTTTTTCTTTCGATTTTTAGTTTAACGCGCAGCTCTAAAGTAATTTGGTTCTTTGAATGGTCTGCCCGTATGTACGCACACACAGATATGCTGTATGGCTGACTTGACGCACTGAAGGACTCTGTGTAGAGACACTTACCAGATCTTGTAGGATACAGAATATCTCACGCACTGCTTTAGTGCCATGGGATGACGATATGGTTGTACAGCTGTAGACTGGGAGGTAGGAGGGGGGGGGGAGGGGGGGGCACTAATGTCACATTTTGACATAAAATGTTCTGAAACGAAGACATTTAGTGTTGCAAATCTATTTAGTATCAGTATCAGTTTATGATACAGTAATTCTTAGAATATGTATTTGGATTTACATTATTGAGGTAATGTGTATTACTGTGTACACCTGACGTAAATTGTTTTTCATGTTTATCCTTTAGTATTTAGATATTTGGACGCACCTATCAGCAATCGTTGAGTCTCCTTATTTGTTGAAGGTCAAAAGATGACCACTGGCATAATCTGTCTAGTTCAAAGGGTCTTATGTAAGAGCTTGGGTCTCTCTTTAACTTGTTTTCTCCACCCCTAATCACATCCTTGCAGTAAGGTCAATATACCTACAGTACAAACACACACAGTGTGGCTCGGCTGAATAATTATTGTTAATAATATTTGTTATTGTTTATTTAAAGAGAAAAGGTAGGAATAATAGAAATTCGGCAATTGACGAATACACCATGTGTAAATACTGTAAGACTGTGTACAGTTTTGTACTATAATTTATGTAACTGTTGTTTAACACAATGTTGTAGTTGTTTTTGTACTGTATCATACTGTTTTTCACTGTAGCCGCCTGGCTAAGATACAAGTGAGTTCCTATTTGTTGCACTTTCATCTATTTCCAATAAAGAAGTTCTATATTTTTTATACAATAGTGCACCTTGTCCATAAATAAGTGAATTATAACAGTAGCTATCAGCAGTCTATGTCAGATATGATTATCTTTGTTTTCCTCATGCACAAATCAGATCAAATATTTTTTGCATAACCTTTCCATAAAATGTCCCAAAGAGTTTAATTGCCACAGATCAAACAGATAACCAACCTAAACCCTCAGTGAAGACAAGGGAAAACAAGAACAATTAAGAAAAATTAATAAAAGAAACCTCAAAAGCGCTTTAGAACATATATTGGAAAGTTTCAAAATGACACAGCAATTTTTTTTATTTAAATCTGTATAATAATCCAAAATGTACAGTATGTGTTTAGAATTTGAATACTTTCAGAGGATTGGAGCATATCCTGTGCTGTGTCAAGACAGGAAGTAAACCTTCCATAAAGCGTAGTGGGTCAATCATCACAGAGCACATGAAAAGGACTTGATAAGCTGCTAAGCTTGCACGTCTGTGTATGAGAGGCACACCAGCACTGCAGTTCCCCCTTATCAGTAGCTGAGGCTTGCAGGCAGGCAGACAGCCAGTTCTGGGGAGCTAATCTGCAGAGTGGGTGTATCTCTGCAGCTCAAGACCCTATCTCAGCCAGCAGATAAACACCAGCATGAGGGTTGGCCCTCGGATCTCATACATTTACTGCGTCTCCTTTTCTGCATGGTCCATCTGCATGCATATGCAAGGCCC
Organism: Mallotus villosus; assembly: GCA_903064625.1. Classification (NCBI taxonomy): domain Eukaryota; kingdom Metazoa; phylum Chordata; class Actinopteri; order Osmeriformes; family Salangidae; genus Mallotus; species Mallotus villosus. Next base: position 205,738 of record CAEFZP010000008.1, read on the forward strand.
GTGTGTACAGTATGAGTAGACGTGCTCGTGTTTCTGTGACGTACTTCACAGTGCAATGCAGCATTTTCAGATGACGAGATCCCCCCAAGAGGAGCTGCATGGGTGAAAGGAAATGTCTTTGCATGAGACAAAACTTTTCGACGTTTACATAGAGAAGAATAGCCGTAAACACTCACTTGCACACGCACACGCACTCACACACGGTCTCACACACGCACATACACAAAAACAGAAACACACTGTGCTCTACTTCTATGCACCTGGACTTTAGGTTTGGTAGAAATAAAACATACATCTGGAAAACACAGTCAAAACAGTAACAGACACAGTAAAAAAAACATTCATATTTCTGTAGTTATAAGCTGTGCTTTTCTGATCGCCATTTTTGTCTGTTTTCATATACTTCATTCTGTTCTGTGAAGTACTGCAAGTGTTACATTAGCATTGATGACGGGGAACGAATAACACAATAGCAGTCACTTACCTTATCTGTGGGAGGTCAATGTGGAGTGTTGTCTGTGAGAACTAATGTTTCATTTTGACAATTATAGCAGCCAATCCTCATGAATCATCAAAGAAGATCTTTTGCATGAACTGGAGAGAGGATGCACCATGAAGGCTGATATGTAATATAAAATTACTCCCCTAAAATGTTGAGATAAAGAGAACAAAGACAAAACTAAATGTGTACATACATCTTAGTTTTCTTGAAGCACATGACAAAAATGAAGCACATGACATCAGTAGCCTGAGGTCAAAGGACAAACTGTATATGGTTGCGTGTGACAGATTAGCATAGACAGAGGATCAAAGCCACCACCTGACATTTGGGCTGTCAGTTAGGCAGTCCTTTCCTATGATTAAACCGCTCATAGGAAAGTGACTACATTAACCTTTTACCAAAGTATTGGTTCAACTCTGGGGAGTGGGAAGCCACAAGAAAATATACCAGAATAATTGAATGGTTGCATGTGCAAAGATGACAGGTTTATACTATCATAGCATAATATTGACAAAAAAGACTAATTAACCTCCATTAAAGTGCAATCTATAAGTTCTCTTTCAATCACATCAGCTTCAATCACATCATAAACGTTCAATTGCGTTTGTCAATGCTCCGTTGTCCATCCCCCGACACCCTTCACAATAAACGGATTTATGTCCAGGTCATCTGAGGTAAAGTAAATAAATAAAAACGCTCAACCTGATCTAAATGTGATTATTGCCACAGTGGAGGAAACCTAATCGATATAGTGCACTGTAACCTACCTGAGATCACGCGCTTCGGTCCAATCGTCTTCATCCAGAGGCGGGTAAATGGAAGTCGCGCACGCAACTGTAGGCTGAGCGAATCCCCATTTTTTCTCACCACAGTGACGTTTTTTGACGGAGGAAGGTTGTGAGCGAGACGGGACATACAGTATGAGAAGCCCCTATGACACGTAAGGGTATTTTGCACAGCCATCTGATGAGCAAGAACTGAAGACAACAACGCGCTGTCATCCTCTCAGGTAAACCTAAAGAAGCTTTAACTGTCAGCAGCTGTAGGCTCCGCCAGAAATCATGTTTTGACTGTTTCTCCATCACGCCTAGGGTGATGGTTGCCTGGTAAATGTTAGTATTTATTTTGTAGCAGTGGCGCAGTGTATTCATTATATTATCTAGGCCCATGTTCAAAATAATGTACAGTTTTTGCAGTCTCTCAGCGATGTAAATAGCCATGACAATCTTTTCATGTCATAGTTTGTTGTACTGTCGTCAGCAACTGTAGGTGTAGCCGGTCAGGTGGGCCAGCGCGTGGAACTAAATAAAACGGGAGTGAATAAGATTTAAAGTGGATTAGCCTTTGAAATAGATTATCGTAACCGGCAACATGAAAGCGCGCACTTAACACCGACCGTCATGCTAAATGTTTTACTTTGAGTGACAGTTGTAATTTCACAGATTTATGTGCTGCATAATACTAACCGAAACGTTCAATTTCAGTCCATTCGTTCATTGAATATGCTAATCTTTACGTATGGCACTTGTCGACTTGGTTTCCGCAAATCGCGCGCAAAGGGATGTGCATAGATACAGTCAGGACGCTGCTGAGTTTACCAGAAGGTACCAGTTTTTGCGAACGCAAGCACCCCCGCCTCCCTCAAACACCACTGACACACACTGAACACATTAACATTGGGGATGATCTATTGATGAGGCATTACTCTGTGCCGGCTGGAAGCATCGAAAAATTACGACACTCATGCACACCTAGGTCAGTGTCTCATATTTTGGCCGCTGCATTTGCTGCATCTCCTGAGAGGCGGGGTTGTAATAGCCTTCATGTATTAGCTTGGAATATTATATAATTTAATCTCACAACCATAAATTCACCATCCATAATAGTTCACCATCCACACACTCCTCTAGTTTTAATTCTAGAAATAGGCAGTGAAATACCATCCCCTAATCTCTTGCATGCATTCTTTTTTACAATCCTAAATATTACCTCATACCTGAAATTTCATATGTCTTGCCTAGGCAGACCTTAAACATTGATGTGTGTGGTCCCAAACCCTTGAGTGTTGTGGTCACTGCAGCTAAAAACCGATAGATCAAAGCTTTCTAAACACGTGGGTATGTGTGGACTAAGCGCCACCTGAACTCTCTGACCTTCGTGAGTGTTTTGAGTCAGAGGACCTTTACATCATCACACTCTCCTGTTTACACAGCAACTCACCTATCTTATAGACATATCAGCCCTCACACAATCTTGACCAATGCTAATGTAACGAATGGATAAATAACTATTTAGACCTTCCACTGGTTTAAGGTTCTCATTCTTTTCAAATCCTCATCGGAAGATGCTTCAGAGCAACTCCCTCTCTAACGGTATAGGCAATGTATCGACAATTAATTCTCCAATGCTCACGCTTTCATTGGGGCGGCAGGGCTGGCATAAGGGCCTACATCATGTCACTTTATCCATTAACACCAGGAGATGGAGCTTTGCAAAACATTGGAGACTGTAGGAGTGCTGAGCTGGAGACAGTAAGAATATTTGCCACGACATGATGAAACATGAGCCTGTCTTGAACGTAATAGGAATTAGATTCCATTCCAGTGAACATTAAATATTGAACACACTGCCAGTGTGCGATAAGACCAAGTCAAAGTATTTATAGAGCGGCCTTCTATTTTTCTGCAACCCTGATTAATCAGGTTAAAGTTAGCTCCTCTAATGAGATGGGACTTCATCTCTTTTTGTGTTGGGCTATCTCATTACGAGGATGTATCTTCCTGTTTCCCTGTAATCCTTCGCTGCCTACACATGCTGAAATTAACTCACATACCCTTTACTCTGAAATCTGACTATAAAATAACCACGATACAATTGGATTGAGATATACTGGCAATCAAATAGTTCACAGAATTACAGAAAGGAAGGCAATTATAGATAATGTTAAAGATAAACTAAGCTGCAGCATGCTAAAAGGTTATTATACAATGTTAATGTTCTAGAACATTAAGGAGGGTCAAACAAATGGAATGAAAATCTGTCTTTGTTAGATGGTAAGTAATACCACCACGTTGCTATCATGCTACGGTGTTTGTAATCCTGTGTGTTTTTGCTGACACTTGTTTTCTTTTTTCTCATATCCCTGTTTCCTCCTGGACCAATGAACGATATGGGGTGAGTATTTCATATTCTCGGTTCCATCTCCTGGGATTTATAATGGCAGAATAATGCTATATTGTTGTTGTCACGCCATGGAATGTTGTGTGTGTGTGTGTGTGTGATTTTCAGCAGCACAGTTGTTCACTAAATGCATAAAACAATGTGTGGAAGGGGAAAGTACTTATTTGCCTTCAATGGATTTTTTTTTAGTGCATGCTGTTTCAGGAAGCACTGTGTGGAAAAAGGCGTATTAAAAAGAGTGTAGACTAGGAGTAATGTACTGTGCAAAATTGCTGAAGTAGTTCTTCCACCCTCTTGGCTACTTTGGAACATTTCCTCCTCAGTCTGTTTACTTCCAGAGCTGTACCATTATCAGATGGGTTTCCAATTCCCTTTCATGGTTTTAAGAGATGAGCTCAAGGCACTTCTGTCAGACAAAATTGCGCCTATGTATGGTAGTCTGTCTGTAACTCACACATTTTTTATCCCACATCATCATCATCATCATACCACACACACTGCCTCCCTGAGGGGACTCCAGTTGTCACAATGAATGGATCCACCTCTGTTGTGGTTGCCAGGTGAAGAGACACGTGGCCTATTGGGCAGTTTCTGCCACAGCCTGTCTTTAGAACCAGACAGGTGCTCAGGACTCACAGCCTTATCTTCCCTGTCAATGTCCAGGAGAACAAAAGCCACACCCTAGATAAGGAGCCATAGGTTATTAAGATTACAAAAAAAGCTAATGTATTCTGGATGAAATGTAAAATGGCTGGCACAGCTGGTATATTCAACAGCAACTAGAGAAAGAAGGTGGCTTTGATATACAGTCGTTCGCCTTCAAACTGGGAACAGAAATAATACAAACTGATCAAAGATGATGACTGAGCTTGACGAAGGGAACATAATGCTGTCCTTAATATGGTACAGTGAGATGAAGGAGTATAATAAATGTGGTGTGCAGATCTGAATCTGGAAGCAGGGCAGCAGGTGTATATTAGTTTCTTATTTTCTTTTTTTAAATACGGAAATATATTGCTTTGTAATTGTAGTGTGAGCCAGAGACAAAAACAGTCACTGATGGGGGATAAAAATACACTAATTTTAGCTGAGGTGGAGCTTCTTGTTATCTACTCAGAACAGACATCTGTGAGGCAGCATAGCTTTGCGTTGTGACTTAAAAATAGTCATGGAAACCAAACCCCCATCCACATACTGTATACACTAACATCTATGCATTTGAACAATGCTTCTCTGATCCTTGATCTTCTGCTGTAGTCTCTACAGAGTATGGGTACGTTTCTTTGGATAAAAGCTTCTGTCAAATGAATAAAATAATGCAGACCTAGACATATCTAGGAATCTAAGTGCTGCATGTCTGTAAATTGGACACCAGGAGGCAGCAGTCAGTCAGGCAGGGGAAAAGGATTAACAGGTGGTCTCTTGACTCGTTTATGGGATTAACTACATGGATCCTCGTCATGGAAACCGAGCAGTAAAATAGATCAAAAACGATCATCCCAGCAGAGAGGTTGTCATTTTCTAAAACACTATTACTGCAGATGCACAAAACAACAAAGAAAACCATTTGATTTTGTCTCTAGGGATAGTTTATGTAACACATGACAGAGAACAGTATAGTGGTCCATTTAAAATGAATATTTAGGACCTTGACCTTAAATACCTTTTTTACTTTAGGATTCTTAACACAGGTTGTGTTAGTTGTAATATAGGTATAGGATTCCAGAACATGAAATTGATCTATGTAAAACATAGGAAGATGCCTTTGGTTAGATTAGATATTATTCACAGATCAGATACTGTAATGAACAAGGAAAGCAGGTTTAGAACCGCCCCAAAAATCCACTCCTCTCCGCACATCCTTGCCCAAAAGGAATCCTTTATCTGACTAATTGGAGTATAATTATGCACGTTGATATGTCTGAATTGCTCGATTAGATCACAACGATTGACACCCTTCTCAATCTTACATTTTCCTCAGACAAACAGAAATACCTAAGCATGCACCCATGCACCCATGCACCCATGCACCCACCCAGGCACAGACATGATTCAAGACTGTCCAGAAGGGGGTTAGATGAACAGATGGAGAAGATAGGATGCAGCCACAACATTGTCTGATACTGGACATTGCATAGTAGTCACATTTTCTAACCTCCACAACACAGACACTCTCCTGCACACATACAGACACATCCTTCGTCTCAGTCAAGTACGAGAATTCAACTTTCCTGACATCTATTTTTGAGGCTGCAAAACAATTGCAACGTGTTCCAGAACTAAACGTATCCACACAGACCAGTAGGGATCAGTTGCAATGTGTCTGCTGTGAGGGTATATAAGCTCACCCTGAACAGAGATGAAACTGCAGACAGACTGAGCTAATTAGAGCCTGAGGGGCTTCAATGATACCCCTCTCTCTCTCTCTGATCAACACAACCGTAAAAACACTGCATAATACTTGGGTAATATGTGGGACTAGATATCATGGTGCTTTAATAAGAAAAACGTGTGAAGACACATTTTGTAAATATACAAATTACTTCTCTTTGTTGTGTTGTTTGATGTATTTTTTCTGAATGATACATCTCTGTCTTGCTTAATTCAGTTTGAGTTTTTTATTTAAAATAATTCAAATTTGTCTTTCTACCATCATCTCTGTGCATTGGGCCTAGGCTGAATGATCTCTACCTCAGTGTTGTCACAGTCCTCATGAAAGATCCAGCCAGCTTGTTAGTGTAGTGGTGCGTTTGACCAAGGTATTGTCAGGGCAGTAATTGAGTGGAAGGGAAGTGAGGTAATTAAAGAGCACATGCTCAGCTGGAGGACAGAGTCGCAGATGTCTATAGGAGTGGGAGGTAGATTTGGGGAACATTCTAGAAGAGATCCGGTAGTGGTGGTGGGCGAGAAAGGAGGGGTTGCTTTTGTGTGTGAGATGAGGAGTGGTGGGGAGGGGTTATCTCTGTGCATGTGGATTTATATGTTGATGTAATGTTTGTATGTATGTCTGTGACTATGTGTGTGTGAGAAGAGGTCTTATTGTGTGTGTGTGTGTGTTAGTGTGTTTATGCGCACGTGTGTGTGCGCGCGCACAAGCCTATGTTTTGGTGTGAGGTTGCCTTCTGCTTCCTCCTCTCTGGGGACCCTGTCTGGTTGGTGCTGTTATTTAATATCACTAGACGGTCTTGCAGAGCACCTGCTCCTTACATTTGGGGGGCAGGGTCTACGAAAGGGGGAGGTGCAGGAGGACGGGAGGTGGCTTTTGTGCTAGAATGAACGTTAGGCTACGTGGAAAAGATCGCATAATACACTATGTACAGTGTGCTTAGCAGCAAAGGCGCAGCAAAAGAACGCTGAGTGCAGTGAAATTGAACTGTTGAAGCTATTGTGTTTCGGGCGGCGTCATACTCCAATCGAGGTGGCTAAAAGTGGCTTAGATATGCCAATTACAACGCTGGCTGCATGAGACCCAATCTGAGCCTACATCTTTTCAACTCGACGTAGACCTACTACTTAGTTGGCTTGTAGCCTATTATTTTGTGTTCCTTTTGTGGGAATTGTGTGCGTGCAAGCTGTGTTCTTTATCTAAAGCATAGCCTACTGTAAAATATAACTCATGTAAGAACGCTTTGTTGAAATACTGTTATATCATGGCACACAGTCACGTTGTTAATAACATTTTGCATGCCATCCGATCTTCTCCAATTGAAAATTATTTCGTTTTTATAGGCTATTCAATCTGCCCTAAGACGGATGGTTATTGCTTTTCATTATTGAGCGTCTACGAGGGTTGCCCCAAATACATGGAGTAGCCTACGCAAGGTTTAAAGCAGACCTGGAACTGCCTCGTTTTTAAAAGGCATTAGAACATAGCCTATTGTTTTCAAAAACTAAAAGGCAATCCCGGCACGGGGTTTACATTGCACAGGGCTGGCCGGTGCGGCATAACTATTTATTCCCCCTTTATAAAAATGTATATTGTTAATTTCCCCAGACCTCTTGCTGACAATTTATGTAAGAACATAGAATAGGTTGACATCTTTTCTTGCATGTTAATGTGATTTCTTTATCCACTTCTTGAAATAGACATACATTTTCTTAGCAAATCGGCACATTTCTGTATCCTTGGTTACGATGGTGCAGCCTTGGCGCTTGCGTCTGAACACCAGCCCTGCACACCGTGATTGGATTAGGCTGGTGGTTGCACGTCGCCCATTGGCCATTGCTATAAATATACTAGCCTCATTGCATACGGAGCTCCCCCTTTTTACTAGAGCCTAAACACATTTTTATAAAACATTGTTGGATAATAACACACATGGAATTAACATTCTTTCTTTCTATCCGATGCGTGAAAATAAAACCAACTATCATTTTTGATTGAAGACTGTTTTTCTTTTTAATGAAAGAGAGGAAAGGTAAGAAATATGCAACCTTCTACATCAGCGATGGTTCATGTATTGTGATGCGATACTCGCGAGGAAAGAAATCTGTTGACATTTTTTTAACATTCGGCGCCATTTTCAGACAACCTTTAAACACCTGCCTGCCGCTTATATTAGAAATTCTCGAATGGTCCATTTGGATTTTGAGAATAACATTTTATTTTAAGAGAAAATGTATATATGGTTTGCCTTCACAATGAGTGAGGAAGAGCTCTTACCTAGGTGGCACATTTGCTTCGTGACCATCAGAGACCAAATTCTATAGTCTGACAACGGGTCTAGGATGAGGACGCTGACACGAGCATCATTGTGTCAGGGTAACATGTTCATAAAGATTGGAGCGTATTAGCTATTTTTATCATTATACCATTGTTGCCATTTGACACCATTAAACATTTTCTCATGTAAAGGTGAATATAAATATTGGATTTAATTGCATGGAGTGCAAATGTCTTGGGAACGTTGAGTCATCAGCGTTGAAGTATGGGCCTATTTGCAGCCACACGATTCGTTTGATCAAAAGACAGTAAAAACTATCGAAATCTGTTTTTGTTTTTTTTTCCATTTTAGACACAAACCTTTTGATGTGTCTGTGTCTTTTTTATCTAATGTTTAAAACATAGAATCAATATTGATCACACACTTCCCCACATGATTTTAACATACTTTAACTCAATAAGTAGATCATCATAATAAAAATAATTTAAAAATCAGACTATCATAATTCCCGGACTGGGAATCCATTTATCAGTGTTTAGTAACTTGAAATTGGATTTAAGCAAGACTGATATATTTATCTGAAAACACTGTCTATTATTGTTAAAAATGTCCCCTATATGGACCCCATCATTGTCAGCTCTGACTCCTCAGTGTACAGCCTCAGTGATGTAATCGGATACCATTGTGGTCAGAAATAACAAGCTAATTGGAATTTTGTGGTAGAAGTGCTTACCAAGGGAGTGTAGTTGCAAGAATAATGTTGCTGTTATGTAATTCTATTTTAAATTCACCAGACATTTGTGTGTTTTAGTACGTATAGAGTATGTTCACTAGCAGGCCTATTGTTCTGTACTGGGAGATTATGGCTGCTGGTAAGGTTGCCAATGACTTATAGGGAACTGTTGGTTACTGCACAGGTTCCATCAATCTGTGCCCTGTACAACATGTTAATCTGACACACTTGTAAATACATCTGATTAGATGTACATTTCTTATTTATCGTGTCAATCTTTCATGTTCACTGGTTTAGTGTGCTTGGATGAAGATTGTGAATGGGCCTGGTTAGATGTATTGAACCCATATATCCCTAAAGATGGCAGTGACAGTCTATCTACAGAGATGGTGGTTTACTGCTTATGGAGATAGCATTCGCTGTAGCCGTAGCAACTGGTCTCTTGACCCCAAATCCGTATGCATGTGAGAGACAGGAAGTGCAACAAGTGAGGAAGATTGTCATTAGATCAAGCCAAGAGATCTCCCTCTGTTTTTCAGAATTGCGTGGCCCATGTGCTAAAACATGCCAGGGTCGTTCACATCATGAAATCCAGCATTTTTACAACTACATGAGTACAACTCTGTCTGTACAACTTAATGTCTTACAGTTAATGTACTTACAGTTTTACTGACTTACGTTCTTTCTCTCTGTCTCTGTCTCTCTTTTTCCTGTCTTCTTTTCCCAGTCTCACACACAATCCTTTTCACCTTTCACAAACTGATTAGAGGTGTACTTTCTCTCTCATTTGCATGGACCCGTAGTTCAGTACATCACAGGAGTGTGTCTCTCTGAAGGCTTTGTTTGGTGGACTTCAAATGCCCATGTTGTCATTGATTACTTCGATCGCTGTCACTAACTCCCTGAGCCAGGGCCTCCAGGCCTGTCCAGTCTCCCAGTGCAAGGAAGCCAAATATGGCTCATGTTTGATCAACACATCTATGGTCTCATGGGCCCTTACCATATCCTGCCATGATACTTCTCTAGTGTCACTCATCAAACATTTCCTGCCTCTGAAGTCATTTAGGTCAGGCAGACAGGCTTGCCATCATTTTCTGGGTCACTTTCTCTGGTCCTGATTGTTAGAGAAGGGGGCTGCTGGGTGTGCGGTGGGACGTGTGGGAGGAACAGGACAGGATGGCCGGGCCAGGATGACTGACAGACACACATCCAGCTGCCTCTGCCCTCCACATCAGCATACAGACCCTGCTCTAATCCCACGCAGGGCCCGATTAATTCTAAAGCCGCTTTCAATCCTTAAGCTCACTTTCAGAACCCAGCTACAATCTACCGAGCATTTAGAATTTTAGATTTTGCTTAAGCGGTTTTCTATTTACGTTTTTTTTTCAAATGCATTTTAGAGGTGATTTTGCTTTTCCTTAGCACGCATAATAGAAGGTGTGGTCAGGGGCTTTAGTTATGAAGATCGATTGAGAGGGAGAGAAAGAGAGAGAGAGAAAGAGAGGTAAAAGCTTTTTGACTCAGCAGTGAAAGGTGATTTGGAGCAGTTGAGGGCTGTGTGTGTTCAGGCGCGTGCAAGTAGAAAATCCATGCGTGTGGTGGAGGGACTGTGTTTCACTCCATATGCCCTGTGAGCAGCTGGGCACAGTTAATCCTGGTCATACGGAAGCCCTGGACTTTGTACACCTGGAGCCCACGTATCCTGTCATTTCTGCTTTGTCAGCACTCCCGTTTCTTCCTCTGCACAGCACGAGGGAGCTGGCATCATCTCTTCTTCCAGTGTACTTCCTGGGGGCTGAACCTGCAATTTCTGTTTTTATCATCATCATATCTCATACACCAGCTGACTTTTTGGGAATAATACAGTGGCAGCATTAAAATAGACCTAGTTGGTTCCAAACTGTCATGATGAAATACAAATGTGCACACCCATTATGGTACAGGTACAGCATGCAGAGTGTATTGTGTGTGCACGCAAACACACACACCACACACACACACACACACAAAGACAGCATACAATAGTTTTAAAGCTTTTCTTAACAGTCCTCACACATACAACACACTTCTAATCATCCCACTAATCAGCTCGAGCACCTTAAAGAGTTATCATGCATTCAAGAGCTGCTTTGACATATAATACATGCCTTTTATCATCACCAGTGCTCAACTCTTCTGTCGTGCAATGTGGAGAGTAGAACCGGCAGTATTTTCTCTTGAAACTATTTCTTGACTTCTCATACTTTAGCATACTGGCCTATATGGCAACACCCTATATCCTAGGATCCTGTGATACCCTAAGGCCCTGTGATACCCTAGGGCCCTGTGATACCCTAGGATCCTGTGATACCCTAGGACCCGGTGATATAACTGGCTGAGAGTGACCATTCTGTGTGGCTGCGGGTTAATAAAGTCTAAGGTCTCATGGCTACTTCGACCCCTAGAAAGAGAGGCCAGAGAGTTGGAACACACCCCTTAACATCTGCTATGCCAACACATGCTCCCCCTGCTGTTTAATTGTGTGTTCATTGTGTGCGTTTTGTGTGTGTTTTCTTTGTGTGTGTATGTAGGGTGATCATGGTTTGTCATTGCATGATTTTGTTGCAAGAAGAGTGCAGTGTCACTCTTCTTAATCCACTTCCTTAAGGTGTGAGTGACCAAAGGGCTAAATCAGTAACCAAGCCAATCGGCCTCCCAAGCCTCTGTGTGGCACACGCTGTGTGTGTGTCTCAGCTGACTGCGTTGGCTGGTGCGTTGACAGGTGGAGTCTGTTTTAATGGGATTCTGGAGATAATGAATGTGTGCTTTGCAGTTGGGTAAGGTCGAGAGACAGAGGAAATGTGTGTGTGCTGCGCAGTCTGTTATAACAGGATGAAGTGGCACTGCAGGGAGGCTGCAGGGTGACAGGGCTCAGGCCCTCATGGTGGTAGTGATGGCAGGCAGGGGAGAGGGGGGAGGGAGGGAGGGGCAGCTAAAGGGTGGATTAGCAGCAATGGAGTGCTGTTAACCTACCGGTCACACGATGCACAAAAGCAGAGAGAAAGAGAGAGAAAGAGAGAGAAAGAGGATTTAGTATCCCTCCGCCCCCAGCTCTGATCCATGACGCATGCATGCCTCTCTGGGATGTTGTTTGTTGTTGTGTGGCGTGTGTTGGTTTGGCTAAAAGACCAAAGGGAGCCATTTAAAGAGCAGATAGACCGCCTCTTCTTCTTGGTCACTTGCACGTTCTGCACCTCCCCTCCAACCTTCTCTGCCTTCCACAGCAAGGTGGTTTCTACAGGAAGGAGGTGTGCCACTGTGCTTGTGTGGCAACATAATGTGACTGGACAGAGCCACGTGCCAAATCCTGTTGCCAACATGATTGTGATTTGACATCTACCCGCACCCTGTGTGTCAGATGTGGAGAATGAACAATGGACCACAGAGAGTGGATGTGACAGCTAGAACAATATCGCTTTCTACATTGTGACTCGTAAGGAAGTCACATAATCAGGCCTGATGAGAACGCACACACACACACGCACACACACACACACACACACACACACTCACACACACACACTACAGCCTCATACACAGGAGGAATCCCTGTGAGACAAGAACTAGACAAATATGAAAGCAAACATCTAGTGTTTGTGTGCCACATTGACACCAAGCCTTTTCCATCACATGAAACTAAGTACATCGAGTACTGAGACGTCCTCGTCAAGAACATCATCAGAGGGACCCGAAATAGAGACATGAATGGTTATGAGGAGAATAAGCAGAGTTCTGGTTCGTTGCTTCTCGTCTCCCTTGTGCTCCCAGAGCCTGAAAGCAGTATCGCTGTTTAAAGACTGGAATGATGATAACGGCGGTGATAATTATGGCGATTCTAGTCTCCGAGCCGCAGTAGCGTAATGAGGGAGAAATAAAATAAGAAAAAGAGGGGCAGGCGAGGGAGAGAAACGCAGGGAGAGAGATGGAAACAACAAGATACTGGAAAGTGAAAGCTAATCAGCTCTAGACCACAGGACTGCACGGGTCTCCTGACTCTGTGTGGGAGAGTTCATAGAATGATGTGATCGAGTAGACCAGCAGCTGCTCTCTGCTCTGTCAAATCTCTTCTTGGAGGAGCGTGTTGTCCATGAAGGAGAATCTGAAGGACTCTTCTTCACCTCATCCACCTGGTCCCTTTAGTCTCTCCTCTCGTTTTCTGCCCTGGCGCCTGTGAACAACTGCACCTCCCTCCCTGGATGAACTGCTGAAGTGTACAGCACTGGACATGAGAGGTGCAGTGGGAATAGAACAGCGGCCAGGCTGTAATAGTGCTGCCGTTTTGTCCTATGTGGAATTCCCTCTCAGAACTGCAATTAAGCAAGTGCTTCCTTTGATTAACCTCCCATTGTGTCCGTCAAACTGGGACCGGGGGCTGAGATAGACTCTGCGGGTGGGGGTTGGGTGTGTGTGTAGAAGGCCTCGATGGTGAAAGATAGAGATTTCCAAACAGAAACCTTGACAGGGATGGCAGCCATAGCGTGCCTGTGTTTGAGGGCAGAGCGATGGTGTAAGCTTCCATCCTCTGATCCTCCACAGCCTTCTGGATGGCTATGACCAGACTCTATCCATGTTCCCATGCTGAGTCACCAGCGAGGACTGAACCAGCACAATGACAACAGAGCCCCCCGCCCCCCCCTCCCTCTCCTCGTAAAAGCCGAGGTTGCCACGGCAACCCCTCTCCCCGCAGCCTCGCCGGGTGAAACCCGTTCAGTTCAAAATTCAATAGAGAGAAAGAGACAATCGTTGGGTGTTGTTAAATCTTCTTCACACCGCTACCATGTACCCTCCACGGGCATACAGTTGTAGCTGGCCTAAAGGACTAGAAACTAAATAACAAGCAAAGACACATTAGTCAGCTGTCTCTATTTTTAGGCAATCTACGTATCTGAGGTGAACAGATACTGTTCTAAAATGTTGATATGGAACCACAGCCCCAGCAGTTCTCCTGCGGTGCTGAACCCTGATGTTGCTTGGCTCAGCTGAGCATAGAGCACTGAGGCACAATCAGCACCTATGAAAGACCCCCCCCCCTCCTGATGTTCATGTAGGGGGCCTCTATCCTGGGGTGAAGAGAATCGTTAGGAAGGCCACTCTTGCCTATGTCTTTCCATTCCCCTGTGTGTGTCTGTGTGTGTGTCTGTGTGTGTGTTTTTGTGTCCATTCACTTATTTTTTGAGAATAATTCCCTGCATATGCTTGAAGCCAGGTGGCTGGGTGATATTACATGTAATGACCATATTGTAACATTAAAATTATGATCCCACGCTTTGGTAAACCGTGTAAACGCTCTTTTCTACACACGCCGTTTCAGCGTACTAACCGTTGCGATGCGTGCGTGCGCGCGTGTGTTCCTCCCCAGCCGTTGCCATGACGACAGACGAGGCAGACAGCCAGCAGAAGAAGCCGAGGCAGCAGGGAGAGCCGGAAGCGCAGGACCCTGGGCCCTCGGAGCCCCAGGACGCCTCCCCCGCCTCCCCCCAGAGCCCCGGCTCGCCCTCCCCCGAGGAGGAGCAGCTGAAGCCACGCACCCGCACCTCCGCCGGCCGGGGCCTCTCGCGCCTCTTCTCCTCCTTCCTGAAGAGGCGCTCGCAGTGCGAGGGGGAGGCCGGAGAGAAGGACCACAAGGGGGAGGACGAGCCCAAGGCCCCCATCGCCGACCCCGAGCCGGAGCTGAGGCTGGAGGGCGACGCCGCGCTGGACCAGCACTCAGTCAGCAGTGTGGAGGCTCAGGTACAGTGTGACCCCCCTGCTCTGCCCCACACCTGGGACCACCCAGGACTGGCATTTTAAAAGCAGAAAGCAAATTGAAGCAAACAGACATGGGTCCAGAATTCCAGATCCAGCAAAACAACTGCATCATTGTGGATGTTCACAGTGGTGGAGAGTTTTTTCTTCTCTACCTGGTTGGTTATAATTATATAGAATTTCTTTGAATGTCAGACAGATATGCCTTGCTCATTAACATAGTTGACTTGCTAGCTAATTTAGTCAGTTTTTTTGCCATAGGTGCGAATGCAGTATTGATTCATTCTGTGGCATCTGGATTGGTTGAACCTGTTTGTAGTTGAGTCAACTATTAACTGGGCTGCAGCTGAGCCTATAGATCCTATAAGTCTAAAGTATTGATCTCAGTCTTTGCTTTGAGCCTCTCGAGAATAATCTTTGAGTGATCTTTGGTAGTCTTACGGTTTATTATTCTTTACTTCTGTTTACAAGAATAACAGTTATGGTATATCTTCAGTTACGCTTCAAACCTAAGATCCTCAAAATGTTGTTTCTATCAAACACATTGAGTTCTTAATCTTGAAGACTGTGTAGGCACAGACTAATAGGTACCAAAGGACTGTGGTATCACGTTCTGATTGGCCGATGTGAAACAAAGCCAATGCAGAAGCTCTCTTCACTAGTCGTTAGCGTTGAGCCTTGCCATCCTCCTGAGGTCGGGTCTTCACAGAGGGGACTTACTTAGTGTTCCCAAGCCCAGCCAGCCATCTCCTCCCTGGCTTATTCTCCAGGGAGACAGTGTAGTAACCTAAGAGCATTGTTCTCCCCTCTGACATACTTGAAAGGGATGTTTAAACCGTCTGTCTGGCTCTCTGGCTCTTTGTCTCTTCCTGCCTGTCTGTCTGTCTGTCTTCCTTTCTGTCTGTCTGTCTTACTGTCTGTCTGTCTGTCTGTCTGTCTGTCTGTCTGTCTGTCTACTGGCCCTGCAGCTTCTTCTTTCTTACTTATCGCTTGTTATTTTAAGACTTGTCTCCACTCTCCATCTTCAATAGCAATGTTTCTCTTTCTTGCTTTTTTTTTCCGTTCCCTCGTGAGCTTTTAATTATTTAGCAGAAGAGCCATTGTTGAACTGCCTGATGTGGTTTAGAGGAGCTGAGCAGTTGACCTGATTACAACTTTTTGGAATAATATCATGAGATCAATGTGGTTTCAGAGTATGTCTCTTAACGTGTGTGGTTAAGGTATTTAGATATCGATTAGTCGTAGCTTGGGTGTACTGCATGATGTACAGTATATACAGTTTGTGATTCATCTTAAACTGAAGGCTACAGGACGTGAAATGGTAGTCTGGTAGTCCTTTATCAGTCCAAACATTGCTTCTGTCATGTTGATACCCTGTGTCGGGATGCATACAGTGAGGCCATCGCAATGAGGATTGCTGTCTGTGTCCCGTCAGCCCGTCCAGGTAGACCAGAAGGAAGACCCTGACACCGAGAAGGAGTCTGAGGACGAGGGGGAGAAGGAGAAAGACAAGGAGAAAGGAGAGGACAGTGAGCAGGAGAAGGAGAAGGAGGAGGACGAGGAGTCCAAGCCGGAGGGAGAAGGAGAGGAAGAGGGAGAAGGAGAGGAGAAGGCTGCAGAGGACGAAGTCAAACCTCCCAAAGCCCCCCGTCGACCCAAGATCATGCAGTGCAAAGTCACATTGCTGGACGACACTCTCTATGAGTGTGAGCTGGACGTAAGAGACTCTGTCGATGAAGTCAATCCATTTAGAAGTCATTCAAGACGCGTTTAGTATGCCATTAGCAAACTCATTATCAGTCTGTATTCAGTCAATGTCTGTGTTTATGTGTTTAACAGCTGCTTAACAGACTGTCAGCGTCCTTGGGGAGAAATACTCAGATTCTAGCCCTCCCTTTGGGGCACTAATTTGTTGTGCACAAATTAATTTTTCACACATTAGGACCCAACTAGAGGATTTTCATACTTAACAACCTTGGATCAACTCTGGCAAACAGTATCTTGATGTACAATATCTCTCACACTGGATGGGTGAAATCTTGTTTTTCTCGTACAGAAACATGCCAGGGGCCAGGATCTCTTCTCCAAGGTGTGTGACCATCTTAATCTGATGGAGAGGGACTACTATGGCCTGGCCATATGGGAGACCCCCTCCATGAAGGTCAGTATCTAACAGCTAACACACCATCTCACGCGCACTCAGAAACTGAGATCTACCGACATCAAACACCATGTGACAGATCTGATGTGTGTGTGTGCGTGTGTCATAATGCATGTCCTGACCTCCACAGACCTGGATGGACTTCGCCAAGGAGATCCGCAGACAGGTGCATGGTGAGTTTTCACCTCAGCTTAGTTGGAACAGTTCTGCTGAGTAATGCCCTTATGAATACAGTATGTTTTATCAAGTGTCCTTTCTCTCTCTCTCCAGGCACTACCTATGACTTTACCTTCAATGTGAAGTTCTACCCTCCTGACCCCGCCCAGCTCTCTGAAGACATCACCAGGTAAACACCACCGACTCACCCCTCCCTCTCCCTCCTCTGTCTATACAAAGAGAAACACAGAGAAAGAAACACCATTACACCAGGATTGAACAGAAACAGATCTATCACATGACACTTCGCCATCCAATCCTGGCCTGCTAGCTCAGTTCTTCATCATAATGAATCCATTTCACCCCGCCTCCACATCCGTGTGCCAGCACTTGTAGTCCACAACTAAGAGGCTTAAGCCCTAATTAACATCATCAACTGAGGTGTAACTGTAGTGCTTTCCGGAAGCCTGCCGTGACCTCTCCCTGACCCCCCTGTTGTGTTGCGCGCGCAGGTACTTCCTGTGTCTGCAGCTGCGGAAGGACATCCTGGCCAGCAGGCTGCCCTGCTCCTTCGTCACGCTGGCCCTGCTGGGCTCCTACGCCCTGCAGTCGGAGCTGGGGGAGTACGACCCCGAGGTGCACGGGACGGACTACGCCAAGGACCTGCGCCTGGCTCAGGGCCAGACCAAGGAGCTGGAGGAGAAGGTGATGGAGCTGCACCGCACGTACAGGTGAGCACCGGCAGGTTGGGGGACGACGGGGGAGACGCTCGCTCGCTCGCACTGCACACGCACGCACGTTTGGGTGGGTGTGTTTGTATGTGCTCGGGTGTGTGTGTGTTCTTGTGTTAGGGTTTGTGTGTGTGCTGGATGATCTGGTACGCAGGGAAGCACATGCATCCACTCACCTAATTCTTTTCCACAGGGCGATGAGTCCAGCGCAGGCAGACTCGATGTTCCTGGAGAACGCCAAGAAACTCTCCATGTACGGGGTGGACCTTCACCAGGCTAAGGTACAGATGGGGGTCAGATGGCTGAGCGGTTAGGGAATCGGGCTGTTAATCAGAAGGTTGACGGTTTGATTCCCGGCCGTGCAAAAATTATGTTGTGTCCTTGGGCAAGGCACTTCACCCTACTTGCCTCGGGGAGAATGTCCCTGTACTTACTGTAAGTCGCTCTGGATAAGAGCGTCTGCTAAATGACTAAATGTAAATGTAAGGTACAGTGGACAGACCAGACACCACTTACTTACCAGACCTCTCCAATCAGGGATAGGGGACGACTAGGATCTTGAGTACTGTGATGGTTTAGGGTTTGTGTTGTGTAGAAACCCTAGACCAAGGTAGGCCGTCTGCATTACAGACATTAAAGCCAAGTCAGTATTTGTGTCACAAAAAAGGGACAAACACATGGCGTGTCATATTTGATTGGAGAAAAGGAGGTCAGGCTGTTTGCATCAAACTAGGGATTTAAATAAAATATGAAGGTGCATGCTGCCTCCCAGTGGATGACCGAAGCCATTGCAGGTCAACTGCACAACTGCAGGATAAGAGCCATCACAGGGACTCCCTCAGGGAGTCACTCAGGGACTCTTCTACTCTCCTTACATTTCCTTTAATGCTGTTTCTCCCTCTCTCTCTCTCTCTCTCTCTCTCTCTCTCTCTCTCTCTCTCTCTCTCTCCTCTCTCCCTCTCTCCCTCTCTCCCTCTCTCCCTCTCTCTCTCTCTCTCTCTCTCTCTCTCTCCCTCTCTCTCTCTCTCTCTCTCTCTCTCTCTTCAGGACCTGGATGGGGTGGACATCATGCTGGGAGTGTGTTCCAGTGGTCTGATGGTTTATAAGGACAAGCTGAGGATCAACCGTTTCCCCTGGCCCAAAGTCCTCAAGGTTTCATACAAACGCAGCAGCTTCTTCATCAAGATCCGTCCCTCAGAGGTACAGCAGAATCCTTAATGCAGACCCTTTGGTTCCCCTCAAGAATGAATAACTTTAGTGCAGAGCTAATATAGAGCTTGTTCCCTGATTTGGTTGTTAACAGATGGAACAGTATGAAAGCGCCATCGGCTTCAAACTGCCAAACTACAAGGCCTCCAAGAAGCTTTGGAAAGTTTGTGTGGAGCATCATACCTTCTTCAGGTAAGAGGTCCCCGATGGGAGTGATCACTCCTTAGTTGGCTGGGTACCCTCCCTGCTCACAAACAAAGAGACAAACGTGTTTGCACAGCATCATCATATGGTATCGAAACATTGAGGCTTATTGTTGTGTCCTGGTTTTCACAGGCTAACGTCCACCGAGGTGGCGACCACTCCCAGGAAGTTCCTGGCGCTGGGCTCCAAGTTCCGCTACAGCGGCCGCACCCAGGCCCAGACACGCCAGGCCAGCTCCATGATCGACAGGCCAGCCCCGCTGTTCCAGCGCTCGTCCAGCAAGAGGAACTCCAGGAGTCTCGATGGAGGTGTGTGTGTGATGCGTGCCTACGTACGTGTGTGTGTGTGCGCGTGCACAAGAGATACTACTCTGACTTGTCCCTGTGTACTTCAGCCGGAGGTAAGTATCCTCCTGTACTTCAGTTCACCCAAGCGAGGACAGAAGAGGACGACTGGTTCTGGTTAATGGATGCCGGATGGCTTCCGCCCACCCTCTCCCCCTCAGGTACTGTGCAGCACAGGGTTGCTGTTCACTCCTCCGGCAGTCACTTAAAGCTCTGAGAGGCTCTCCACTGTTTACACCGCCTCTCAGCCTTGTCATCTGGGACACTCGCTTATGTAACCTGTCCTGATAGCATCTGTTTCACTTTCTGCTAACAACACGAGTCGTGAGTCACTGATTAAGCAGAACCGCACCAAACAGCTTTCCTTACTCCCCCGGGAGTGTGACCTCCCACCTGCCTCCTGCTGTTCAGCTGTTCTCCTTAACACTTAACCCCGGGCAGTCTCTGTCCTCCGCCTGTACACGTGCTCAGCTCGTGGCACGGCCAGGCCTCCTAGGGGGCTCGTGGTCGACCCTGCCGGGTCCAAGCTGGCCTGCCGGCACCCCCGACGAGTCGATCACCATCTGGCTGCTTACGCTTCCCTTTCCCAGGACACGCCTCCTCGCCGTGCACCGTGTGCGTCTCCGCTGCGCTTGCTGTCGTCTGCAGGCCTGCCGGTGCTGAGCTGGCCACGCGGCCCCCCCCGCTGTGTGCTGACTGGTGATAATCCTGAGGCTAAGAGCACAGCGGGGACTCCACTGCTACACAGTCATGCACTTACACTACACTTTCTAGCTGGGCGTGGGGGTGCTTGTCGTTCAATTCCCTAATACTCCATTGCACCAAAACGTTACATAATGCTTTTCAGATCCACGCGTTTTTTTTTGTTGCTATTGTGTGAATCGGAATTGTGTTCTTTTCTGAATTGTGTTTTTTTTGTTCATTCGCTGTGTGTGAGACAGTGACCACTCCCCTGCCGCCTCAAACTGCCTCTTCATTCACACAAGAGCCAGAAGAGTGGAGGGAGGATTCCAACATCACGGCAGACTCTTCCTCCTCCTTCATCTTCCTCTCCTCCAACCCACGCCCTGCTCCCTCAGGTAGCCAATCAGAGCCCCTCTGGTCTGTACAGACATGCCCTTCACACGTGCTTTGTGAGGCCGCTGACCTCTTCATGACCTCATCATGACCTCTACAAGCTGACAGACCCCTGTGAGAGCCCAGTACTGTCATCGATCCACTCTCGTCTGCAGCAGCAAAAACACCCTGCCACAGCAACAACTATCATTCCTTAAAGAACCAGCTTAACCCAAGATAGTTGTCTCAATTGACTCGTGTTGCCGTGCCAAGACACACTCATCTGTGAGATAAATAACAATAGCTGCAGGGTCAGTCTGATGCATGTAAACATGTAAACATGTAAACATGTAAAGGACCAGCAGCTGTTCAGTCACCCAGCGCTCCCCTCTGCTGTGGCTCACTTCACAGTTCCAGTCTTAAGGGCCCCTGGCATTGTTAGACCATTCAACTGAACTGAACGCTTTGCACATGGTGGCTCAGCAAGCCAGGGCTTGAGGATTCCCCCGGAGCTGTGTGTGTGTGTGTGTGTGTGTGTGTGTGTGTGTGTGTGTGTGTGCGCGTGTGTGTGTGGTTGCCGGGGAAATGACCCATATGATCCCAATTCACATATGGGAGACTTCATAGAAATGCTTTTTTACATGTCTTAGTTTAGCAGCATGTGTGTCGTTGTGTCAGTGAGGTGAAGCTACAGAATGCTGCAGGTTTTTATCCTCCTAATATCTATCTGAACAGAGCATGTCAGTACATTGTCAGGACACTACTCAGTGTCTCCACCTGCTGATAGTTCAGTAGCAGGAGTATCTGTAATGTTTCCCCCCTGCGTTTTATACTGCGTCTTGTGGTCTAAGGGCCCTATCTTGCACCCAGCGCAATTGACTTTGTCAGTGACGCAAGTATCATTCCTATCTTGCACTCGGCGCAAAGCGGATTTTTCCCTCCACGGGCGCACGTCGAAATGACCTTGCGCTCCCGGGGGCGGTTTTAGCGAAAAAGGGGGCGTGTTCCGGCGCAAACGTTCTTGGTGCTATCTTGCGGTTTCCGAAAAACCATTCCGCCACTGACCAGGAAAAAGGTGGTTTAAAGACAATGGCGCATTATTCAGATGCTATTTTAACGGCGCAAGCTTGGTCCGTGCGCACTGCTGGCGAAGCCAGGGTATTCTTCCTGCGAAACTACGTATTGTTTTGATTTATTGTATGGCTAGCTGTGTTACATTTCGTTCATGTCAATGATTAATAAGATGTTCATGAGAAATCTGTATGTGTATGAAATCTGTATGAAATATGTGGCAATTTACCCCTACGCCTGTTTAACCGAAGCTAATTTGGGTAGGTTTCTTCTCCCATGCACATCAGAATCAGAATCAGAATTCGGTTTTCAATTTACTGTGGCAGGAAGGTGCAAACAGGTCTTAAATTAAGTTAAAAAAACAGTTACACTAATTCTAAGAACTAAGCAATTAAAAAAATATATATATGTCAAAATAGGCTACATTTGAATGAGCAGCATGAGTGGGCAACTTAGTGCAATGACACTGCTCTGCCTTTCCCATACAATGTCACTTCTCTATCGTTTACGGTCCTGACAAGAACGTCCGTCTCCTGTGAACCGCTGGCGTGCGCCTGGCAAATCCGCCGTTATAATAGCAATCCGCCATGGAACAAGCGCTGCTCTTAAAGGGAATGTGAGATGACGCTCTGATTGGCTTATTGCACGTTACGCCCAAACCACACCCATTAGTAATGTAGCTACCTCTTTTACATTTGCGTCAGGCGCAAAGTCATTTATCCCGCTGCTAAAATAGCAACCGCACCGGAGTCCCGCCCACTTGCGCTTTGCGCTTTGCGCTTTGATACTTGCGTTTCAGATCGTCAAAATAGGGCCCTAAGTATGACAAGGTTTTGGCACTATAGGCAGCCTTTGATTGACAGTTTTCCTTCACACAGCAAAGTACGGAGAAAAGCCTCACGTCACCACGGTAACAGGGACGAGGAGCTGGACACATCCAGAATTCACAGAGGAGGATGATTGGTTTGTGCTGCTGGATCGCACCCCGGTGCGCCCCCTACAGGTCTCCAGAGGTAGTCTCATCAAGTTGCTAAACTCTAATTCTCATGCAGTCCAGTTGCCAGCTAACAAGACCAAAAAAGACTCACTCTTGGTTCGACTTATAAGCTTTGACTGTTCTGAATAGTGTAATGTGTTCCAAGTAGTGCTTCACTGTTTTTCAATCTTACAAGATCATGTGAACATTTGTCTAATTTGAAAAGGGGAATTTGCACCCCGTCGTAATTCGAACCTCTGCTCCTCGCTCACAGTCAACACTAACCTAAGCTTTGATCAAACTGTGATCTATCTGTGATCTGTGATCTGTCCTCGACATGTACCATCTTCTCTGGCCTGTTTTGACAGACCGATCTTTGTCACAGACCTACAAGGCCCTTCTCTTCCCTGCTAACGGACAATTTATACTGATCGCAATGAGTGTGATGGAGATACCCTTTGAGAGAATGCACGTTCCTTTCAATGAATGCTCTAATCCTCCACATAAAAGTTGCCACAAGTTTTCAATAGACGCTAGTAGCCCATGTGCTCGGATAGAACTTCCTACGGGGGCGGAACCTCCCAGAAATATTCTAGAATGCCTCTCAGCCATAGCGTATCTAAGCAACCACATTCTCCACGTTCCTTCGACATCCCGAGGGCTGCTGTGGCTTCCGACGTAGCTGAGCAGGTCTGCAGACGCATGTCCCAGCGTACTTGCGGTCACTATAAATTGTCCTTAAGCTTGGCTAAACAGTCAGTGAATGATGTGTTTGTGTCATCAGCCAGGCGGGTCTGGCATGTCCCAGTGTCAGGCTCTGCTCACACCCCTCGCAGAATGGTGCTGAAGATCATTCAACTGAGGCCTCCCACCAAGAGAATCAGGTTTCTTGAAGCCCCACCTAAACAGACATGGGTGTGGATCTCAGAAGATGATTGGTTTGGGCTATTGGACCATGTCTGTGTGATCCCTCTTGAAGGTACTGAATGTTTTGGCCAAGCTTTGTTGCGCTTCCTCGTTTGAACGAGACGATAAAGCCAAACCTAACTTTGGATTGTTCAGCTTGCTCTGTGTGTGTGCTACCGTGTCACACACACACACTTCACACCTCAACACCTCAGCCTAAAGCTTACAACAATATAACAGGCTCTAGCAATATACCAGGACAATGTGCTGGAGTATCAAGCTGACTAATTACTGTGCTTGTTGTGAGATTAATTAAATAGATGAATGGAAGCGTCTTGTCACACTGAGAACTCTCTCTGTACAGACAAGCCTCTAAATTCAGAGAACCCGCAGGCGCTTGTTTGAGTTACAGATCTCATCCTCCAGAGAGTTCTCTGCTTCTCTCTCCGTCTCCCCTGAGGACTCCTCTTTCTCCCCCGCCAGTCGCCCCTACGAGGAGAGCCCCACCTCCGCCCTCTCCCAGCGCCGCTCCTCCTAACACGGTACCAGGTACCATCCGCAGGGCCTCCCATCGGAGGAGGCGGGCTGGAGAGGAGGAGGGGGGAGGTGGTGGTGCGCAGGTACGGAGCAGCCCGTGGCCTGCAGACCCGGTGGAGGACACCCTGCTCCAGACCCTGCAGGACCTGTGGCTGTGTCACCAGAGCGTCGCTCAGCTGCAGAAGCAGTGGAGGGCTGTGAGCCACAGCCTCAGGGAGAAGTGGGAGCAGAGCGCCCGGCAGACAGGCCTGGTCCCGGGGCAGGACTGGGGCCTGGAGACCAAGAGGCTGGCCTTGCTGGAGGAGGAGGCTGGCAGGCTGCAGCAGCAGGTGGAGATGGAGCTGGGCGGGGCCAGGAAGAGGACTAGGGCTCTGGAGGAGAAGATTTGGCAGCTCCAATCCTACATTCAGAGGCAGGATGACCTCTGGTATATCCTGCTCGACCTTGACCCTCCCCGACCTCTCACCTTACCTCCAGGTACAAGAAATAAAACCGCATTGAAGCATCGCCTGCCCTCCACAGACCCTGGCATTTAGACAGCGAGCAGACTGGCTATTTTTGTGACGTCAAGCTATATGTCTAGATTATGTGGCTTTGCTTTTGTTTCTAAGGAGTGCGTTCCAGTATCAGTCACTGCCCTGGGCCTGTTTCAAGTGCTCAATAAAAATCAATATGACATCCTGTGGGAGACAATCAGTCCCATTCCTCCCTCTGCTGTTGGGCTTCTTTCTCCAATAGGGTGGGAGGACAGAGGCTTAAAATAACATAGGGCTACAGCAGAGAGAATAATGGCTCTAACTTTCTCAAACTTTCACAAGTCCAAACTTCTTCCTCTTCTTCCTGTATTTACACTCAGCTTTGCTCTTTCGGAAGTGCGTCATGCGAAGGAGCTTGTCACGACCAGCAGAGGCTTCGCTTCCTATCACGGTGCTGCTGCACTGCACGCCAGGCACAGCAGACTGTTGTGTTCTCTCTCCCTGATTGGTTGTAATTCTCCTCAGTGTTAGTAAAGGATGACTGGTTTGAGTTGTTGGATCGCTCTCCTCCACCAGAGCCCGGCCCCTCCCTGATTCCCACAGGTACTGACTACTACACGAGGGCAGCACTCTGGCCTGCATGTCGGATGTCATAATGTAGCAGTGTGAACGTATGTGTGTCATCCAACGGATGAATGTCGATCTGTCACAGATTTTGTTACTAGCAGAGTTTGGACTGTTTACCCCCCCACTCCTGTTCCCCCTTCTGCTCCCCCTCCTGTCCCCCCTCCTGTTCCCCCTCCTGTCCCCCCCCCTGTTCCCCCTGTAGCCATGGCGTCCACCCCGGATAAGAACACCCGCCCAGTCAGCGCCCCCATCATGACCCCTGTGTCCCCGGTGGAGGCGGCCCCCTCACCCGTGACCTCTGCCCTGCCGCGGGGCGGGGAGCGCAGGCAGGCCTCCACCCCGACGGGCCGGCGGTCTCGCTCTGCGGAGAGGAAGGCAGAGAGCCGTGTGACTGACTCCACCAAGACACACAGCCCCAGGCCTGAGTCCACCCCAGACATCAAGGTATTATACACAAAGGCACACACACAGACACAGATATGTACAGGACACCTCAAACACATCAAATATCTGTTTTCTGTAGTAAGTCTCTTCTCTCTTCACAGGATGTAGGCTATTCCTCTAGTGTCATTTGTCTTTGTCATGAACTGTGTTGACTTTGGTCGGGATTTACCCTGTGGGAAATAGTAGGACACAACCCTTTCGGTTGCTGGGTGTCGCGGTCGATAAACATTCCCAGAGAGATCTAGCTTTTACGTTTGTGAGGGTTTGGCTTGCCCCCGGTGTCAGTTCTATCTCAGTGGCGCCGCCCTGCTGGTAGCCCCGTGTCTGAGCTGTGTGTGTGCTGCTGCAGACGGTGGCCAGGAGAGAGCGGAGGCACGCCCCCGCTGTCACAGCCACCAACGGAGAAAGGGAAAGAAAGAGCCAGGTTTGTGTTCAGGTCCCCGGGCCTGACGCATGACGGGGTGCATGGACTGTATCGCTACACGTGTGCCTGTTTGTCTGAAGCATTACAGTACAGTACAGTACTAAAGGGCTGGGGGTGGGGGGTTGATTCTAGAGTACACAAGCACTAACGCGCACCATGCCTCTCTCTTCCCTCCTGTGGGGGGGAGTAGCAGTCGCCCCGAGACAGAACCAGCACGGAGATGGTGCGAGTGAGGAAGGTTAGAAGTCTCCTCCAGTCAGTGTTGTTTTCTGCATGAGGAGTCACCATTGTAATCCTCCGCTTCACTCGCATCGCTGTTGATTTGTGTCCTCGTTTGGCTTCTCTAACCATTATGACATCACTGCAGTGGTCTGTTGACAGTACATTGTTTTTTTGTTGTCATTTTTAGTGCTCATATTTTGTTTTCGTGGCTGTTTGTACTTCTGCCTATAGCCTTGTATATCTACTGTTTGTCATAGCTATACAAGAATGGGCTATTGACGTACCCCTTTCTCGAGGGCTTACAGTATGTGTTTAAAGTGATCAAAGACTTCCTTGGACAGTTACAGCACTGAGAAAAAAACTGTTTATTTTACGGTTTTTTTTTAGTTTGAGCAGATCCCAGATATGCATTATTAACCAGGTCGTCCCTCCTTCAGAGAAAACACAGAAAACTTGTGGACAGAAGTTCCACAACCAGTGCCAGTCAAGCAACTAGGAAGTGAGAAATACATTTGATGAAGGAGAATGTTCAGCTTGAGCAGAGGCAGTGGACGTCAGGAGACAGTACTCAGACTCTGCACACTCTGCTGTAAACATAGTTACAGTATATCTGTCGACAGCTAGCGTGTGCCACATTTAGAGCATATTTCCAGTGGCAGGGTGACCTGTTCATCCCTCTGGATCAGCCTAGCACACTGTCTGTCTGTGACCAGAGTAACTCAGCCTGAACCCTACAGGATGCTGCACCCTGATCTCAGCTGCACCCTGATCTCAGCTGCACCCTGATCTCAGCTGCACCCTGATCTCAGCTGCACCCTGATCTCAGCCGCACTTCTCTCATAACATTGTGATTTGAGCCATCGTCACGTATCCCATCAGAAATGCACTGCGGATGCAGCCGCAAGTCAAACGTAGCAGTGAAATGACCATGAATTGCACTCCCACGTCTGAGACCAACCAAATGTTTCCTTTTTGTTGTTGTTTTTCACAGAAGAGAGCTAAGAAACTTGAGGGTGAAACTATTTATATCAGACATAGCAATTTAATGTTGGAGGTTTGTATCAAATTTCGGAAATGTCCTTTTGCTCTTTGACTATTGCGGCATGTACTTTCTCTCTCTCTCTTTCTGCCTGCACGTCAGTCTTCCTTTTTTCTTTTCTGCATCATTGCCTGTTTCTCTGTCTGTCTGACTCTACACCAGCTCGTATTGACGCCTGTTTCTTTCTCTGTCTGTAAACCGGCCGTTCAGCTTAACCCTAAAGGCTTGGCATGCACTATATTTCTGTCTCACTCTAATGCAAGTACTCATCTTTCTTTGGCATTGCTACTTTCCTAATCTTCATTTCCTGGTTGCATTTGGCTAAATATATGATTGGGAGTGCTGCCTCTCTCACTATCATCGCCTCATACACTCAGCCAATCAGTAAATCTGTATTGGTGCAACTGCCAAAGTCATTGGCCTGAGAGAATGTGCTTGCTTCTTCTCATTTCAGCCCTTTATTTGATGTTGCACCATAACAAGATCATTTTTACCCTTTGATGTCTGAGTGGTTTATTTATCAAGCGAAGTCTTATATTTGACACCACAGCATAGTGTTCTTGTAGCCAAAAAACCTACTTATAAAAACTTGTAGGAGGAATTTCTCCCTAGTCATATATTTCCAGGTGGTTGTGATGGCCAGGTTAACAATGTTGCCATTGTCATTTCCATATGTGGCTACGGTACATTCCACACCACACACACACACACACACACACTAACCTGCAGTCATCATGATCTTCTGTCTAACTCTGTGTGACGCATTCAGTCTCCCTTCATCTCTTTTGACCTGTTTATGATGTGATGGTTGATCCCCCCCCCTGGCTGTGTGCACTCAGAAGACACTCATTCACACTCACATGCACACCCATACACACCCATACACACGCTCTGTGAAATGGTCACCTGGTCAACCGAGCTCATCCACCTCCACCTGTATCAGAGCACGGGGGGGCGTCGTGCTTCTACCACCTCACAACTCACAGCCGCGTCTTCGGGCGGTTTCAAATCGACGGTTCCTGCTCGCTGGCCAAACTTAAACAGCTGTCGCCTTATGAGAAACTGGGGATGGCCGACGAAACGAAACTGTCACGCTTCAGGAACCAGGCGACCATTTCCCAGTTTGGCAGAGAGCCACACAGATGCTCTTTAGACAGGCGAGGCGCCCACAGCTCTCCTCCTGGTCTGGCTCACGCGGGCCGCCCGGTCTGTTCTGGTCCAGACTCACGGCCATTTACAACGTCAGCCCAGTGCTGCCTGGCTGGCAGATGTTTCCTATGAATACTCATTAGACAGGAGACTTTACGACTCTACTCACGTCTCTCACGCTGCAGATTTGTAACGGGCAATTACTCAAAATCAGGATGTTTTCTCCTGCACATGAATATGGATAAGCACAACTGTAGTTGATGGATCTCTGCACTTGGCAGTGATTAGATATGGGGAGAAAGGAGTCTTGTCTGTCCAGAGAGTGTCTTGTTGTTTGGACGGAGGCCTGCTTCTCCTTCAGAGGGGCGTTGGGTCTCTCTGTGAGAGAGGCAGACCTCCTCAAACAGCAACAGGAATGACAAACACGATGTTGCATTTGTTTGTATAAGCGGCTGTTTTCGTATTCATCACATGGGAATAATGACAGATCTTTTTTCCCCGATCCCCTCCAATCTGGGTGCCCTGGCCCTTTCTGGTCGTCTCTTCCCCCGCCTTACACCCTCTCCCCCACTCTCTACTTTGTCTTTCACTCGATCTATATCTGTCTGTCTTTACTCCTGTTGTTCCCTTCTTTTCTCCTCTTTTCTATATTCTCCTCTTCTCCATGTTCTGTCTCTTTACGTCCCGCACTCCACTTCTCTTTTTCCCTCTCTCGGCCGTCCTGCTTCTCCCTCCCAGGATCTGGATAAGACCCAGACAGAAATCATGCGTCACCACACCAGCATCAGTGAGCTGAAAAGGAGCTTCATGGAGTCCGTGCCAGACCCCCGGCCCAGCGAGTGGGACAAACGCCTGTCCACCAACTCACCGTTCCGCACCGCCAGCATCAACGGCCAGCTGCAACCAGACGGGGTGAGTCCTGTCCTGGGAGGGAGGTACAGCCACAAACTGGCTACTTGGATTACTGTGAGATGTTTAAGAAATGCTATCCAGAGCTGGCCCCAGTCTAACCATAGTCTCTGTGCAGTGTCTGTGCTCTCATTGTCCATGGAGAACACAAGAGGTTCTTGTGTTGTGTGTCACTTGTTGCACAGAGCGACATTAAACAATATCTTCCACTTGGTGGTGCTATGGTCTTCTCTCACGTCAGTGAGTTAGTTTTCGATGCAAATCCGATCCCAGTCGTCAGAGGAAGCCTGTTGACTGACTCACGTCTCGGGCATTTGTTAGAGTAGGGTCCCTTGCTGAGAACAGATGGGAAAAACATTGTGCAAAGCCACATTTACTGGAAATGTGTACAGAAAGGTGCAGTGCTTTTGGTCAGTTCAGCCCTCACTTTGTGCACATGTTCAGTATGTAAAGATTCCGTGTGTGTGTGTGTGTGTGTGTATGCAGGTGAGGACACCCACCCGTTCACCTGCATACAGAGTTGTTGTTGGCATGTCAGAGGTAAAGGTACTCTAATTTGGTATTGACTAGCAGGGACTGCAGTGAGACGTTTCTTTATGAGCCAGATAAAGAACGGCCTGTAGCCTGAATGCAGCTGGAGGCTGTGTGGCCGTGGGCTATAGGCAGGAAGAGCATCTGACCTTCACTGGATTGCGCTCGCCCCCGCGACCTCATAGGCTCCTTCTACTAAGCCACGCCCCCCTTCCCCGCCCCCTCTCCACCGCTCAGCTCCATGAATGGCTGCTGCCAGCTTCTCGCCCTGCTTGATCTGCCGCCAGCATGGCTGGGTTTATCCCCCGAAACTGAAGCTGCATGACTGTGATGACTTGATTTTCTAAGTGACTGAAGAAAAACAAACAAAAGAGAAACGAGTAAGCAACAGCAACGACAGAAAAAAAAACTGACCCCCCTCCTCCTCTTCATGTCATTGTCTTTCCCCCCTATTCTCCTTCCTGTATCTATCCCTCACTGGATGTCTTATGTTTTCTCTGTCTCCCCCTTGTCTCTCTCTCTCTCTGTCTTTCTTACATGCCGTCTCTGTCCTTTCTCCTCTCCCTCCTCTCCTTCCTTTCAAAGTCCTGCCCCGGCTCCCAGTCCACTCCACCTCCTCCACCTCCTTCACCTCCTTCGTCTCCCTCACCCCAGCCTCACCTCCAGCCTCACCCCTGCAGCCGGAGGTGGACACAGAGGCCCAGAGTGCAGCTCAGGCCACAGGCCAGCGAGCTCTCACCTCTGCCCTGAAAACACAGTTTCTGTCCCAGACTTGAGCTGCCTGGAGCAGCCTGAATATCCTGCCAGTCCCTGAACAGCCCCATCCTGGAGGGTCCTCCCAGTGTCAGGCTTTCTCTCATCTAGAGTTCTGATCTTTTCATGTCCAGTGTCCAGTGACTCTGCACTTTTCATGAGATGTCACAGCACAATTTCTATCCTACCCATGACAAACAGTTCAAGGTCATGACATCATCGGGCATCAGTCTGAGAGCCAGAATAACTCAGTTGAGTTGAAGTCACCTGAACTTGTTATTGCATGCAAGACATTTATAAAACCACAATATTTTTCTATCGTCATGGACACACGGTAAACAGACACATCCCCCATGTGGTCTTCTGACTGACCTCTGTGGGTCTGACATGCTATTCTAAAACATTTCTGACACCGCTACAATTTCACCTGTCAGACAAGGCAGTGAGGATGGAACATTGTGGTCCTGCCCGCTGTTCCCAGGCCAGTTTCTATGGCGCTTCTCCCCACAACGGTGTGTAAGAGGCCGATGCACTGCCAAAATGGGTTGCACTAGCTAGCATTTTTACCTGCCAGAGAATCCCTTTCCATTCTCCGCCGTGGAGCAGAAGGCCATAAAAACCACCCAGCCCTCGTTGTCCTCCACCTCCTCCTCCACTGCTGCCCCAGGGGTCTCGCCTGAGACCACCCTGGACACATCCTCACTGCCCCGCTCTGCTCTGGCCTCACAGCCACCGACAGATAAGACCCACACATTGATCCGTACCTCTGATTCAGACCAGAGACGTATTTAACCACCCCCCGCCCTCCAGGATTCCTCCGCAGCCTGACATCCCTCCTCTGTTGTTCATGTGACAGGAGGACACTATCCATAACCATCCCAGTGACTCACCATCCTCCTACACCTCCCCTTTCCTCCCTCCCTACCTCCCTTCTCTGCCCCTACCCCTCCTTCTCCTCCCTCACGCCCTGTCTGTTGGTCATTCCCCACACGTCTGTTCATTGTTCTCTGTCTCTCTTGGTCTCCCGTTGCTGAGCACAGCGAGGGAAGCGTCCTTTGTTTGCACGGCAGGTAAGATTACTGAGGGGGGCCCGAGGAGCAGGGGGACGGCCACTCCTCAGCCAGGACTTCCTGGAGGAGGAGGACGAGGAGGACGAGGAGGATGAGGAGGAGGAGGAAGATCAGGCCCGAGGGCCCACTGTGAGAGTGTCTATGCCCATGCCAGAAGAGGAGTGGAGCGTGACAAACCCATGCCAGCTGTACCCAGCCAGGCTCCCGCAGTCCCCCATCTCGGTCCTCCTGTCGGGCCTGCTGGTGATGGCGCTCACTCTCCTGTGGCTGGTGTTCATATGAGCCAGGTCAGAAGAGCAGCGCCCCCTTCTGGTGACCCCAAGAAGGGCACTCGTCTGTGGAGAGAGAGTCTTGGTTCAGACGCTGGTTTCCCCCTCTCCTTTCCTCCTGTGCGTTGTTCCTTACTGTACCTGCTTCCTTTCATCACCTCCTACGCGACACACAAACCACCACACGCACACACATCAACACAGACTAGAACATGTCTACTGAGCATTCAAGTCACTGAAGGACAATGTTCCACTAAGGTCCTCCTTCCCAGTATTTTTCAGGAACTGATGAAACATTATAGGAATCTCGACGAGATACCCGAGTCCATTTTTTTAAGGACTCCAATGACTTCAGTATTCGACAGGGAAAAAAGCCAACACGAGTCACATGGTATGACAGACTGGACTGCTTGTGTTAACCTGTCGCTCTACTTCATGTTCTCTCCTCTAAGACTCTTCTAAGTCTCTTCCCTCAGCGCCTCTGTGCCATACAACTCTAGCACAGTGCCCTGCTGTAGAACAGGACATACTAGATACCGTAGCTCGCTACACATATATTTGGCCAACAAGTTGACAAAACCTCTCCAGGAATTCGAAGCATCTCTCTGCGATAAAGCAGATAGCCGCTGTTACCGAGCTTTACGAGAACTGTGTTTATGTTTCACCAGAGGCAAGCAGGGCGAGGAGAACTCTCCGACCTGCTTGAAGAGACAGCAAAACTGATGATTTATTCTTATTTTCAACAAAGTTATGTAACTAAAATGGCCTTAAACTAAAGCTGATGCACTCCTTAGACATGGTGTACTTTGTTTACCCGAAATCTCTACTGGTTACCAAACAAAAAAAGAACACTGGTTGCTAAGCGTTGCACTACTGTTGATCGTATGCCACTTCCTTTGCTTGCTGTAAATCTAACCTGCGTGTTGTAACAATCACTGCCCAGAGAGGGGGTGAGAGAAGACTTTAGATTGAGCTACATTTCATACAGTTCAGGTGTATAAAAAGATTTAAGTATAAAGAGATATTTCAACATTGCCTGGTGGCAGCACAGGTTGTGTGATTCTGGTTGACATTCAAGCTAGATAACTATGTAAAACAAATCTATTTTACACTTACTACATATTCTAGCTTATGTGCATAAGGTATGAAGCCATTGAAATGATCTTGTACTCTTCAATGATCACTCTTGAACTTGTAGCAAAGTTGCACTGAGACAGGACCAGGGACTGGAATAGTCCAGTAGATAACCTCCTAAAGAATGACAATTGTTCACTGTCAATGTTTTTAAGCCTTCAAAAATGTTTACTTTGATACACTGTACCCTATCAGACGAGGGTGCTAAAGGCTTCCAACAGATCTATTGGTCGGTGCATAAACCCTCTCAAATTAAGAATAAAAGTGACCATTGACCTAAAGCGTACGTACTGGACTATGACTAATAGAAGTATGTGGACACTACTCTGGGATAGAACTACAGTATGTTTATCAATCTGAGTGAGGGTGCACAGTACTTGCACTGGATGTATATATGTTAGTATGTGTGTCTGGATGTGTATTTGTGTGGGACCTACATGTTGTATACTGTTGAGATGATCAGAACATCGTCACTCCAACGCAGCAAGCCTGGAACGTTCACTGTGACACAGCCCACGTTCACTGTGACACAGCCAACGTTCACTGTGACACAGTCACTGTGACACAGCCAACGTTCACTGTGACATGGCCCACGTTGACTGTGACATGGCCCACGTTCACTGTGATACAGCCAACGTTCACTGTGACACGTGCACGCAACGTTCACTGTGACACAGCCCACGTTCACTGTGACACAGCCCACGTTCACTGTGACACAGCCCACGTTCACTGTGACACAGCCCACGTTCACTGTGACACAGCCCACGTTCACTGTGACACAGCCCACGTTCACTGTGACACAGCCCACGTTCACTGTGACACAGCCAACGTTCACTGTGACACAGCCAACGTTCACTGTGACACAGCCAACGTTCACTGTGACACAGCCCACGTTCACTGTGACACAGCCCACGTTCACTGTGACACAGCCCACGTTCACTGTGACACAGCCCACAGGAAATGAAGTTGTTATGTGCTAATTAGGCTTTTTCTTCCCCTTTCGTCATTTACGTAGTAGATTCATTTTTATTCTCTAGTTTTTATGCTTATTTTGCAGTGACAGTAATTTGTTGGAAACTTGGTGGCAGGTGTCACTGGCCGGTGTAAACAAATAAAAACACCTCATTAGGCATGTGTATTTTTGAAATGTGTGCTGGATTTGTAGGCAAACAGGTTTTGTTGTGAATAACTGCTTACGTAAGTCAGCGCCTGCTTTTCTTTCCCTGTACTTGTAGGAGAGCAGAGTTGTCATGGGGATGACTCATTAATCAGGAAGTATCTCTAGGGAGGCTGTCCTGGCGTTGAAGTGCAAATAGTGTCTTTTTCTAAGAGGAAAAACTAATATCAATTAATTGTACTGTCATGATAGGGATCATTTTGCACAACAAGAAGAAAGGCCTTTTTAAAACTAAAACTTAAGCAGTCTGTACAAAATCAAGCCAAAAAAATCAAATGTTAATTGTATTAGCTGTTTAAACAAGGGAAGTCTTTCATGGAAAGCCTATAGATATCATCAGTTGAGACCCAGCCGAAACCATCAGACATAATATATACGCCACTCTCCTTTCAACTGTGGAAAATTACACCAGACTTCAATATGTGAACAGCTTAAATCAAATGACTTTTTTTCCTGGTACAGTGCCCGGAGATGAAAGATTAAAAAGTAAAATGAAAGTAATTCACGATGCCTCTGCTCTGAATCATTTGCATCCCTGAGCTGGGGGAGTGTTGGTAATTGGCATGCCGTGTCGTCAGGCCCTGCCTGGGGCTTGATCCTCCTCTCTCCGTCCCAGAGGGGGACTTTTATTATGAAACTCACACATCTCGTCCCATTGAGGGGGATGTCAGCTTACTGGTGATTGATCACATTTTGCCTCTGCCTCCCCCCCGCCCCCCCTGAGAGCTCTGTTTTATTCAAGGCAATTAGTTTTTCTCTCTTGACAAGATTTTCCGCTCAACTAAATTGTTTGTTTTTTTCGTCAAATACGTTTGAATTTTTCAGCATTAGATGAAGAAATATGTTGCTCCTACACTTGCCGGGAAGTTTTGTTGGAAAAGGCAAACACCCAACCTGCATGGAACAGACAGGATTTCCTACATTTCAATAGTTCATCACAAATCCCTTCCTTAAACCGCCTAGATACATATATGGCTGGGATCAGCAGTTCTGTTTTGGATGTCCATGGGCTAGTATGAACCTGAGTCTTGACTGGGAGCATCACTAGAGCCAGGTAATTGGGGGTGATTACCAGTAACTGACTAGGGATATGCTGTATAGACTGTATAGGCTTGGTGAAATGAGAATCATTTGAGAGGATTACAACTCTACTGGGTAATGATTATGCGACTACATGAAGGGCACAGACTGTATGTGATTGTGACGCCTGAGTGAAAACCTCTTATTCACTGAGTGTATGTTCCCCTGACAGAGCCCTGTGATGAAGACGCAAACCATCACCATCTCTGACGTCACCAACTCGGTGCGAGGCACAGTGGACAACAAAGAGATCCCCATTGTGCACACGGAGACCAAGACCATCACGTACGAGTCAGCGCAGGTACAGGTACAGTACAGCTTCCTGACACGCCTCTGGAGACTTACAAACATCTCCAAATGGGCCTTCTCTTTCCCTCCCCATCTTCCTCCTCTCTATCTCTCGTTTTCATGCTTGTTTCTTTGTCTCTCTCTCCTCTCTGTTGCCCTAACTTGCTCTCTCACATGTGTATCTCTCTCTCTCTGAAGCCTGCGGACGGCATGGCAGAGAGGGACACTGGGATGCTGCTGAGTGCCCAGACTATCACCTCAGAGACGGTCAGCACCACCACCACCACGCAGATCACCAAGGTAACCCTGTCTCCAGCGCGCACATTTTGGGGGGGGTTTGACCCCCCCTAATTAAGACTTGAACCCCCCCCAAAGGAGGTCAAAACAACAGGTCGGGGGGGTCGATACATTTATATATCGTTCTTACTTGTAATCGTAAATATTACTTTACGCCCTGGAGAAGAAGTTGACCCCCCTGATTGTTATTTTGTATAATTAGTTTAACCCCCCCGATTGTTATAATAGTATAATTGGCCCTCTGCCTGTCTCCCTTCTCTCCTGTAATGCGCTCATCACAGCACAGGCCAGGGTGCCAGGTGCCTCCCCATGGCAACAGTCAATAGCAGTCAATAGAGGACATCACCGCAGAGCTGTAATGAACTTGTGTTTTATATCAATCATGTCATTGGTATTGACTCAGCATATTGACTTCTTGATTTTGACGCCAGCTCGGACTAAATGATTGTGGGTTAGCGGGGCACTTGTTCAATAGCTCATGGAGAGGGACCTTGCCTGTCCGGGGTTAGGGTCGCTGGCAGCCAGCTCTGTGTCTGTGGTGTCGACTTGGGACACGCCCACAAACAAACCAGCGTACCTGAGCTAGGGAGCGGTAGACACAAAGGTGGAAAAAACGACCAACACACAACACAACCCCCAGCGTTGTAACAGCTCTTATCTGCTTTGTGAATCCGAATCTGTTTTCTGTGAGAATGAGGGCTGTGGAAGTGGAGGGCCTGTGCTCTCTCTGCCTTTCTTCCTGATCCCAGGACATCCATTATTCCCCTTTCCTCAACCATGTTTATATATCTCTGTCTCTCTGTATTTCTCTTCATCTCTCTCTCTCCTGTGGATTTCCCTCTCTTACTCTGTCTCTTCCTCGTGGACGTTTCTCTCTTTCTCGCTCTATTCCAGACAGTGAAAGGAGGGATATCAGAGACTCGCATCGAGAAGAGGATTGTCATCACTGGAGACACTGAGATCGATCATGATAAGGTGAGCAGGACACCAGCTCCCAGCGCTGCATCATCTCTGCATCAGCTCTGCATCAGCCCGGCTCTCAATGTGCTTTCTGTATTAGTTAGGAGAAACATTCATCTTTTTTTCAGCTCGGAATGAATCGAATTGTTATTGTTCCACATCTGTTCCACATCTGAGAAATGTGATGTAGGCCCAGTCTGTGTTTGTTCAGGGGAATATTAATCACTGTGTCCTTAGTGTGTGTTGCCGTGTGTGGTTTGTTTAATTCATTTGGAAAGAACAAATATATACAAGTAGCTGGGGGTGTTTATTTGCAGCTCTGATTTGTCTGGACTGAATGTGTTTGCAAACGAATCGCCCGCACGTAGGCTTTCTGTTGCTATCGTACGCAAATCTGTTTGAATAGTAACCCTGGAAACCCTTCTTCCTGTCGGTCCCCCAGGCTCTGGCTCAGGCCATCAAGGAGGCTAAGGAGCAGCATCCAGACATGTCTGTTACCAAAGTGGTCGTGCACCAGGAAACAGAGATCACTCCAGAGTAGGCCCCACCACACCCCAGCCACAGTAAGTGTTATACACACACACACACACACTTAGACCTCCAGAGCACCCTTCTCTCTGTCTCCGTGTGTTCCGTGGTTGCCTCTCCATTCGTCACCTGGTATTTCTGTGTCTTTGACCTTAGTTCTTGGTAGATACCCTAGCTCACCTGCCAGCATCATCTTTACAACACGCTCACGTTATCTGTCCCTGCCTCCCATCAGCGTGCCAGCCTCAGATTACACACCACCGCTCTGGATGCTCCGGTCTGACAAACAGCCCCCTCGCCCCCTCCCTCCACGCTCCTCTCTGGGAAACAGATTGGAATGGAAACCCCAGAGAGAGAAAGGGAAATGTACTGCCCCGCTCTGAGCTCCGCAGTAAATCCCTCACTGGCTGTGCCTGTCTCCACTGCTCACAAACACACACGTCTCTCTGCGGCGTCCCCCAGCCCAGCCTGGTGTGTCGATGTGGCCAGATATGGGCCCCTTGTACACGGGGGGAAGAGAACGCCACAGGGCTTTGCTTTTAATACGAGCTCTCGCTAAAAGACGCGGAACACGGTATTGTTTTGTTTCCAAACAAAGTGTCGATGTGTGGAGGACGTTAATGATGGCAGTCTCCAGTCTGATTACTCCACTGTAGCCATTACAGACTTTAATGATACGCTAAGTGGTCTAAGAGAGACACACACAACACAACGTGTAAAACGATAGGAGGATAAAGGATGATCAAGGCGGGGGATGCGGTTTAAATCAACGGTTTAACTGCTCAGTGGCTGAATCTAGCGGTCGTTAAGCGCCGTGCGGAGGAGAGGAGACACGGGAGGTTTCAAACCAAACTGGCCGTCCTCGCACTTTAGCAGCACGGTGAAACGGCACGTCTTTTCAGTTTACTCGAGCATATTCCGACATGAAACAAGGAGTCGCTGCATGAGGTCTGTAAACACTGGTGCCCATGTGGCTTTAATTGTGGCCGAGTTTGTGTGAGTTTGTGCCGCCAGGCTGGGGCCTCTTAGCCAGCTGCCAGGGTGGTATGCACTGTATACACAGAGAACCCCCTCCCTCCCTCTCCCTGGCTCCTCTGGGGGTTGAGTGTGGCAGCGGGGCCCTCCTGTTACGCTCCCCCCCGTGTCCCCCGCCTTGCGTCCGTGCTAGCCAGCGCTGCTCTCGTTCTCACACACGTTAAATCAACTTCACTGTGTTTACCTCAGAGAGGCCTCCGAACACCGCTCACAGTGCTCCACCCTCCTCTCCTCCACCCTCCTCTCCTCCACCCTCCTCTTCTCCACCCTCCTCCCCTCTACCCTCCTCCCCTCCACCCTCCTCTCCACCCTCCTCCCCTCCACCCTCCTCTCCACCCTCCTCTCCTCCACCCTCCTCCTCTCCACCCTCCTCCTCTCCACCCTCCTCTCCTCCACCCTCCTCCTCTCCACCCTCCTCTCCACCCTCCTCTCCTCCACCCTCCTCCTCTCCACCCTCCTCCTCTCCACCCTCCTCCCCTCCACCCTCCTCCTCTCCACCGTTGGCCTTATTCCCCAGACATGTTTGCCATCATTGTGGCATTAGGGCGGTCAGATTCCTATATTAGAAAAGTTGCGTCAATGAAGTACCAAGTGCTTGAGTGGTGACGTGATCATGTTTGGTCCCAGAGTAAACAATGTTCCTTCTAGCCAGCCTTTGATTAGGATCCATTTAAGTGGTCCATATTCTCCCTAGTAGCTATGGTTACCCTAACGTCTCAGAGTAAATATAATGCCATACAGACATACTTGCAGTGTCAGATTGAGATTGATGCGACTCTTCTGATATCAAGTAGAGCTCCCGGTTCTCCACTTTTATCATGATTTACTGTTTGAGGAAAACGTGGCGTGTTTAATCCACTCAATTTCTCTCGCTTTCTCTCTGTCATTCTCTCTCTGTCTCGCTTTCGCTCTCTCTGGCTCTCTTCTTTCTTTTGTCTTTCTGTTTCATAGCTGCCAGTGGAAACAGGGCACCAGGAACAGAAACACACGCAGCTCTCCTCCCCGATCGTGTCCCCTCTCCTACACGTTTACCTCAGAATCCCTCCCCTCATCAACACCCCCCCTCCCCAACCTCACTGCCTTGGACAGACACACCAGACCAGATCTTCTAACTGCCAAAACCTGAATGACCGAACAACGTCAAACTATCTTTTTCTAAGCGTAATGAAGTAAAATAAATGAAATTATTTGACTTTTTCACCTCTCCAATTTGTCTGGAGATTTTAAGGAAATTTCCGAGGGCATTCGATCTTTTAGTCATGTCGAGACTTTGTTGATATTTTTCTATGGCTTTTCTTACCGCTGTGATTGGTTATCAATATCTTCAAGTTTTGAGGGACATTCTGGAAGGCAGGATTGTGGGTGATTGATCTGGGACTCTCTACCATCACAAAGATGAATTCCTCTTCAAGTTTAAAACACAACTGAGTTTGGTGTCATCTCTTGTACAGTAAAAGTTTATTTTATTTTCCCTCTCAATGTCAAAAATATTTTTTCAATTTAAGTGTAAAAAAGATTGATAAAAACTGGGGGGGACCTTAGAGTGTTTCTCCTTTTGAACGTAATTATCTGGTGAATGATATTTTCATAGATTTATTATTTTAGTTGTCATTGTTGTAGTCAATCGAGTAGCTAAGGATTCAGGAGAAGGAAGTGTATTTAAAAAAAGCATAATTTCATTAATTTATTTATTTTCATCTCTGTCTTACTTTTGTGAATGTGTCCAGCATTTAGATGATCCGTCCGTTCACCACTGGTCTAATAGTCACATGTTTTTGTATTAGGTCACATCACAGAGCATTCCAGTCACCATCTACAGCTGGGGCATGGCAGAGGCAACTTGATGTCCTGCATTCATTTGTATGTATTTCTACTTTTCTACCAAAGGGGGCAGTGTGTACTCATCCACAGAGAGGAACAAGCATCCAGTCTTTCTGCAGACAGTTTAGCCATGCCAAACCCAAACAGGATTGGGATTAATTCGGGTTGATGTGTGATGCAGAGAGCAGCCATGATGGGTGACAAAGTAACTTATAAATGAGAAACAAGCAGCAAACAGAGACCCACATCACAGTGGATATAAACATTTGATCTCTGTACGTACAGTAGCCATGATGCTAGCAACTGAAGTTTTACAACATTTTTGTAAAGATTTCTATTCTTTATACCTTTTATCTTTGAGATGTAACGATTTGGATGAAATGAATTGACCCACAAGTGATGTACACACTGTCCCTTCAAGCATTAACCAACATTTAAGCTAAGATGACAGACGGCACATACAGTTTGTAAATGTTTGGTCTATTTTAACATGATGCTTTTATAGTACAAATAGTATTCTGTACAGAAGCCGATGTGTTGTGGTTCCTTTGGCGTGTCGTCCTCTTAGCCGTGGCAACTCCCTTCTCTGCATTAGTCTGAAATGAGAGTTGTGACCAGCAACCACAAGTCTATAGCGCGCTCCCTCTGTCTCTCTCACTCTCCCTCCCTCTGTCTCTCTCACTCTCTTTGTTTTTCTCTCTCTGTGTCATCACTGGAGGAGATGATGTAATAACAGAGCACCAAGCACTGAATAAAAACAAACGTAGACACACTTTGCTCTGCGGGCGTCGTTTCTTTGTCGTACAAAACACCCCAGCATCTCTTCAGACGCATTGGAACGTGAGTCGATTGCTTGTAAAATCACATGAAAAATACTACAGAAAACCGACCTTTGGTTTTTGATTTGGGATATGGAGAACCCTGCAGGCTGTTGGGAGGAAGGTGGTCTGAGATGAAGAGGGGGCGCTGACGCGAGCTGCTGCAGGTGCCCTGGAACAACAAGCCCTCAGACAGCTCCCTGCGTCTGCTCTGAGATTACTCAGACCCCTATCCCCCTGCCCGATTACTCCGCCAGCTCAGACCTTCAGCTCTGCTGGTAGATAGATCACATGGTCGACGTCCTGCTGTAAAGGAGAACTGCTGGGTGTAGACATCGACAGCTTCCGTACGTTATTCAGTCACCCTTTTTAGGGATTTAGTGTGAAATCCCTCTGCAGCTGTTTTGAGATCAGTCCTTTAGTCTTTGTTTCAGTCCCTTTCACAGTGTACGGTTCTGGATACACCCAGAAACAAGGTTTCAAGTGAGCTCACTGTTGTCCCACATGAGGTAAACATGCTGATATCCTGACATAATCCTGCAGTGTCTATCCAGAGTACTACTGGAAAAACTGCAAGCAAGGTAACTGTGAGCCAGTAGGATTCCTCGTAGATGTCAACTAGCATTATATCCCAAAGGACCAGTTAATAGAAAAGGTCAAGCGTAGAGCCCGGGCTAGGACACCATTATTTACTTTTCAGTCAATAAAAAGAACAGGTTTTGGACTACTGAATGGATGGGATCGTCAAGTAACGCACTCTTGATAAATAGTTTGCTGTTAAGTGTATTTGA
This sequence comes from Mallotus villosus, assembly GCA_903064625.1. Classification (NCBI taxonomy): domain Eukaryota; kingdom Metazoa; phylum Chordata; class Actinopteri; order Osmeriformes; family Salangidae; genus Mallotus; species Mallotus villosus. The sequence goes on from CAEFZP010000008.1 coordinate 247,794, forward strand.
CAGACCATATTTCCGTTTACTGTACAATGTCATCGCAGCCAGCTTTCAGGCAGTAAAGGGCAAGCTATTCTCTGGTTTGCGTCCATGGAGTTTGAATGTCTTTAATAAAGTGTAATAAACGCTCATACTATTCATACGATTCATAAATAATTCTTGCAGGTATGCGGAACACAGACTCACTCAGAATGTTCCAGTATGTATTCTGCATGGTCTCTATTTGCTGCTACAATTTCACTACTATCGTGTTGTACATAAAATCATAGCCGAAATGTAAGCGTGCATGGCACATAGCTCTGGCGAAGGACTGCCGAGCCAATAAATAATGTAATGAAAGAAAGTACCTCTACTCTCAGGGCAGGGGGGCCTGTCTGACAGGTCTGCACATGGCCTTCGATTCATATTAATAAACACACCTGGAGAAACAGTTATTGTTTTTTAAAGACAGCTGGTGCACCATACGCAGCTGAAATCTGGGTCCGGTGATTAAAATCTGCACCCAAAATGTTCACGTGTTTGTCGGTTGTGTTCTGTCTCTTTTACGTCGGTCTGTTTATTTTCTCTCTTCCTCCCAACCCCCCTCCCTCCCCCTTTCCCTCTCTTTCGCTCTCTATCTCTCACCTCACTTTAAGTAGTCTTACACGAACAGACCGTAAAAGTACAATATGTGTGCAGACAGTACTGGATAGTAAGGATGTAAAGAGATTTGGTTTCCTGTCGACTTCTCCATAAAGGACTTAAAAGCGTAGCCGGAAGAAAGAAGGAATAATCCCAGCGGAGTGTTCTCAGTCTCCTCTGCCGACATGGATGTTTTGCACAATCGTAGAGCGATGCAATTAAAGTGGCTGAGGTTTTGGGGGCTCTTGTTACGTTGAACGTGGTGTGCAAACACTGCAGCACTCACGCTCTCCTCAGCATCTAGTAGAAGAGCACAAGCCTCGTAGGAAGATGAAAAAATAATAAAATATTGATACTCTGATTAAATAACTGTATGTACCCAGGAGCACATTTTGTATCTAGATTGGATTTAGCTTGATTTGGATTCTGAAATGGAACGAACTGTCCCTGAGGATCCACCCCAAAGACACTTAGGCTTCCCTTTTATACCTTTGTGTGTTCAGCATTAACATTTGTACGTTTAGCTTTGAATTTAACTGCCGAAAAGAACCTGTAACCAGTGTTGTGACCATATCCAGCTCTTATTTGAAAACAGTAGTTCGGTTAAAACCGGTTCCCATTAGTCACGACCACATCATCTCCTGAGGCTGGCCCAAATGCTGTGCCGCCTTCAACCTCCAGTTATACCACTCATTTCATTCAAGTGCAGAAATACATTCTCTCTCATCTTACCTGTCCTCAGACCGCCATGTCAGGCAAATAGAGGATGTTTTATTGGAATAAGAGCTGCCACACAGCCGCTCTCTGTATTTATCACCTGAACATGGTCCAAAGCATAAGTGCTGCGGTAGTTATTGCCAACTGTACAAACTCACAACCACCTGTTCATTGTCAGGCCCTTGGCGACATGCAGGCGTAATGGTAGACTGTGTGATGGCAGTGTGCGTCCAGAGGGGCCCGGAGTACCCCGGGGCAGCTTTGCTGAGCTAATTGAGCTAGGTTGGGTAATGGATGCAGCACCGAGAGTCTGCCGTCTGCAACCCTTCAGCCTCCTCCTTCTCTCCCTCTCTCTCTGAGCCCCTCAGACGCTCCACTGCATAGTTAAACAGCCATCTGCATTCGGAGCCGCTCTATGACACCGTGTTGTTTACCTCTGCCTCCGTGCCTCGTCTCTCTCTCGTACGCACCCCTCTCTTTCTCCCCCCTACAACCCTTCCTCACGCTATGCACTGTTTCATTAACGGTGGCATTTCATCCGCCTTTATTTCCGCTTTCATTCCACTCGTTCCCTCTCTCTCTTCCAATCCCTCTCCCTCGCTCTCTCTCTCCCTCTCTCTCTTTCTCTCTCTCCCTCCCTATCCCACTGTCTCCCACTGTCTCTCTCTCTCTCTCTGACCTGTGTCATCCCTCTGAGGGCAGCTCTAACCTCAGGCCACCATCATCATCATTTGATACGGAGTGACACATGTCCTGGCTGTGTGCTGCTCGTCCCCTGTGACTGGCCCTGCTTGTCTTCTCCCAGGTCGCACGCTCACTCTGTCAAACCAGACGAGTCCTGCACTGCACAAACTGCCCCACTGTCTCCACCTGCCACCATCGAGCCATACTGAAGCCGTCCACTGACACGTTTACCGTTGTTGAACTGATCTACAACTCCTGTGCGCTATAATTTGATCTGGGTTTTCCGGGTTGTGTGGTTTGTTCATGAACTCCGATGACTGTTAGCCTCTGTGTCCCTCCCTCAAGCTTGAGGATCAGAAACCTGCCAGAGATTTGGGAAAACCGCCGTGAGGCCAAGTATATATTTATTACCTGATTAAATATTCAAACACTGTATGGTAGGAATATAGAGAAGCCATGTCAGGACCCCCGGCACTGTCTCCCAGTCATGCAGGTCTGCTGTGATATCAGGGACAACCCACACCACACCGTGTCAACATGAGGGTAGAAAGGCCACTTGACAGCCGGGTTCTTTCTCATGTCCTTCGAAGGCTATGGGACTATGCTGTCCCTCTTGTGCTCTAAAAGTCCTGGGTACGGTTAGTTGGGGCAGATTTACAATAAATATTTTACAGTGCCATTACTCAAACCGTGACTGATAGCACCAGCCTAATGCCCCCTCCCCCTCTCCCCAACCATCGCTTGTACCATAAAGATTACCTGCCAGTTATGATGACTCTGGTGTTGGAGGGAAGCCCACCCCCTCCTCACGACCCCTAATCTCCTGCGCCTCATTACTGTAACTGAACCCCCTCCAACAAGGCACCGCAGTCTCTCAGCCACAGCAAGACAGGAGGACAGGATTGAGGTAACATTGAGCTGAGGCCCTGCCTGGGAATGGCCATGCAGGACTCGGGGGATGCTGGGGGCCTGAGGATCACCCGTCAATCAGAGCCTAGCGCCACACTCACCACCCTCCATCCTCCAGCCTAATGCGCTGAGAAGAAACTCCACGGGTTTAGGGACCGTGTGAAAACATCCCCGCCAGATTGGAAAGTAGCAGCACAGAGGATGGGGATCATAGGCTCTGTCTGTGTCCTTCCAGGTGAGAGTGACCTTGCAGGAGAGCAGATGACGTTAGCCTCTGTGTCTCTGGCCAGTCCTAGCTCAGACGGCCCAGGCAGAAACGTAGAACATTTCAAATTGATTTTTAGAATGGAGTTAGGTAGGAGGTAATCAGTGTCACTTGTCCAGGAGCAGCAGGTTGAGTTTGTTGCTTTCTCTCACACGTTTTCATCAGCTCTTTCGTTCGATTGTCTCGTATTTACGGATCTCAATCTTTCTTTCTCGACTCTTTTTCTTTCCTCCCGGTGTCTCTCCCTCTCTACGTGTGCAGCGTTTCTCTCTCTCTTTCTCGCTCTGCTTCTATTCCATTCCCTTTTTTCCCTCCTCTGACTCCCCTCCCCCTGCCAGCTAAATCTCTGCCTCCACCTGCTCACTCAGTGGGTAAGTGTCACGATCTCTAACCGACTGGGAAAACGACAGGAAAGTTGGGGACTGGGTTTCTTTGTGTTCTCTTGGGGTTCAAGCACTTTCCATGCTCCATCTGTGTCCCCAACCTTTTCTGGCACATCTGTGGGGAGGGACAGTCACATAGCAGGTGGTCACAATGTGCTGGCTTCACACTTTGTGGTGTAGGAATGACCGCTGCCACTGTACAGGCACAGATATGACTCATGTGAACCATCCAGTCTGTTGAATTTTCCATTCAGATGTTTTTACTGATTGTGTTGGTGTGTTTGTGTGCGTGGGTGTGTGGGTGTGTGGGTGGGGGTGTGTATGCATGTGTCTGTGTGTCATTGTTTGTTTGTTTGTGTGTGTGTGTGTGTGTGTGTGTGTGTGTGTGTGTGATTTTGTGTGTTTGTGTTGTCTTTGCTGCCTGGTGTTTTACTTCCTCCCTGCCCATTGGCAGTGCAGTGGAACAGATTGTTAGCATTATCTCCCTGGCTGTGATAACGCAGCATTTGTAGCATGTATTTTTATCGCCAGCAGAACAGCGCTTCGTTGGCTTTGTTACTGACCCTCTTTGCAGATCCCAGGACTGGCAGCCAGTGAATAGGTCCTGCTCATCTTGAGACCAGGATCTGGCAGGCCTACCCAGAGGTACCCAACCATGTGGAAAAACAGCTTTACCTTTTTACAGCCATCGCTCTCCCTTTCTCTCCCTTTCTCTCCCTTTCTCTCCCTTGCTCTCCCTTTCTCTCCCTTTCTCTCTCTGCCTCTCTCTGTCTCTCTCTCTCTGTCTCTCTCTCTCTGTCTCTCTCTCTCTGTCTCTCTGTCTCTCTCTCTCGCTGTCTCTCTCGGTCTCGCTCTCTCTCTCTGTCTCTCTAGCGCTCTGTTTCTCACTGACTCTCTATGTCTTTCTGTCTCTCTCTCTTTCTGTCTCTCTCTCTCTCTCTCTCTCTCTGTCTTTATCTGTCTTTCTGACCCAGTCTTCTTCCTTTCCAAGTCTGTTTTTAGCTCCTGGTGATCTGCATGTTTCTGTGTCTCTTCCTGCACCCCTGCTGCTTTCTGTTCTCTTTGGGATGGCTGGCATCATGGACCCTACTCCTTCCCTGGGGACGTCCAACCACAGCTAATGTGAACTGATTCATAGGATTGCGTCAGATTACACGCACACACTATGTCCTCTGGTCATAGAACCAATGTGTCTGAGAACAGGACGTGTTGTGTGATATACATGCCTGTATTATATTTTGGTATTCCTTTCATTCCTTTCATTCGCAGGGAGCAAGCTACAAAATACATGCGTAGTGAACAAAACGTAGTGATACCTCTGTCATTGCCCTTTGTCCTCTGTTTACATGTGTTTCCACTTGTTCTCCACATGTTTCCAGTGGCTATGTTACAATCATGTCTTCAGATGCTTTTTACAAGATTTGGGGCTGTACCGCTCCTTCAAGTGTCTGCCCTCTCCTCGCCCAACCAAACCCAGAGCAAATCTCATGTGGGCTGAAAATTACAGCTGGCTGCATTCTGTTGATTAGAAGTAGCTGGAGGTTAGTCAGGTCCACACAGCCAACTGCGGGATGATGAGAGAGCTTGTCGCTGCATTCCTGATTTGTCCTCCTGTTTATGATTCCTGTCCCACTGGTCATAAATTTAGAATCCTTTTGTTAATCCTGTGGGATCCCCACAGATTGTGGGATTGTGTGACGTGTGTTCGCTGGTTTGTTTGTCATGTGTATCGGCAGATCCATCTAATCGTGAAATCCCTTAACAAGGGGATCGGTTGGCCACATGCCTCACATAAATATATGAAAAGGACTTAAAGGAATCTATTTCCACTGCCTCCTGGGAAATTAAATGAAGTGGTCAAAGAGACAATGAATCAAGCCACAGTTCAGGGCTACCCTTAGTTTGGCAAGTTTTGAGAGGTGATTATTTACTTGTCAAGCCAAAACATAAAGCAATTTTTGAAACCTAGCCAGAGAATTCTGAGGCTATATTTTGCCAGTTGACAGTTTTGGTTCGAAATAAAGCTAGTCCATCAACTTCAGGGGTGCGTTACTGTGTTCTGTATGTTGTGCTCGGCTGTGCTGCATCACATCCGGTTGTGTTGAGTGGATGTTATCAACATGAGTTAGTGTAACCCTACGCCAACTGTCCATTCTGTTAGTCAGACGTTATAACTGTTTCACTGTTTATGTCTGTTATCTCATGGACACAGAGCTAGTCCATAGAAACATGTTTGTTTCTGTCTGCGTCATTCTCATTAGGATATGAGTACCAGCTCTCCCACTGAGTTTGTTATTTGAAGAATGCCTGAAAAAGGAATTCTCATGGGCAAGGGAGCTTTGGTCAACAGGAGCATATTCAATCTGTTTCATTTGCTTCTGAAACGTAATTCTCAGGTGAGAAATGGAACAGCAGGTGGAAACTATGTAAACACAAAGTAGAGCTAGTCCAAAACGTGTGTGTGTGTGTGAGTGTGAGGGGGTGGTTTAGAAGTGGTGGCATGTGTTTGTGTGAGTGTTTACAAGTGTGATTGCGTGTGTGTGTTTATGTTTGTGTCCTCCTCTGTCTTTACCTCTCTGCTCCTACTGGATGTGTTTGCCGAAGGCATTTGATGTTTAAAGCTCCTTTCTTCCGCCTGCTGTGCATCTGGAACGAGCACAGGCAATGTTCATGTTTTAGAGGCAGCTGGAGGCTGCTCCAGCCCAGGTTAATGGCCTTCCCCAAGCGGGCCTGGGTGTAATGTGGGCCGCAGGCTGGGTGAGCAGCAAGACCTTGGACTGTGGCCTCGCAAAACCTTCAACCAAGGACAGGAAATGGAATGTATAATGTATGGTATTATGTATGGCTTTATTTATTTATGGAAAACATGAACACTTTTATTTTTTTTGGCTGCATGATTATAAATGATCTCAATATCTTTGTCATTTCAATCTTATTTAAATAAGATATTTACCATTTTAAATATTTATAGGATGCCATTTTAACATCTGCCCAGGGATTACAGATGAATAATAGCCCTTTAGCTAACTCCAGCTATGTTTATTTATGTGCACTGTCCCCTGTTAAATACACCAATAAATACATAGACTTATACTGCATATCATGTCTTGACTGTGTAAGGGGTTTTACTCGGGCCAAACAACCAGAACAGTTCCCTGATCAAGCATTAAAACCATAAAAAAAAGATAATTGAATTGAATGAAACATTATGTGAAATCACACCAAATTTCACAGTCATACACATGGACTGACTAGCTTGGGTGCCAGATGTGTATCAACCCCACATTCTATGTTCAAATTAAGAGTATAGGCTACTGGATAGCTAAAAAGGTAGAATTACATAGGCCTACTGTAGATATTGTTTGAGATTGTAAATCATTGAAAAGTAATGGTTGAATCCATTGGTCAAAGGGTGTGTATATAATCGGCTTGTGAACTTCCTGGAAAGTGTTTTCACTCGAGTTTGATTAGCGGGAACAAGTTGAAAAACTTTGATCTGCTGTCAAAGCCTTTCTTCTGTTCTCCAAAGCCCATAATCTATCCATCATCTCAGGTCTGCGCCAGGAGGCTTCTTTCCACTTGATTTGCAGTAGGTTCACCTTCAGTTTGAGGACAAGATGAGCGCATGCTGCAGCAGTTGGGAGAAGAGAGGCGAGGGCTGACACTTCCGGCGCCCAGGGCTCCAAACTCTTCAGGGGACAGGCACTAAATGCCAGACTCCACTGAGGTGTGTGGCAATCGAAGTTTGGCTGCTGCCAAGGGCAACCAGACCCCAGCTGGAACCATGTGGCTCAGTGATGTGTCATCATCACACCAGGAGGGCTCACTGGAAGCACGGTTTGTCTGTTGACTTCTACGTCCACCAATTGGAGTCGCTTTTTTAAAAGTTTGTATTCATGTCGATATTTATCTTCTTCATATACTGTTTCTATATATTTTGGTTTATATGGTAGCTCATATGGAAGGCATCTAAGTCTGTTTGGACTTGAATGAGAAACACATGCATATTTGAACACGCATTCCAACTGAGTTTTTGAAAGTGGCTGATTTGTCCGTCTGTATCTCATTGTCTCTCCCATTGTCTCTCCCAGTGCATATCAACACAATATGTGCAAAGCAATGCTGTTTTAGTACTTTATGCAAAACCAGCCCCAAGTAAAGATTCCTTATTGCCTTCCATTTGGTTTTCGTTGCATCATCTCATGCTGCCCGATGAATTAACATACCAAACCAAATTCGAGTATACCGCATAAGCTTTAAATGACTCGCTGTTTAGAGTCATATCAAATGTCATGGGAAAGTATAGAACAGAGAAACATATTTTGCTCCATCGCAACATCTAGAGTCCAACTGTTCATTGTGGTGTAATATCTCTGATGTTGTCTATAAACCTACGGGTCCAAGGAATTTTGGGCTACCGTGAATCAAAGGGATACGAAGTGTATTGAAGTCTGTCTGGGTGGAGTGCCTGATGTGCTGTGTTCTCCCTGGCCTTGGGACAGTATGATCTTGCTAGTTACAGCAATTTGCATCTTCAGTATTGTCGGCTTGAGTTATATAACCCCCCCCGCTCCTGAAATACGCTGATTCAAACATCCCTTGCTCTCAGTGTCTATGCTTAATTGGTTTTGCAAAGCCTTTTATCAAACCCCTTGGCCTTTGTGTGAAATCACTCTAATCGTGACGCCATGTTTTTTGAGCACTCTGAAGCGTTTGCAGATTGAGTACGTGTTTTCAGTCCTTTTTAATCTTAATGAATGATTACTTTGGTTGTTTGGGTCAGCCAACCCTGCATCTCTTTCATGAGATATTATTTCTCTGTGTGCTGTTCTTGTGCGTCTTTATGAAATAAATCACTGTCTTCCATTTTATAAATAGATCCCCAGGTCACTCTTCCGCTCCGTCAAAGCTTCAAACACTGATAAAGACCTCTCCTACAGTCTTTGAAGTTTGCTAAGACAACATGACTCAGACTTTTGACTTTGACAACCTCTTGAGGGAAAATACATAATTACCTCTACTAGTCATTTATTTGCTGTTTGTTGACATGACACGGTATACTGCTGTGACAGTTTAACCCTAAAGGATGTGATTAAGCCAAAGCAACAGATAAACAACAGTGTATTCCTTTGGGCCACATTGTTGTGCTTTTACTTTATATAAATTGCACAGTTGTCACCACAATTATATTAATTTTGCTATATGTGCTTTTTTTCTTCATGCAACTTTCTTAACAATATCAATACAAACCTCATGACCTCTATCAATTAACTGAACTCTCCCATTCTTGTAGAGAAACAGGTAAAAAGCAAACAAACGCTATACATCATTGATGGAGCTGACATTTTGTCTGCACTGCTGTCTGCCATTGAAGAAAGTGTCATGGGGAGCACAGATTAAGCATCACCCCAAATCTTCAAAAAAAAGCTTTGGGAAGGGAAAGAGAGAGGAAGAGAGAGCGTAAAAGGGCTGAGGGGAAAGCTTATCTCGACCCTCGCTGAAAAGCACAGACGACTGCAGAGCAGCGGGGCGAAGGCTATGGAAGGAAGGCTGGATTACTAATTCGTCAGAGAGAGGCAGTTCTCCAGGCGCCTGTTTTCCAGCGCTCATTTCCTCCCATGCTTTTTGTGATCGAACCTCGCCCGGGACGACAGGGGATTGAAAACCCTGCCAGTACGTAGCCAAGCTTGTTATCAATGTCTTCCAATGCCTTTCAATGCTAACATAAAAGGGAAACATATTTGCTAGTTTCTGTTGTTTCTCCGCAGGATGACATATCTTTTTGACGTCAGTGTTTAGCAACATTTCCGGAGCCAAATAGAACTTCTCAATAGCTGGTGGAGAACATATCCCCCAAATCACCACTCCTTCCCAACAACACCTTTAAATCTGTCCTCTGTTGCCACGGTGTGGTAACCGTGGCAGAGGCCCAGCACGTCAGTAGTATGCAGAGTTGGAACGAGAGCCAGCTCCTCTCACTGATGGAACGCAGCAGATCTTATCCTCCTCACAAGCCCAGGACTGTCTCAACCTTATCACTTTGGAAACGTGTGTCTCTGATAGCAGTCATCTGGCTTTCACTCACTCACTCTCTCTCTCTGCTAAATGCTACTCCTGAAAAACGAGACTTGTCTTCAAACGGCACATGGTATCATGTTTGTGTGTGTTCCCTCTTCTCTGGATTACATCCTCTGATTCTCTCTGCCGGCTGTTGGTCTGAATCGTAGAGGGAAATACATGGTTCACTGATCCCTTTCCTCTCCGTGACAGCATGGCTCAGTTGGGCTAACAATTTTTTTTTAATGTGCACACGGACCTGCATGTGATAGGGCCCCCTCTCTGTTGGACCCATATAGCCATGTGATTGGACAGTTTAAGTTGATGGACGCAGGCAGATTGTCTCTGGCCCATTATCGGTGGGAGTTGAAGATTAGGGCAATTATAGTCCCCTGACTATTCCAGCATGCAGCAGGAGAATCACATGGGTTTCATGCTAGCCCTAGGACACACATCCTGATCTACACATTCAGAGGTTGGGATTGTATTGAACTGCAAAGATTCAATCAGGGGAGGGACCACAGAGGTTAAATTGATTTTTTTCATTCCATTAATTCATCCATTCCAACTCAAGGGAGATGCCCAAGATTACCTGTATAACCGTTTATTCTTTAGAAGTTCATATGGGAGTGTACAGCATGTACTTCTATTGCGCAAACATGTTGTTACATTCAATTCGGTTTTGCCGATTAGCAATTATCGTTATTGCCCTCGGCTTTCATTCTATGTGATCTGATCCTTACATACCCTGAATGCTAAAAGTGAAGGCCTGTGATGATCTCAACTCTTTTATCAATATGACCTCCTCCTCCTTCCTTCAGGCTGCATGGACCTCACATGGCCAGTGAAAAGACCAGAATGACTTTCTGTTCCCTCTCCTACTGCACAGGGACAGCGTACCTATAGCTATAGCAATGTGTTCTTACATCAGGCCTGGTTTGACAGATACTGTCACATACTCACCCAGAGAGAGAGAGCTATTAAAAGGCAGTTCCTGCCCAGGCTCAAGGGAAGCTCCTCTCTGGTCTTCATCAGACTCCACTAGCAGTGGAGCCACTCCAAGCAGAGGCGTCTCATTCTGCATTCGTCTCAGGCCCCGGACAGAGCTTGTGAAATGTGCAAAGAGATTCATATTTTTTTTTCATTTGGACTTGGATGCTAAACCCATGCTGGGGTTGACAGTTCCGTGTAATGCATGTGGAATAGACTAGCTTCTGTTTGTTGCTGTTTAATCAGTCTCGGGCTGTAAATCAGTCCTCCCTCCTGGAATCGCCGTGGAGGATAATGAACCAGCCCACTGCCCTGCTGTCACTGCATCTGAATGACCACAAACCGTCTCAGATTCATATCCACCCTTGTCTGCAATGAACAATCTTTTATTGGGTATAAGAATGTATTGGAAAGACAATATATTTCCCATAATGCAATTGGAAGTCCAACAAGGGCTTCCGGGCCTGCATACCGCGGCAATTTCTTCAACATTCATTGCTTGGGGGGCCAGATGACGCAGATGTGAGTTATTTAGACTCTAAGGCGAAACGAGCACTATGGGACCTGTGTTTCTGTTCGGCTCTCAGATTAATGACAGCAATAAGCCAGGGCCTCATTATGGCCTCATGAACCCACGGCAGAGCAGGGGAGGACCCAGAGGACCCAGAGTGATTCTCGAAGCTCTCTGCGGGGATCCAGTCTGGATGATGGGCCTGAGGGATGGTTCCTGAGCCAGAGTACGAGGGAGGGCTGCTGGAATGCTCACCTCCCCAGTGGAGTCAGGCTGACATGGTACCATCTTTCCATGGGAACACCAGGCAATGGAAACCCTGGTGGAGCCCACGTGTCAGAGCAGCTCAATGCTTCTGTCAGATGATTCCCACCGATTAGCCCACGGTCATCCAACACTGGGTCAGCACAATTTAATCTCCAGTAATGAGAGCGAATAAATCTATTCTCTGGAAAGAGACTTTCACACTTTACTATGTTTTCTGCTTGAAAGAGGCCTCTGAGTGATATCAGGTCGAACTAATTAATTAACTTTCCCTTTTAATGGCTTTGTCAATGATTAGGAAAAAGAGATTCATTTTTAAGTAAGATTCCCTCATTATGTTTCAATGACCAAATACAGCTCGTCTGTAAAGACTTTCAGTAATATTTCAGAACTCTGTAGTGTAGAACTGTCCTTGGGGGTTGAGGTGCCTTACTCCTGCTCTACTGATATGTAGCAAGCAGGTGAAGGGTATCTTTGATCTTACTCTGGTTGTATGATAGACTGGGGCTTGAGGTTATATTTAGAGTGGTGAAGGAGATTACTCTGTACTCCTGGCCAAAAAAGCTTGTATTTATGTCAAAATGACTATCCGAATTGTTCCGGTACTTCCGAAATCCCTGTAGACAAATCTTCATTGGTTTCTCCTTTTCTTTCATCTTCCATGGCAGCTCTCCCTGTGATGGATTTCCATATCTCACATATGTTGGTGTCCTTGACAGACCTCATCCTCTCCCCCCCATCTCACACAACTTCCCAAACGGCTTCCATGCACCCTGGTCTATCTATCAACGGCCACAATCACCAGCAGAGAAAAGAGAATCGTCTGACATGTCCAATCCTCCTCCGAGGCCTCTTCATACCTTCACAACTTGTCCCATTGGTAACTTCCCTTTCTTCCAATTCTCTCCTTATTTGTCCAATGTTTTTGTTTCTCTTCTCCCGTAGAAGACAAGTTACTGTTCATGAGATCCCAGTGCATCTGGTTTTGGAAACATGTTTTGAACACTGTTTGTTAGAAAAGGGAAGACAGTTTAGACAAGGCTTTTAGAAGTTTAATTACTCAGAGCCTCCCTTTTCTATTTGATCCCCCTCCCCCCATCTCAAATATTAATATTGAAAACACTAGGCGCACATGGTTTGAGTAGACGAACAGGCACGGCAGCTCAATGTCAGGTTATGCTAATGCACGTTTGTCTGATGCTTTTCAAATGCCTCGACACCTGAGGTGAAATTCAATATAATCTGCATTCAGATGTTGTTTGACATGTAGATTGAAGATTATGTATGTCCCAAGGGTTCCTTGTGATTGGTTACTGCACTGCAGTACTCTATTAGGAAGCTGTGAAGAACACAAGGTTGTATCATCCTCCTACTTCGTTTGGACCACACTGCCTCTTCCTGTTTCCTCTCTCCCTCATGATAAACAGCTAACAGTTTGATGAAAAAGACTAATTATCACCTCCAAGGGGTGTCTGTGAGGGTGTGTGTGTACATACATACACATGGTTTTATAAAAATATTTAGATGTGTGGATATATATAATATGTCATGCAATCCTAATCTGTTCCCAAAATCCCCCTGTCCCTTCGATCCCACAATCCAGAGATTTTCCTTTTCAGTGCGACATATTCTCTTGTGGGTTATTGATTGTCTGTTCTAGAGGGAGAGTGGCTGTCAGTCATGCTGGCAGTTCCTGATGGTTTAGATAGCTAATGGGTGTTGATGTTTCCTGGGGTAAGGTGACTGCTAAGTGAGCGCTGTCACTGTCACCCTGACACACATGGCTCTTCCGGACAGATCCTCCAGGAAAAGGATCTCGTTCTCCATCCCAGCAGGACATCACTGAAGCAGACCTCAGCCTCTGGACCTCAGCCTCTGGACCTCAGCCTCTGGACCTCAGCCTCTGGACCTCAGCCTCTGGACCTCAGCCTCTGGACCTCAGCCTCTGGACCTCAGCCTCTGGACCTCAGCCTCTGGACCTCAGCCTCTGGACCTCAGCCTCCCTCCTGCCAGCCCCTCCTGCCCTGCCTGTCTTCCCTGCCGCTAAAAGGTACTGACACACACACACACACTAGCTGTGCTCCAAAACATGCTTTCACTTTACTGAAACGCTCAGTAGAATAGCATTATACAGCAGCATCGTCTAAACATCTGTGATTTTTTGGTGTTTGAAAGCGAGATACATTTTGGCTGTTGCCCTTGTTTGCGTCTTGCTAAATCATGTGACTAAGCCAAGCTAAAAACCCAAGCTTTTCTTCAGCAAAATGTCTGGGCAATGCAGATATTCTTGAAGTCCTCTCAGTTTGACTTGTCATAACAATGTTTCAAATAGGAACACACTGTTCTAAAAGTAGAGCTGGGTGGCCAAGTCATACTGCCTAACTAAAACAAGCTTTTGCAACACAACTGTTTTGAAGGATAGTATTGTTATCACTGGGCAATAGATTCGAAATAAAATGTCCTGTTACACACCATCGAGAAGAGTACTGGTCTTGGCAAATGCTGAGTTTAATCCCCATCCCGAAGTGAGGAGTGAATGTTATTCCCGGCGCTTAATAACCTGTCAGGAAAGTGACTAGGATAGAATCCAAGTGAAAAAGTAGGCGTCAGTATTACTTATGGATGGAATTATTGAGCTGCGCTGTAAGTAGCTTACAGGGTGTATTTCCTCAGATCGTCTTGGTTTAGTGCTGTGTTTGGGAACAGGTTGGTAACCGTGGGTCCCTGTTTCAACATACATGGAACGACTGTATATAATCTTCCTCAATGTACTCTCCTCAACTTTCCTTTGGCAGACTCAACAGACCAGCTTCAGTTCACTCTTGTTTTTACCTGCAGACTGTGTAAGACCATTGTGTGTGCGTGTGGATGTGTGGGTGTGTGATTGTGTGTTCTTCTGGGAGAGCGTGGTTCAGAAGAGCATCCGTCTAGCAGTGAGCTGTGTGAGACCGGTCTGTCTTCCTGCCGTGGGGGTGTTCGCTGAGCCAAGGTCAGAATGCAGACACTCAGCATCACCTCAGGCTAACACTGCAGTTCTTGCTCTGACAACACTTGCTGGCTTGTCACAGAGTCCACTGGGGAAACAATTTGTGACTTTTATGACCATCCCGTTGGCAAAGATAGATCATCAAGTTTGTGTGCGTATTTTACTAATGTGTGAATCTCGTTTATGGTGTGTGTTATGAGATCATTATTATTACTACAGTTAGTGTTTCTGCACAGGTACGTGCAACCTTCCTTTGGCCCCAGTACTCAAGAGGGTTTAACAAAAAAAAGCCAAATGACTACGAAAGTCCCTTGTGATGTGTATAGAAAACGTCCTGCATGATCCATCTCCATTCTGAGACCGTCCGTGTTTCCTTTTGGGTTTTTGAAGGGGTTTGATCGTGATGGTTTGGGACAGAGGCGACGTAGCCTGTCCTTTACCCTGACGCATCTCCTCAGCTCTGCTTTTCATTTCAGCTCCGCTCTGACTCAGGGATGGAAGGAGGGGTGTTCGCTGAGATAACCTCCCTCTCTGACAGACCCAGCGGAGCTTGGGTAGAATCCGTGACGACCCCAGGGAGCGGCAGCATGTCGCCCTGTCATAAAGAGCATTATCTCACTGTTGCACTGGCATTGCGATAAGGCTGGTGTTTGATCTGACGGCGAGATAGCATCAGCAGTTTATACAGAGAAAAAAGAGCATGAGTGCAATATTGTATGTAGGCCTACCTTATACCAGATGGAGAGAAACAGAGACTGAGACAGACACAAAGACAGACTGACTGACTGATTTTGCGCAGCGTGTGGATGACAATCTTGATACATCATATCAGAACGAGAGCAGGGAAGTGTTATCTAACCAACTGGTTGAGTTGGTATTCTGGGGAGACAGAGAGACAGTGTTTGCTTTTTCACTTGATAACCCCTCTCCCCCACCCTCTCCATGCTAGGCAAAAAATTGGGCTCTCGAATGCTGGTGTCACATTTGGAAGTAGCAGGCTGGGGGTTGGTGTTAACGGTGGGGATGTGAGGGGGACTGGGTGTGTGCAGCAGTTGGATGGCTGGCTGTGTACAGCTGTGAGATAACTGGTTGTGTGCAGCAGTTGGGTGGCTGGCTGTGTGCAGCAGTTGGATGGCTGGCTGTGTACAGCTGTGGGATGACTGGTTGTGTGCAGCAGTTGGATGGCTGGCTGTGTGCAGCAGTTGGATGGCTGGCTGTGTGCAGCAGTTGGATGGCTGGCTGTGTGCAGCAGTGGGATGACTGGCTGTGTACAGCAGTGGGATGGCTGGCTGTGTGCAGCTGAGGGATCCAGAGTGATAACAGGAGCAGAGTTCTCTCTGATGTGTCCCCCGCGGGAAAAGAGAAGCTCTATTCTCGGCATTACAAAGCCATTCAATTACTTTCATCGGGTCTGGGGTCTGTCTACATGCTCCTTGGCTGCGCAGCCAGCCAGCCTTCCATCCAATCACATCTGAAACAAAACCATTTGACTGATTCCATTGTAGCGTGCCTGAGTCAGCAGGAAAATACATGGAGAACAGTTAAGATAATTTTACTCTGAAATGTTCCCGGATCTTCAGAGGCCTCTGTGTTCTGCAAGTCTGTGCCTTCTAATCTTTTGTATATGTTTGCCTGGGACCATGGAAACCAAATTAGACATCACTTATCTGTGGGGGCGTTGCCTGTGGTTATTGTAAATCAATTTGTCTGTGGCATCTGGCCTTTAAGAGTGGAGTGTGGTGGGCTTTGTGGTGGTAGAGTGGTGAGCAGAGTAGATAAGTGACCCTGGGAGATATGCCACTGCCCTGGCCCTTGTTGAAGCTCAATAGAACCCAGTTTGCAGAATAGATACCGAATGTATAATGAGTGTCATCCTTTACAATGCAAAACATTTATCATTCGTAATCGCGAATGATAAATGAGAGTTATTGCAAGAAGTGTAAGGTCAACTCAGTAACACTCAGCCACTTCTTGTCAGTGTTTTACTCTTGTTATTAAAGCTATTTTCCTGCTTCCCCTGCACCTGCTACTTACATAATGGTCCAATCAGCTCTCGTTCTACTGGTGTCACCCATCTCCGCGGATGCGATGGGAGCTCTTTAAACCCACTCTTCTCCCGGTTTGTCGGATTTAGTTGCTGCGTTTGATCTGGGAGACCGGACATTTTCTTCTGGGGAAGATAAAGAGAGGAGAGGTGGAGGAGGACGTTCCCTTCTCTCTCAGGGCTGGAGGTGGCTCAGATGGATGTGCTTCTCCCCTTCTCTCTCTCTCAGGGCTGGAGGTGGCTCAGATGGATGTGCTTCCCCCTTCTCTCTCTCTCAGGGCAGGAGGTGGCTCAGATGGATGTGCTTCTCCCTTCTCTCTCTCTCAGGGCTGGAGGTGGCTCAGACGGATGTGCTTCCCCCTTCGCTCTCTCTCAGGGCTGAAGGTGGCTCAGATGGATGTGCTTCCCCCTTCTCTCTCTCAGGGCTGGAGGTGGCTCAGACGGATGTGCTTCCCCCTTCTCTCTCTCTCAGGGCTGGAGGTGGCTCAGAGGGATGTGCTTCCCCCTTCTCTCTCTCGCTCTCTCTCTCTCTCTCTCTCTCTCTCTCTCTCTCAGGGCTGGAGGTGGCTCAGACGGAGATAAAGACAGCGCCACAGGAGCGCCTCTCGAGGGGAAGAGGAGGAGATTGTGTTTGACAGAAGCAAGAGGGATGGAGTGGGACCTTTTGTTTCTGTTGTCACGTAGCAATCTCTATGATTCTGCGGCTAAAAATATATTCCACCCTAAACAGTCTGCCCCTTGGGGTCTGTCTGAAATCTGAATACGAGTACCGTAGGCATTTTGTTTGTTTATGTTGTTGTACTGTGTGTTTGTCTACACTCAAGCCCATTGTGCATTCCCCCCTAAACCCTACAAAAGACAAAAACAGAAGTTAAACTTTAAACGATAGGATTAAGATGATTACTTTGTTATATCATCGCTCTGCTGATGTGCATTACAACGTATCATATTTGACTACAGTTTGATCTGGCAGCGAAATCCAATTGGAGACACGTGCTATGGATGCTTTAGCACAGTCAAACAGAATTAGTCTAATTTGGGAAGAAGGGCCTTGATATAGAGGTCAGAGAAGAGTTGTCACAGTTAAACTCTCTGGATCACTAACTCAGCCGTGTTGAAGAGGCTGTCCGTGGCTATCAGAGGCTATTTAGATAGTTAAAGAGATCCAGGGAGCGTTGGAAGAATCTACGTTGATAATATGCTCGGCTTTGTAAAAAGGGATTAAACTTTTACTGTTGACGTGTGGGAAAAAGTCAAGTAAATAATAGAGGAATAAAGAAGGAACTCAGCACTAAACCATCCATGACTGTAAGCTCTCTATCTGAGCAGTGCCTTTCACCATTGCTGGAGGATTTCCCAGTTCATGTTTTCTTCTATTCAGCATTTTCATCTATATGTATTTTCAGTCCTTTATGCTCAGGTTTTTTTCCCCCTGCATAGTCTGCAGCAGTCAGGGCAAATACAAACCATGAAAAATGTTTTTTTTCATTTTTCAGGCATTGAGGAGACCACTGCAGATAGAGAGGAATCAAACTCCACTCCAAAGCCAGAGACAAACATCCAGCATCGTGGGAAAACTCTGCTTCATCCCATTCCCAACCCATCTGCATTCAACAGACTTGATCTCACCTGACACACTAAAGAAGATCTTCAGTCAGAGTTTACACACACAGGCTAGAACAGAACGCTGTGTCCCAGAAGAACGCTGCGCTCTGTGTTTACTTAACTGGAGATCCTCGGCGGGACGCAGGAAGAGGATAGAGTCATACATCACACGTTGTTGTGACGACTCCGGGAGAGGATCCTCAACGCTCACTTTCCCCTGTGATGATACGGAAGTGTACAGTTTCATCACCTCAACCAAGTTCAAGGAGCTCCTTTATCAGGCTGTTTTTGTAAATAAGAATATATTTTTACTGGACTTGCCTGATAAAATAAAGGTTAAATTAAGTCAAATGTCATCGAGAGAGGGATGAACACACTCTAAATGCAACCAAGAGGTTTAGTTTTAATTTTTTTCAAATATTAAAAATAAATATCTTGAAAGTCCTTATCTTTACGCAGTTCTTGAAATGTTTCTTTCTTAGAAAGGTATCTACAGCTGAGTTTATTTCCAGTCATCATTTAATATAAGCCAACAGCATAATGAGAACTGTATACCTCTGACTTCAGCTCTCGTTGTCAGACTCCCCTCAGTTTCACCAGACAGTTATTCTCTTATCGCTCTGCTTTCTCCCTCTCCACATAGCAGGCAATCTCATTCC
Organism: Mallotus villosus; assembly: GCA_903064625.1. Lineage (NCBI taxonomy): Eukaryota > Metazoa > Chordata > Actinopteri > Osmeriformes > Salangidae > Mallotus > Mallotus villosus. Next base: position 266,483 of record CAEFZP010000008.1, read on the forward strand.
TCTGTCTTTCCAGTCTTCCATCAGCTGTCAAAGCTGAGCATCACATGCAGCGCTGCTTGTTTGTGCCCTCACGCAGGGTCTACGGTGAACTGAACTGCTAGGCGACTAGATATTATTCATTCGCAGAATCACTGAGTCTCTGAATGGCCTTTTAGGTCAGCTCCCTAGTATTAAACTGAGACTGTAATTGGTGCCTCTGTGATTTGAATTGGACATCTTTGAGTTAGTGTTGATGGGAAAATTCTCCCAGACAGCGGCCCTATCTGCTATAAGTTCCTGTGGACCTCAGAATGGATGGATGCCATGGTTGGATTTTACAGTGCTTTTATGAGTCCATCACTGAAGACACATTATCCTCTGGGGCTCTGCTCAAAAGTACAGAGCTTGCAGAATCCTCAAGTTCTCCTTATAGATTTTTGAATCATCAGACATACGCATCCCTTGTATAAAGGCAGTAACCTCTATATACACCTTAAAATTACCATGGAAATAAAATATAATTGGAATGGATTACATCTTAGTATTGATCACATAGGCTTATCGATCTCTCACTGAGGGCCACTGTGACACAACTACTAACAGGATACTTAGTGAAGGACACATTTCCAACACCCTCTAAGCTACAGTAATGAAATGCTGCCTCACAAGCCGTCCACTTCAGTTCTTAAATCTTACAAAATATCTCGGAGCATGCTTTTATTGCCAGCATTAAAACATTCCCACCAGCCAGTTTTTTCTCTTTTTTGCTATGCACAGACAGTAGTCAGAACGTGTCAGGACTGTTTTAACTCAACTCCTTTGAGCCATGTGTAACAGCAGAGAATCTGGTGTTAGAGTATTACGGGGATGATAGGCCACACCTCGTTGTTTCATGTGTTTTTAAAACTGCTGTGGAATGACTGGAATTATTTGTTTCCCTTGATGCTGCTTAGCCATAGGAGTGTCTGTACTAAAACAAGGTTAACCTAGCATACATCAAAAAGGGACAGGCGTGCAGGGGTCTTCTATGACACCAGGGGCACTGGTACACTGTAGCAAGAGAGATAGGAAAAGATAGAGGATGAGGCAGGAGAGAAAACGAAAGAGAGAGAGAGAGAGAGAGAGAGAGAGAGAGAGGGAGGGAGAGAGAGAGAGAGAGAGAGAGAGAGAGAGAGAGAGAGAGAGGAGAGAGAGAGAGCAAGAGTACACATCATGATTCTGACAAGAAAGCTGACAACTATTTAATCCTGCGCTTTGAGGAGCAGAGCATGTGGGAGTTGTTGATAATGTCATCCTATGGCTGCAATGGCAGCTTTGCATTGCAAGGGGTCTTTTTTTCAATTGGAGCTGAATTAATGATGGAAACAAATGCATAATTATACGCTAGTGACTTGGGCTGAGGATTATTGCAACGGAGCTGTTTTGCCTGTCAACAATTTAAATAGAGAATGGCCACTCGGCACATCCAATGCTAGGGCTAGAAAAGGTCAGTCTTAAAGCGAAGGGAGGAAAATGTCAACACATCTTTCAATTTCTTCACTTTCTGAAACGTAAGTGGTGGTGGTAAGGATTGTTGTTTAAAGGTTTGTATAACCATAAACCTTTTTCCCAAGAGAAGCGACATTAAATTGAGTTCCATGGAACTCGTAACTGGATAAAACGTGGTGGTGAAAGTTATTGTTTAAAGGTTTGTATATCCATAAACCTTTTTCCCTGAAGCGACATGAAATTGAGTTTCATGGAACTCGTAACTGGATAAAACGTGCATGGATTCATGCACGCAACTTGTGTTACACAAATGTGACCACTGCTAACTTCGGCCCTCTCAGCTGCGTTCACACTTCATCTGGCTTCGTTCTGTAGTCTGCTCCCAAAGCTGACGACGGGCCCGATGTCAGCTACATGTGCATAATTTGCTGGTTGAAAAAGTTATTGCTTTCAGGCTCTCGCGCCATCTTCGTATATCCATCCAAAATTGATAACCTTATGTAAGGTCGGCGTGTGGAGAGAGAGGAGACTGCAGAGTAAAGTATGGGCCAGAGGAAAGGCAAGGGAGGAGGGGTGAGGTTTGATTATTCTGTTTGAATAACAGCGGCGCTCTCCACTCCACCACACCAGAGCAGATTTGTGACTGGAACCTGGAGACTAATGGTAAACAAGCTAGCGTTTCGCGGGAACTCCACAAAGTCATGTCGCACTGGCGACACACACACACGCACACACATTGTAAACGGGCTTGAACCCTCTATGAAAATATGGACAAGAATACCATTAAAACATTTTTTAAATGGCGATGTATCCAAATATAAACGGTAAACATACATGTTCATAAACACACGCAGTACTCCTCCTCAATGTGTCACTCTGTGTGTGCGGTCTGCAAGGATGTGCTGTCTGAGCCAGATGAAAGTAAACATCACTTAGGCTTTAGAGATAGTCCCATATCACACTCTCGCTGCTCCCCATGCATACTGACTCACTGTTTAAAACATAGGCTCGCTCCTTTCACACATCCGCACATCCGAGAGAAAAAACCCAATTAATACACATACACACGCACCATCCGGCACCAGAGCATCAGTCAGAAGGAATGGGATATGTTTAACAAACACCTGAGGCTGCCAACCTCCAGACCATCTCTAGAAGGACTGGTGTTGGCACACACCAACGACAGCTAGGAACCCTCGTCAGTTCCAGCATGTCAGAGTCAAAGGCTTTGAAAACCTTCTGCTGGATGGTTGTGTTCTCCATCCTGATTGGACAGTGAGCAGTATCAGAACACTGCAGAAAGCCAGCCCTTCCTCTTCCTTCTCCACCTCACGTACACACACCCCGCTCGCACAGTCAAGTGATCTGTGGGGGAGTGTGTGATGCTCCGTGATAATCATGAAAAATGAGCTGAGGAGAGAGAGAGAGAGAGAGAGAGAAAGAGGGAGAGAGAGACAGAGACGAGGGGAAGATGAGGGGAATCTCTGCCAGGGATCCCTACAGTATGGAGTCTGAGAAGCGTTAAATAAATTAAAAAACACACTGCTCTCAAGAGTGAAGCGAGCCCTTTGTTATATTGATTGGTGGGCAAATAGCAGGATAGATGTAAGCTGATAGGGTTGACTGTTGACATAATGAAGTTTTAGTCACAAAGACACTTTTGACATGGAGGGCGAGTTACTCTCCCCATGAGCTGAGTGATTCGCTGGCGGGGATCCCTGCCTCCCTGCGCGTGGGCACGCATCATCAAAAAGCCCCAGCCGGCTGTCATACAAGTCCCATCAGATAGGCAGACATCTCTAGGAGGACTGGTAGTCACCAGCTGCATACATGGCCACTTGTGCTCATATAATTTCAGCTAGAAAGTCACTTGTAAAAGGTTTTCAAAAACAACCTGCTGGATAGGACACATTAGCTGATTACTGTTCTGACTGAATACGTTTACTCACATCAGCTACTATTATTATTTAACTCTTAAGACAAGAGTTTTTGGCAAATCCCTAAAATGACTCAAAACTAATACCCACCCCTAGCTATTTCCATGATTCCTGTGAATTTCCCACTGGCCAACTCTCTGCTGAACATTCAGGGGGTGGGTCAGAGGCAGCTGAGTTATGTACTGTCATCAACACTTTTGTTATTGAATCACATTGTCATCCAATTTTCACAGCCATCAGACTGTGCTTTGTTTATCAGCATAAAGGATTGCAAAAGTGAACACAAAAAATACCAAATTCACCATAAACTAGTCTGAATGTCCTCATCCTCAAGCGCTCCACCACAGCAAGGAAATAATAGGAAAATCACATTAAGAACACGTAATAAAAATAAACAGGGGTGTTTGCTACCTTGGAATCTGGATAATGATCGCACATATAATGTAAGTGAGTATTTTGAGCACATGCAAGTATAATCCTCCATGTCTGAATAATGCTGGAAAGCCTTTCAGAAACTCAGGGTTTGTGCAGTGTGCATCTTTTGTTGCTGCAGCAAACGGGCTCCATAATTACCCCATTGTCATTAATCCCTTTCTACCTCATTGCCTCATTGGAGAAACTGTAACGCCTGTTTTGTGTGAGGCTGTTTCCACAAGCTGGTGACTTGGAGTGCTCGGAGACTAGGAAGCAGAAACCGCCAACCAAGTGTTTTCCCTGTCGCTCTCCACTGACACCCTACAGACAGGATGTGAATTACGGGGGGGGTTTGACCCCCCTAATTAAGACTTAGACACCCTCAAAAGAGGTAAAAACATCAGGTCGGGGGGGTTGAAACACCCCGGAGAAGAAGTTAACCCCCCCGATTGTCATTGTATAATTCGCACTCTGCCTACAGGCAGGTCTGACAGGCTGATCTGCATAGTTTGGAAGCCATGCTTTGTGAACTCCCAATAAAACATTCTGGGAATTAGTCAAGGACACAATGTGCCTTGTCACACTTTGCCCCAACTTTCATCCCTGTCTCGTTTCAGAGGAAGGATCTTCTTTGAAACTATTGCTTGTCTACACCTGGATCCCATTGACTCCTGCACCCAGGCCAACGAGACTGCGCCTCTGGGAGTGACTGCAGTAAAAACGATTACAACCAGCTTGAAGCCGTTTATCCGACTCCCTCTCTCTCGTTCTCTCTCACACTCTCTCACACTAATTGCAAGACTCTTGGGCTGAGTTGGGCGACATGACATTCCCACCCACCAGCTTTTAATGGCTGTTTTAGCAGTCAAGTTATGAATGCTACACTGCAGTTAGGCCGTAGAAAGTACCTACGGTACGTTTTGTAAGGTCTCTTCTTGACCAAATATTCACTTAGTAACTGTAGATTGCCTTCTGGGTCGTATATATTAACTTTGAATAGAGAGACTAATATGATTTTTTTATATACAACTCAGATGAAACCACATAAAAACCTTTAAAATGACAGTATTTTCTGTTAATGAATGGTACCCAGTCAAAGTGAATCAGCGAAAGGTCTGTAGACTGCAGAACTGGAAGTTGTAAACCACCACTGACATCATTCTGCAGATGCTCAGGTTTGCTTAATCTCTGCCTGCCAGATACTAATGCACTCGATCTAGTAATGGGCAGCACCTTATGCCAATGCTAGCCAACCCAGCAGGATCTTCCATATATGAGATCCATCCATCAATGAAAATCTCCAAACATCTCAAGCCTCTTCCTGTTTGACACTGCTCTGATTGAATGCCCATCTGGATTTACAAGGTTTAATGGACAGAAACAGTGAGTGGGAGGTGCACAGTCGAGTGAGACAAGTACTGTTGTCATTGGCAGTTGGTGATGCCACTTTCCCTTTTCCACCCCAACCCCCCCTGTAACCATGGAAGCCTCAACCCCCCTCCCCACATGCCCCCACCTCGTCATGTCTTTTGGAAGCATGGGGCCCCAGGTCTTGCCTGCAAGCTTTACGAGCTGTTAGAATCGCAGAAGCCATCTTGTAAACGACCAATTAAATGAGAAGAGATCACGAGAGACTGCATACCTGCCCGGAAGGAACCATAAAATCTGAAAGGGGGGGAAAAAGTTGGCCAGCATTAAGGGTGTTGCCGAGTATAATTACAGCTAGGGAATTTCTCTTTCCGCTCTCTCCCCCAAGGACGGCTCCAAACCGAGGCTGTGACCGGCACAAATCTCAGATCTCTACAAAGGTGCCAGGATCTGTCAGGATTCAGCGATAGTGGCTGCGCCTCGATACAAGGTCAGAGGATGTCAACCCCACAACAGAATTTAGCATAAAAATGAGATCCGTGAAGGAATGGAAGATGGAAGAGTGCTGAGGCTTTGAAGATTGCTCCATTCTTATACTTCCATTTACTCCCAAATCCAACCCTCGATGTGTTGCTCAGCAGTGATAGGTAATAGTGTGGGAGGAACAGATGTCTGAAGATGGTGAAGGCAACCTTGTGAAAATCCCAAGTTGACACTGTCAGGCTGTGAGGCAGAGTGAAATGCAAAAACGCCTGTTTACTGAGAAGCAGGGTCATCAGCATTTAGCAAAGATTTAATTATACTGCATTGAGAACAATTCTGAGATCATTATCTTGACATCTGGAATTAATGAAATGACTGACAGCACAAATGTTTTTTCTTAGCTCTGCCTTATATTTAAAACACAGGCATGACATGGCATTACGTTTAATTCTGTGGGTCAACTGGGCCAGACGTGGCCATTGATTGTTCTTGTCAGACCATTGATATTGCTTGATATACAGTTAGAACACAAGTTGTCACACACGGCATACAAAACAGGCAGTACGGACAAAGAGAGCGAGACAAATTGAGACTGTGGCATTGTAAACATGTTGGGGCCCTCCTCACATCTGTGAGTGGAGAATGGGAGAAGGAAGAGAAGAAAGAGGAGGGGGAAGTGTCCCCTGGAAAAGAGTCACGTTCTCCCCTTTACGATACCCCCAACATCCCCGACTGCATGCAAATACACTGAACCGTCCCACTAAATCAAACAGAGATGTCTCTCTGCTGGTACCCTCCCATACTTGAAGCTCTATTTCTCCTGAACACCCCCCTAGACATATGATAGTCATTCTAGGAATCAGAGAGAGGTGATCAACAGAGGAGAGGGGGGACAGGCCTCCTCTACTGTTATCACTCCGGTAATCTAGTTAATAACCTGGGAAAGGACACTGTAAAATGACACATTATTCATGACAGGGAACCTTGACTATCTCTCTCTCTCTCTCTCTCTCTCTCTCTCTCTCTCTCTAATACACAACAAATATAGCCATTGTTCTGCATAATTATTACAATGTGACATACGGCATCTTCATCATGCAACTAATGTGGTCTCCTAGACCTTACATGTCAAAGCCCCAACCTTTCTTTAGTCTAGCTGCACTTGTCAGAAGCTATCAGCACCTTTAAGGCTCTGCATATTCTAGTGGTTTGGTTTAAAATGGATTACACAGTGAAGACAGTCCCTCTGCCTACAATCTATCTCTCTCATTCAAATAGGATGTGCTTGCTGTATCCTGAAAACAAGTAAACGCTTTGGCAAAGAAAGACAAAATTGATTCCTCACATTTCTGCCAACCACAAATGCAATCCAGCAAACACACTGGCCCATCGCTCCACTCAACTATGACAGTATGTGATATGGGAGTTTCTTCCCATGTTAGAAAAACAAATGTTTGCCTTCCAACTCCATGTAATTCATCCACAGAACCCAACTTTTGTTCTTTGAAATCCACACCCTAAGAAGCAATGACCAAGTATCTTTAGATTGATATCTTAACACTGGAAGCTCCTTCACATTGCACCTCCCAAAAGAAAACAGTTTCCGACAGTGTGACAGTATTATCACAGAATGACACATGGGCTGGACTGAGGTTGCATTAGGACTCTTGGAATTCAGGAGTCAAAGGAAATAAGTGCAGTGGTATGATCCAGAGGAAGAGCCTACACTCCTCATTGATGCATTAGCATCCACGGGAATTCTTCTTCAACAAGCTGATGGATCCTTGCCAAGATCTCCTTCACTGGAAAGGCCCCGAGCCAAAGCTCTTATCCCACTGAGAGCATTGCTGCTCTAGCTGGTCCAGCAGCTTGTCAACAGAGTCCTCCTTATTCTCCAGCTTCAGGTAGCGCCTGGCATAGCCCAGGTCTATCCGGGGCCAGCTCCGATGCCTCTGCACCTCCACAGGCGTGAGCTCCGGGAGCTCTGCCTCCCGCCCACAGATGTTCACACACACGTCTGTGTTGGACTCACTCCTGGCAGGCTTGGACCTTCCTGACTGTCCCTGTCCGCAGGGTGCTGCCCGCTTCTCCCCCAGACACACTGCAGTGGCGTGTGGGCCATGAGGGTTAGTTCTGTAGCTCACACTGTGGGAGCGTCTGGGCAGCGTGGCAGGGGCATCCCAGTCGTCCACACCCAGGGTGGACATGGAGCTGGCCGACACCAGGCAGTTGTTGAGCTTAAAGAGGGTGGCGCGCTGGGGGTCTACCTCCGTCTCTGCCAGTGTGTTGCAGTCTGTCTTGCTGGAGTTGCAGGAATTGGAGTGGGATGACTGGAGGGAGGGTGTGGAGGCGGACTCCTGGTGGTGCAGGGCCTCTGTCCTCAGAGTAGCCTGCCGGAAGGTTCTGCCTGGCATGTCCTCCTCCCCCAGGCCCCTGGTCTGCAATAAGGGCTCAGAACAGGCCAGCTGTTGAAGACACAGGATATTGAGGTGGGCGGCGGGCAGACTGCTCAACCACTGGTAGTGTCTCGCCATGGAGTTGGCTGCCGCAATTTCCGATAGGTCGGCCGAGGGCACTGCCGCCGACACGGAGCAGATGACGTTGCGCATCTGAGCCATGAGCATCTGGGTCTCCCTGTCGCGGTTCTCCAACAGCACTGTGTTGGCGCAGATGAGGATGAAGAGGCCCACGCCCATGATGACAGGGCCCAGCAGCTTCATCCTCTCGCTGTGGATGAGGCTGGCTGTGGAAAGGAGGCCCTTGGCCCCCAGACTCCAGCCAGAAGCCTGAGGCTCCACAACCCCTCCTCCATCAGTCGGTTCAGGCAAGGCTGAGCGGTGCGTCCGGTAGGGCCAGTACCCTGCCACGGCCAGGGCGGTGCCCACCACCACCACGATGACACCCAGGACCAAGAAGACACCTGGCATGGAGCGGATGCGCAGCTTGCCCTGGATCAGGCTCTCCTTCTTCTTCCGGCCGCGGAGGCTGAAGCGAGACTTCCGAGAGCGGGAGGGGGAGCCTGGCGTCTCGCCCTTGGATTTCGGGGTCTTCATGGTTGAGTATCCCAAACTCTTGGTCCTGGTCACGTGTGGAACTACTGCTCCTGGGAGATTATGGAGTGGAGGAAAGGGTCAGGGATTAATGACATAACTTTTAAAGCTATGTACAGTATGAAGTGTTTCAGTACAAATACGGCAATGTGATCCTTTGAAGATTCAATGAATAAATCACTGGCATCTTTAATCGCTATTTCTGGAGAAAGAACTGTTTATGGAATCATCCAGATCTTAATAAATTAAAAGTCTGTCATCCCAGATTTTTCCTTCTAAATGGACGTAACGCATGTTAGAAATAAATACTTCATATAGCATTGAATTTCATCATTCATTACATATTCAGAAGTATTTATTTTATTACACTGCTCCTTTGTTATCTTTAGAAAAATGGCCTTTGATGTTAAAACCCAAAGTTTTTTTGTTGTTTTTTGCACTGTTGAAATACTTGAACTGTTGAAATAAATTAGTCTTACCTTTAATTAAAATATAGATGAAAGATCCTCGTCTACATCTAGCCTCCTTTCCAATGCATCTAAACTGACCGTAACCTTCTATGTGTTTAACATAGTGAACTCCATGTTAATCATCATAGAAAAAAAATGGTAACTTGAGAGATAACATCTCAAGGAGTTCCAAACTCAGATGCTACTGAGAAACACTTACTGAGAAACACTCGCACATGTGCTGTTCTCCTTCAGTTCCCACACAACCATAAACAAGGTGCAGTGAAATGAAAACACAGCTTCAAACACACACACACTGTAATTACTGTAAGGCTCGGCACATGCAGCAATGTTTTTAAAATCCTGTCTCCACCAAATCGTCTGACAGAGCACACTACCCTAACCCCGGTCCAGGAGGATGACTATTAGGTAAGTCTGTGCAGCCTGCCTCTCAGCCTGTACTGGGTACAAACTGAATCTCTCTGAACAGGTCTCTCGGACCTTCACTAAAGCCCTGGCACAGGGTAGAGGCATGTCCTCCTGGCTGTTTGGTTACTATGCATGCACAGATGGGTCAGTCAAGCCACATCCTTTGGCTTCAGATTTGTAAAGCTGTTCAGAGAGGATTTTAGAACTTTGAATCAGACATCAAAGAGCAACTTAATGCAATGTAGTATATATTTCAAGGAAATGTCAGATGTGATGCCACAACCCAAGACTAAACATAAGACTGTTTTGATTTACATAGTTGTATCTCACATAGCTCATTAATGTATTTGTCCTGATAGCACCAGAAAGGAGAAATTACTTTAATTGACATACTTTCAATTTAAAAAAATCATAATCCCTGAATAGATCAATAGCATGGATAGTTGACGCAACTGAACAGTTAGCAATTGAAACCTTTGCCGGTGTCCCTCTTCTAGTAAACTGCACCCCTACTTGACGATGCATAATGCTATGTACAGTACAGGTAAAACAGAAAAGCTTGACTGTCTCTTTAACTAGTAGAACATAAATATATTTTATGATAAAAGAAAAGGTTGTGACCTGGATACATCTACGTCAAACCTGAATGATTAAACCTCAAGTGATCATGTACACTCCTGGACGGTGATAATCTTGAATAAAGCTGAACACTCCTGGAAGGTGATAATCATGAATAAAGCTGAACACTCCTGGAAGGTGATAATCTTGAATAAAGCTGACACAGGCTAGCTGAAAAAGTCTGGTGGAAAGTATTAGTAGCCTTTGTACAGCATGAATTGTTCTGGAAAGGCTTGCCTCTGGCAAGAACATTCCATGTATTCATATGGTCACTGATATGGCCATCATAAATGAATGATGCAAACCAGACATGCCTATCATTAGTTTGTTTTTCCACTCCACAGTTTAATGAGTGAGGAATGTGGACTATTGCCAACTAATCTAAACATAAAAGTAGGCTACTTAATCAGAGAATAAGATATATATTTAGGTTTGAACTATACCTTACATAACGTGTATCTTTCTTTACATTAATTGCAGATTACTAATGAGAATGATCAGACACCCAATACATTTTCTTGAAATGGATAGCTTGCCTATCACTTAGCTCATTAAGTAGGCTATAGCTACGTAGAGACTGATTCTTAGACGGAATGAAATCAAGCATAAGGTCGCATCGAATTAGAATTAATATGGTATTACATTACATTACTACCATTATTAATATCTATTCTGTGCCTAAGTTGTAACAGGGCATGCTACCTCCACCTGTAGGTTACAATTTTATTTTGCGGTTTTAAGCCATTAAATAACTATTATTTAAACACACAAAACATTCCTTGTTGTGACTCCAAGAAACCTGACGGAACGTGATGTTGCATTCCTTTGGTTCTGTCTGACTGTGATAAGCCTTGCAGTGGAATTTGTCATTTATCCTCAACTACAACCACATTAAAACCAGCAATTTCTAAAATCTCGCGGCCAATACGTTTGCAGATTTGCGAGGTGAAAATGTTAAATCTCCAATGACCTTCTAGACAAGGTACGTTCATTTGAAGTTCTCATCGGCATCAAAGCGTTGAGCTGTACCAGTTATGCATTACCACTCGACAGGGTATTAGGCTACTTTTGAATAAGGTTAAGTTACTTGCCTATGCTGCCGTTGTGTTCTCTTGCCGTCTCATTGTCCTCCGACTCATATCAAAACAGTGCACTACGATTCGTCCGATTACCCATGCAGTCTGCATGAAACAATTGCATATAGCCTAATCACTTGAGCTGAACATCTTACATGCATTGATAAGAGGTTGTTCCACCGTCGGTATGGAGCTTCTTGGTTTGTCCAAAAGGTACTCAGCAATAGTCTTCCCATTAATATATATATTTTTGCCAGTTTATAGGTAATCTTCCTAAAATCACATGTGCCCTTCAACCTCACAAAACTAGCCGAACAACCCATTCCACGGCCGATTTTCAGTGGCGCCTCCTCCAGTCTGACACCCCACGACTTGGAGCAACGATAGATCCGTTATGCACATCATGGGTGTTGTGCGTGTTTTGGTATCTAGGCTACCGACACCTTATCAGCATATTACTATAAAGGATTTAAAACCAAATTATGTAAAAGTAATTGGACATATTTTTGTACAGCACATGCTACATTAATGAACGTTCTCCTTAGTGACTGACTATGAAGTTGGCATTCTCTATCCACGAGAATTTTAACGAATTTACTTGTTTAAAAATAGTGCCTTATGGAAACAAATCTATTTGGTTACGAACTTAATTGTCCAATTAGATTATATTTCTCTGCATAAGATATCCCTAAAACAATGCAACAGATCGCCAATTCTAAAGACCGGTGGTCAAGAAAAAGAGCGCAACGCCATCTTGTGGCAAAACTGAATAATTGGCCAAGTACAAGTTCCCGTTCCCATCCTGTTCACTGTGCCGCGTCTCCCCCCCCCCTTCTTCCAATCATACTTTTAACTGAGCTCTAACGTGAAAGGAGGTCCTTCTCCCTGACAATAGACAAACAGCTTGTTCATTCCATATCAGGGTTTTTTTATTTTCAAATTAACTGTTAAAAAGGAATTCCACAAGGATCAAAAGACAGAATAAAACAAATCCCACTCAGCACATTGACAGCACACTATGTATGCATGTAATACAAAGGTTAAGACACCCACTACAACAGTCCATTACAACTTATAAAAGTCTATCCAGGCATTTTTTACTTAGACCTACCACATATTTTACAAATGTCTCTAAATACAAGAGGACACTACTGGGGGGGAAAGAAAATAATATATATATATGTAAAAAAAAAGATGGGGAAGCATGTGTATTAAAGACACATTTTTTTCTTCTATCACTACTGGATTCATATATATATATATAAAAAAGAAAGACAAGGGGTGAGGGGCTCAAAACAGGTAGAGGGGTCATAACATTTCACCTCATGACTGAGATCTGGAACGAGATCGGGAACGAGACGCGGAGCGAGACTTGGAGCGGGATTCTGAGCGTGAGGCGGAAGGTGACCGAGAGCGAGCTTTGGCAGGTGAGGGGGAAGGAGATTTGGACTTGGACTTGGGTTTGGATTCGACTGGGGTGTGGGAACGAGAACGGGACGCCCTCTCAACGGCGGCGGCGGCAGCGGGGCCTTCTTCGTCGCTCTTGACCGGCTCCCGGCTCTTACTCTTGGAGTCAGATTTCCTTGAGCGATCCTTGATCCCTGACCTGGAACGGGACCTGGAACGAGAGCGAGACCGAGACCTGGAGCGGGACTCATCCTTCCTGCCCCTCTTCTCTTCCTTCTTGATCTTCTTGTTCTTGGGACTGGGGCTCCTGCTCCTGCTGCGCCCCTCACGAGGACGTCCCTCCTTGACCTTGTGGGCGCCGTTACTGCGCTCCTCCTCCTTCCGGTCCTTGCTCTTGTTCTTTTTGCTGTTGGAGCGGCTGCGAGAACGCGAAGCAGCCCTGCGGAGAACAACCCAACACGTTATTTCATCCACACACACATTATTATGATTATATTCCTCCCTCGGCCCTAAACACACTGCAAATGTGAACATTATTATTTAAAAAAAAAGAAACAGAAGGCATTCTGGGTGCACTACTATGGACGGGGTTGTTACCTGGAGCGGGAGCGACTGCGGCTGCTGCTCTCGCTGCGGCTGCGGCTCTTACGGGATCTGCGGCTCCTGGAGCGAGACCTGGAAACGGAAGAGCAGGGTTACGAGAAGCAGAGGAACAGCAGGGCAGGAATACAAGAAGAGGAACAGCAGGGCAGGGTTACGAGAAGAGGAATAGCAGGGCAGGGTTACGAGAAGAGGAATAGCAGGGCAGGGTTACGAGAAGAAGAGGAATAGCAGGGCAGGGTTACGAGAAGAAGAGGAATAGCAGGGCAGGGTTACGAAAAGCAGAGGAACAAGAAACCATTTGAGGTCTGAATAACAAAAAACATTGTAGTTGGGGGGTGGAAACGGCAGGACGGCATGAAAGTTGAGGTTTACCTGGAGCGGCTGTGACTGCGGGAGTAGGAGCGACGAGAGCGGCGGGCACCGGGGCGGTCTTCAATCAGGCGGATCTTCCTGCCATTGACCTCCGTACCATCCAGCTTCTCCAGAGCCCTCTTCATGTCAGAGTAAAGCCTGAACTCAATAACTCCCTCGTTCCTGCGACCCTTATTGGTGTCGGCATAGGTCACCTCGCCAGCCTGCCTCATGTAGTCCTGAGGGGAGCATTTGGAATGGTTAGAAACAGTTCCATCAAAATCAGGAGGCACACATTTAAACCTCTAGAGAATGCCTTGCATGAATTGAAGCTGTGCATGATCATACTGGGCTTCATACCTTCAGGTCCTGCCAGCTGCAGCGACTGGAGAGGTTTTCCACAATCAGGCGGTAGTCTGTCCTAGCAGGAGGGCCATACCTGTCTCTTCCCCCGCGCCCATACCCACCACCACCACCACCACCATCCACCACCACCACCACCTCCTCCTCCTCCACCTCCCCCTCCTCCACCTCCACCACCTTCAGGGTAACAAAAACAGGAACAGTTAGGGTGGGGAACCAATTCAAAAGCAGTCAATATACTATCCTTCATCTACATTCTATAAATCAAATCTGGGAGAAATAATAAAGGGGGAAAGCAAAGACAACAAAAGTTACTAAAAGGGGGAAAACAAACAAAATGCTCATTTTACTGAACTAAATGTTGTTTGTTTGTTTTTTCAATCAAGAACTCTGACAACTCTTCTTTAACTATCAAGCTCTGTACCATAACTAGTCTTGTCGGCCAACATATGAGTAAGAATCTAAACAGAAACATAAAATTACAAAAAAGGAACAAAAACTGACTGTAGAAGTACTTACGGTGAACTACAGTATGACCTAACTAACACATCTACACAGACATTTCACTTTACAAAATAAGTCAGGCACCTATTAAGAGCTCAACCCACATCTGCTCCTAACCCCATGGCATCCTCACCACCCGGCCAGGGCCTAATGGCAAAAGCGGTCTTCATTCACAATGGCTCCCTTTTTTGGTCTGCCCAGGGGCCCAGAATGGTCAAACCACACTCTTGGAAAGGGACACCATGGCCAGCAATAGGGGCAGGCAGTCAGCAAAGGACTCTTTCAATTAAAACATTGAGGTTCTTTGTTAAATCTTTACCTTTATTGACACACATTTTAAACAAAATAAAAAATCCTGAATAAAACAGCAATAGAAACTCATACATACTCATACATATGTCATACACTACAAGCACATTCATTGTCAAATATATTTAAAGGTAAATCTCAGAGGATAACTTCTCCTTATCAACCCAGACTAATTTAGATAGAGAAAACCCCAAATCCAAAACACGATCATTCACGCATCTGGATTCCCCCAAGATCATTTATAGTCCTTGGTAGCTAAGATGCACACAGTCCCACTCTCTCACATGTAAATCCTTGCTTCACACCCACTTTACAAACAAAAGGTGCAGAGCACCATGAAAGTCTGAATTGTCATGGTGCTAGAGTAAATAAAAGCAGCCAAACTGCTTACCACATTCCAATCTGTGAACTCAATCACAATTTGTGACAAAGAGTCAGAGACCCGTAAACCTGAATAGAACTGAGACTTGATGCAATCACAGCAATGGTGTGGGTATGTTGGAGAGGGGGGGTGAATATATTATTGGTGGATTATTGCCTTGATATGACCCAAGGCATCTGACACTAAATCATACTGTTCCACCACAAACAGAATTCAAATTGTGTGCAAAGGAGCCACCAAGGACATGTTGGAAAGTCATGCAAAAGATGAGTCTTCCTCAATCATATTTCCTCCCATTAATGATTAAACAACACATAGTTGAATACTTACTTCGTCCTCCTGAGCCGTAGCTTCCGTCACGACGCGGCCCCTTGGTGTGCTCCACTATCACTCGCTCCCCGCACAGGTCTTTGCCATTCAGGTCATACACGGCATCATCTGCATCACGTGGGTCATCGAACTCAACGAACCCATACCTACAGGGATAAGAAGTATGTTAGCTTGTTAAAAACTCAACAAACTATATTGTGTCGCCATTACTTCATGACTGAAGTGACACGGGGTGAAAGCTACTTGTGGTTAACTGACCCAACTACGTCCATTTTACAGAGGAAGATGGCGCGTTTAACTCTGTGACACTGCTTCACGGAATGCATTTTGTATTCGATTGGATTTTTTGTTTTGCTAAATCGCATAACCAAAAGCCAACACAGAGCTAGCTATAGGTTAACAAACATTAGCTAGCTGACTAACACGTAGCCCTCCAACTAGCTCCACAGCTAGTTGCAATACACTGACTGCACAATCATGGACGCATTCTTCCCGAACTGCACACGACACGTCGCCATTATTAGATAGCTGGCTACATAGCTAGCTAGTTTGCTGGACATGTCGCTAACAAATTACGCCTAATCTGTTCTTTTATTAGCCAATTGAAGATTAGTTCCTTAGAAATATATATATTGAATCAGAGTACACAGAAGTGGCTACATGCATCTTGCCGTTTTTGATTATTATCTGGTCGACTCCAGTGGGCCTGCCGACCAGGCCCCAAACACAACGAGGGTTAGCCAATGCTACTAGCTAGCTGCATCCATTACACAAGGGTTCCATTCAATTTGTTACCCGTTTTTAAGATCCACTTCCAGTATCTTCCCATATCCCTTGAAGAACTTTTCGACGTCCTTTTCTCTTGCTCTATAGCTCAATCTTCCAATGTATACTCTTGACATTGTCCCGGCGAAATATGTGTGCGTCCGCTTGCACACTCAAAGTGAAAAACACACGTTATGGCGCGAGGAGGCTGAACTCTCATTACATTATACGTGCTTCTTGAGCACCATAGGTCGCGCCATGAAGTGGGCGTGTCTCAGTTAACACATCTGAGGTGTCTAATTTCAACACTGTTGTGTGTAAAATGTGATAAACGAATTTAAATACAGATAATAAATAAATAAAACGATTGGTTTCACTTTATACATTGAGAGTGGACTTTGAGCATCAACAAATATATCTATGGAAAAAGCGCACCATACTGAACTATTTATTCTACTAGTAGGGTTAATACAGTAGTAAGTAGTAGGCCTACGTTAATAGTATAACGTTTAGTAGCCTGGGCAGACCTAGCCCGTACAGACTCTTATTTTCACTCAATAATGTCTAGAACCCCTTTTGTAGACTATTTGTGTGTACAGTATAGCCCCACCCCATACCTTAAAGAGATTGCACATTGGTAATATGATCAACGCAGGGCATTCTCGGCAGCCATATCCTGTATATATTTAATAGATTCATATTTAGTTAATTATTCGTAGGAAGTGTAATTTGCATACATCTCAACTGAACCAGTAGTGTTAGAATGTCTTGTCAGAGTGGGTTTCGTCACACTGCTTCATAAAAGTTGGCTGCAGTCTGGAACAGTTGGAGTCCACTACGTTTGTTGTTGTGGGAGGGGCTTTTAAAGTTTCTGATGTCGAGCTTTTGTAGCTAGATAAAAAATTCGCGGTTAGATCCCAGCAAAGTAGCTATGTATGCAACGCCATCTTAACACATAACTTTGCGGAAGTTTTTATTTGCTTGGTCAACATGGGCGAACAGAGATAATCGGCGTAGATTTAACAAACCCAATAAAACGCAGCGCAAGCGGGGACTGTGCGTTCGAGATGGTGAAATTGGATGAAATGTTAACGGGAAACATAGCTAACCATGGAAAGCCCGGCAATGTCTAAGTACTCGTGTCTGGATTTTTGGTTTTCGGTAATCGGTGTATGCACTTATTTGTTCGATGTGGGATCTGATGTATGGGTAGCGACAGAGTTCTATTCGCGCGGGGATGTCCCATGGTTTGGGGTGCTTGTCGGCCTCATGGCCCTTTCTTCAGTTGTGGTCCAGATGTTCAGCTGGTACTGGTTCAAATACGACCGCAAACTAGAAGGGTTCAATGCGCAAAACTCAACAGATACAGTACTTTTTGGCAACCACCTCAAGCTTTCAGGCCTTCTACATGTTTTTCAGTTGGGCTTCTTCTGCAGGTATTTTATTAGTTTGTTTGGTGCATATTTGTAAACATTGCCTATTTAGTGAAGAGGCTATTTAATTCAAACTAAAAGCCGCATATAGTTGGCTGCTAAACCTTAAAAATCCCACGTAGGCCTACATCTGACATATTTGCCTTGAGTAGAGATCCTCCGAATTGTATTAGACCTAATACATGAAGGTAATAAAGCACTAGTGAGCTGCAGGCCATTTGTTAATTGATGCTAACAGGCCGGTCGATTAAGCGCATATCAATTTAACATGCTCAGATTCCATAGGTACCCTATTTTAACACAGACAGCCAAGGGAGTTACATGATAAGCAAGCATGACAAATACTGTTTTTAGACTTTGGATGTTGAGAATGAAGCTAAAGAAACAACTACCACCAACTTTTAACAACCCCTGTAGCACCACCATCTTTTTACGGATGTATTCAAGCATGGTTTTGGCTTGCCCCGAGTTATAGCTTGATTGTTGTTTATTTTTTGATTGAGTGTCATTCGTCCTCAGGCACATCTCTGCCATATGGCAAGGTTTCCGGGTGTGGTGGAGGAGGGATCAGATCTCAGAATATGCTGTGTACCTGACTCATGACCTCAGTATGCTCCGGCTTATTGAGACCTTCTGTGAGAGCGCCCCCCAACTCACTCTCATGGCTTACATCATGCTCTACACCAACCATGCAAGGACTGTACAGTGTGAGTAGAGGTGTCTTGTCACACACACATTCTTGTTCAAGGCAACTGAATCTGCAAGAATCAACAAACTATGTGATTTATAATAGCCATACCTTGCGATTTGACGTTACAGTGTTTAGAAACATAGGTTGTAACTTATCTTATAACTATCATATTTTCACTTTTATCAAATAAAAACATCCACTTGCTGTCTCACTATCGCAACCACAGCTTATATCTGTGTGACTTTATTGTCTTGCTCTAATCAGTAGTGTGATGACCCAACTTCTCTTTGTCTTCCACCCCTTTCTGTTTTGTAGGTGTAAGTGTCGTAGCGTCCACCACCTCTATAGCCTGGATGGTGGTGGACTACCATCGCTCCTTGCGCTCCTTCCTTCCTGACAAGGCCAAACAGGGCTGGTGCTCTTCTCTGGTCTACTTCCTGTGGAACCTGCTGCTTATCGCCCCACGCGTGGCTGCAGTGGCCCTCTTCACCTCAGTCCTGTACAGCTACGTCTTTGTCCACTTACTCTTAATATGGCTTGTAATGGTGTACTGGGTCTGGTGTCAGAAAACAGATTTCATGGACAGTGCTGGCGGAGAGTGGCTCTACCGGGCCACTGTAGGTCTCATCTGGTACTTTAGCTGGTTTAACGTGGCAGAGGGGCGGACAAGGGGGAATAGTGTTATTTACCACTCTTTCATGGTCGCGGATGGAGGGATCCTGTTGATTACCTGGTGGTGGTACAGAGACCCAGTCTTGACAGACTCGTACGCCCCGATCCTGCTCGCCGTTCTGCCACTCACCTACCTCGTGGGCTTGCTTTTCAAAGTCCTTTACTACTGCTGCTTTCACCCCAAACTGTGGAGGCCCCCAGCGCGGGACACAGGCGCTATGGAGATGCCTGATGGTCAGGTGTCTGTGAGAGCCATGGCTCCCCAGGTGGGAGCCTCCTCCCAGGTTCTCAACAAGAGGATGGCCTATCATGCTAATCGCTTTTACGCGCAGAGAGATGCTAGTACCAACCTTATTGGTAAAGCAAACGGACGTGATGCCAGCAGTGTTTTGCAGCCCATTGCAAACTAAACTGTGGAAAATGAATGTGAGTTCGGTTTAGAAGGTTTTGATATGACTACAGTGTTATGAGAGCTGCTAAAGGTGTACTTTTGGTACAAATTGTGAGTAGTATACTGTTACTGTTTCCAGGTTATGAAGTAATGCTGGATGTTTGAACTGGTTGGTTTTGTTGACATGTTTGTTTACTGCATAACCTCTGTACTGATGGCCAACATTTTCAGACAGCTGAAACACTTCATATATTACGCATACCATATACAGTATTGGACCAGAATAAGTCTGTTTCTTGATGAAGTATTTACAAGTACATGCAGGTGGTTGGAATTTGACATATTATACTGGCTAATAGAGATCAAGTATATATTAAGTAAAGGGAAAAGGCAACAGTGTACTTTGAGTTTAAACTAAGACCAGTACAGTAGTGCAACTCAAGTTATTTTTATTTGAATGTTCTCTTTTTATTTATAAGGCATACATGCAGTATGTCTCATGATCTGTGCCAACATTGTAAAGTATGTAATAGTGATCCATCTAAATGATATGGTAACTATAGTAATGTTTGTTGTAGATTCTATGTAACACCAGGGAGTTATTGTTTGCAAGTTGGAGAGTGTGTTCGTTCAAGTATCGTTCAACACACAAGGCACAATAAGCATGACGAATAAATAATGTTCTTCCACAACCACATGTTTTTAAGCTTTTCTATATGACCTCATTTGATAGTATTGTAAATGGAACGCTGGAATAATTAAAGACCTTCCGAAGTCATCCTCAGTTCTTCCACAATTATGTTTACAGGCTGTACATTGTTGATAAAAAAACTAGTAATACTCATACACTTCAAAAAATAATCAAAGTTTTGGATCAGTTATGTAAAGCATTTTCAGTTGAGGTTTTTCTACTACGCATGCTGTAACTTCTGTTGAGCCATTGTGGGACACCACAGGACAACTACACTTTATACTTTGGACCTTCCTTTATTTACGTTTCCTGTGTTAGAAATGAATGAATTGAACATGCTGTAATGAATACACACTTTACAAGTAATGTAATGATTACCTATTTCGTTTCTGTAATTGGTAACTTGACAATATTGTCAAATTGTTTGTTCTTACACCAATACATACTGACACAAGGCAGGATGTGGACCCAAATGCGGACTCAGACACAGGAGGTAGCTTCCAAGAACAACAGGATTTATTTTAAGGCAGAGAGTAGTCGGGGACAGGCAGGTGGTCGGTACACAGGCTGGTGGCGAAGGTACAATCCGGTATCAGGTAGAGTAGTCGTAGTCCAGGCTAATCGAGGTTTAAATGTAGCCGATGTGTATCGGTGAAACTCACTCCTCAGGTATGTAATGAGCCACCCGCGTCACTGAATAGCTAGCTTTTCTTTGGCGTAGTTGGTAGTGGTGGCGCTTGGGAAGCCAGAGGTGGCGCGTTCGACTCCCGGTGGGAGCGATCTCCCCGGTGTGGGAATGAACAGTGCCAGATACCTCTGACGGAACTTGCAAGACCACGGTCGTTACATACCCGTTACATTGGTGCCGTGACCCGGATCTCACGAGGTTAGCGCCTGCTAACCACCGGAGTGAGTTTGAGGGGTGAATGTAGCCGATGTGTATCGGTGAAACTCACTCCTCAGGTATGTAATGAGTCACCCGCGTCACTGAATAGCTAGGTTTTCTTTGGCGTAGTTGGTAGTGGTGGCGCTTGGGAAGCCAGAGGTGGCGAGTTCGACTCCCGGTGGCAGCTGAAACACTTCATATATTACGCATACCATATACAGTATTTGACCAGAATAAGTCTGTTTATAGAATAAGTATTTACAAGTACATGCAGGTGGATGGAATTTGACATAATATACTGGCTAATAGAGATCACGTATATATTAAGTAAAGGGAAAAGGCAACAGTGTACCTTGTGTCTAAACTAAGACCAGTACAGTAGTGCAACTCAAGTTATGGGTGGGGGAGTGAACAGTGCCAGATACCTCTCACGGAACTTGCAAGACCACGTCGTTACATACGCACAGGAAATCAGAGCACAAGGCAGGAACAGAGCAGGTAACAGGTTTGCGGGAACGCTCGGTAGAAAACACACAAGACAATCTGGCAACAGACAGAACAGAGAACAGAGGTTAAATACAGACGACAATAGGGAACACCTGATGAGTGGTGGAGACAAACCAACAGGTGGAACAGATCAGGGTGTGACACATGCGTTGGAGGAGGGAAATATTATTGAAGAGAAGTGATGTAACGAAAGAACTATGCAGCCTCTTAGTCGCCTGCTTTCAGTTTCATTTGGGCTGGGACAAGAATAGTCACGGTTCTACCTGACATGTCGAAAGATGGAACCGAGTGGAATTCAACCAGACATGACTCAACGACACCCCTTCAAGCTTGAATGCTGGGATTTCATTCTGAATCTTGGTAGTCTAGTTGTGTGCGTGGTGGATGTGGTGTTGGACGTGTATGCAGTTGTGGATTTCTACCAGGAGGAGGAATACGTTTCCCTCGGAGTGCTGGTCTTCCTGCTTCTGGGTTCCTCTGTGCTGTCCCAGGCATACAGCTGGCTGTGGTATAGCTATGATGACTTCAAGACAGTGACAAAGGTTGAAGGCTTCTTCGGCGGCTTCTGTCTCAAGGTTGTCCACTTGTGTCAGATGGGAGTCTATCTCAGGTGGTGTAACCTCCGTTAACTTATTAACAGAAGTGTTGAAATAGCCAGAGGCTGTGCTTGTACACATATTTGTTCACCTACAAAGTATGCCAGCCATTTATACATCAGGGGGGAGGGGGGGCATGTTTCAGCTTGAATAGAAAGTTTTTCACAACACTGAACTTAACTTTTGGGCTCATTCCTGAAAGTGATACAGTTTGTGTTAAGAATGAATAGAGCACAACCTACAGGAGATGTCAAGCTCATACTGTGTATGTATGATCATTTATAATGTTCATGCAACAATATAATAGCAACATCATTACCAAAGTACTCTGTAACACCCTAACCATCAGAATCAATTTAGGATGTTTAAGATATGTTTCAAATTGGTTATGGTTATGATCAGTTTTATTCAATAGACAAATGAGGATGCAGGACTCTGGCTCATCTACCACACTATCACTCTTTACTACCCGTAGGTTTGCCGGTGTAGTAGAGGTCTCAACACAATCCTTCTGCACTGGGAACTCTATCCCAGAGGAACGTGCAGTGTTGCTATCTCAGGACCTCAACCTGTTGCGTCTGATTGAGACATTTTCTGAAAGCTCTCCACAGTTGGTCCTCATGCTCACCATCGTTATCCACAGGGGCGTCCTGGAGCCCATTACTGGTGAGTTAAACCATGGCGAGCCGCAATGATCTTTTTTCAATCATAACACACTTCTCTGATAAACAAACTGAGAGTGTGACAATTTATGTTTTTCTCCCAGTATTAAAGACAGCTGGATCAGTGGCCGCCATCGCTATCAGCGTGACCATGTACCACCGCTCCATGCGTGCCTGCCAAGTAGATAAGACCAAACAAACTTGGGTAGCATCTTTTGTATACTTCCTGTGGAACCTGTTTTTGATTGGTACCCGTGTGATTGCACTCGCACTCTTCACGTCAGTCCTGCCCTGCTACTTCCCTGCGCACTTCCTGTCCATATGGATTATTCTAGTCTTCTGTGCATGGCGAGTCACAGCGAACACCACTACTACACCATTTATGGAGAGCCCTGGTGGAGAGCAGCTCTACCGGGCCACCGTAGGCCTCATCTGGTACTTCAGCTGGTTTAATGTGTCAAAGTGGAGGACCAAGAGGACGTGCCTTTTCTATTACAGCTTTATAACAATTGATACATTTGTGCTTTGTTGTGTTTGGTACTGGAAGATCACCACTGACCCTCCCTACTTCGAATCCTCTCTGCCGCCTTATGCAGTGCTCGTTGGTATGTTATTATTGTACAGTGTTGGGATCCTGTTTAGAGTGGTTTACTATCGATGGTTTCATCCAACTGTTACAAATCGGACAATAGATGAGCCTGAGTCTACACATGAACTTAATGTGGGAGGAGATGCTATTCAAGAGGGGGGGGATGAGGTAGACAATATTTTGATGGACCGCAGCATGGGAGGCCCTTCAAGACCACCTTCCACTGCCAGAGTCATAACTAGGATGGAGAAATTGGCTGCTAACTTCTACAGTGACAACTTAGATCCAGTCTGTATCGAAGACTGATATTAAAAATGGACAGATCTCAGCAACAGTAAAAAACAAAACAACTAAAAGCACTGTTGTATATGATAGCATTAAACACTGTTGTTTGGTGTAACACTCACAAGCTACCTATAGATTTGATAAGTATAATAGTTCAATATATTTTTCTATACATTTTAAATATTTACACGATGCACAAAGGTATGTGAAGCTATGAGCAATGACACAAGACGTTTGAAGAAGAAGAAGAATATATTTATTGCCATTTGCATAGGTACAAGTACAAGTGCATTGGGATTCTTGTGCGAATCTCCCTGAGTCAGCTTCAATAAAAACAATGTATAAATAGCATTATAACAGGAAAATTCAAAAAATTAAAATAAGAAGAATCGCCTAAAAACAAGATATAATACAATAGAATAAAAATAAATAACAAATAAATAACAAAGGGGAGCACTGTACAATAAGATGAGAGACACACAAGGTTATTGCACTCAAAATGCTCACATTACTACTTGTCCATTTAGACTGAGGTGTGGGGTGAAGTACTTCCCTCCCATCTTAATGTCTTGTGCTACCAGTCTCACAGCAGCAGGGTAAAAGCTGTTGTGGTAGCGGGCCTTGTGGGTGGAGATGCTCTCTGGCCGGCGATGTCGCAGGTTATAGCCAGAATTCCTCCATCCGAACAGAGCATGAGCTGGGTGATGTTTGTCCCTGAGGATGCACTGTGCTTTCCCCCTGCAGCGCTGTGTGTACAGTGTGTCCATGGAGGGGAGGTTAGAGCCAGTGATTCTCTCTGCAGTCTTTATGACCCGTTGAAGCGACTTCCTCTCGGACAGTGTGGTATTTCCAAACCACACTGTGATGGCATTGGAGAGGAGGCTTTCAACGAGTCCTCTGTAGGCCTGTGTGAGGGGCTGACCTTTAATTCCAGTCGTAGGGCTGTATTGGCAGAGACCTGGTCACTGGTCACCCAGACACTCGTCTGGGACAGTCGTTGATTTGCATGAATGCTAAAATGACAATCACACTTTAATGACACACCTCTGAAGAGGTGATCTCAAGAGTTGAAGAAGAAGGTGGGCCGAGGAAGACTCAGAAATTATCATTAAAAGTTGTGTTCTTGTAAATATAGTTCTAAACAGCTTTTAATGTCATGTTTGATATGATTTTGTTTCTTATTTCATGTATCACATTCTAGTAATATATTTTTATGTTGTAACGTGTTTACAGGGTTTACAGAGATTGTGCATGCAGTGGTCCAATGTGTTAACATATTCCCTTGTCTTGCAAGGGCGTCACTTGGTCTACTGCAGCCTTGATTAATGATCGAATTTGAATTTGTATGGGTTAGACAACCTTTCTGTCATATGGTCGCTGTCTCCATTTTAGTCAGGTTTGGGTGTATATAGGAAAAATATTTACCAATCACTTTGAGTTTTGTTTACGATACAGCTCCGGTGCGTTAGGCGCCTAGTTTCATTGTGAATACCGTCGTTAACGATTGCTCTGAAGGTATGTTCTGTATTTGATTGTTTAATTATTATTGCATTGATTATCTTACTATTTAGATAATAAACTATCAATGTGTATTTTAAGTTACTGGCTCTCCTCGTACGTACACTTTCTTCCCTTCCACCACAAAAGTAAGTAAGTGGTCAGGGCACTGATGTTGTGCTGTCATGATTGGATCTCAGATGATGTTGGACTGAATCCCACAGGTGTTTGATGGGGTTGAGGTTAGAGTTCTTCCACACCAAACTCGACAACCCACATCCTTATGGATCGGGCTTTGGGCATGGAAGCATTACAGTAATAACAGGAAGGTATCTTTCCTGAACTGCCACCGCAGATTTTATAACACAAAATAGTTTGAAATGTCATTGCGTCCTTTAGTATTTAGACTGCCTTCAATAGAACTATGGAGCTTAGCTTCAAGACATATTAGTTGGCACTTATTTGTGTCCACATATTTTTGGCCATATGTTGCATTGTTCAACTAAATATTTAAGTACATTTCAAAGTTTTATTATTTTTTTAAATGTACATTGACATGGGTAATATTAGTACACAGGAAAACCTTGCAGGGTGATCAACAGTGTTCCGGTCCTATGCAACAGACTGGAAACAAAACATACACAAGAGAAAGCTCTGCATCTGTTCTTACTTTACATAAGTTAGCCTATTAAGTGTATTCAGTATTGACATGATAAAGTTGATCCCTACAAAGCTATGTGCCATCATAGCTTCTTGCATTGAGTTGAGATATTGCACACACTAGTCTACATAAGCCAACACAGATCTAGAAACAAGATGACAAACAGTACTTCGTTTTTTGGCTTTGGAACAAGTGTGGGGAGTAAAATCTATAGCAGACCCTCATAGTAAAAAAACAACAACAACAAAAACGCATACTCATACATTTCATAGCAAAGAACTTTAAAACAGAATTAACATTTATAGAAACGCATGCACTTCAAAACAAATAAAATCAAACCAACCAACCAACCAGAAAAACAATGCAAGCAGAGAATAACTCATTACAGAAAGAAAATGCAACAAAAGCGATGTATTTAGCAATTGGTAAACTTCAATGGTCTCTAGAAAACAAGTCAAATGATTGTGTGTGGTGGTTCAAATAAAACGGATCAGTCCATATGTACTTTACATTGACAACATTTACTTTCCAAAGGACTTATTTTAAAAGAGATCTGTCACAGTATCATTTCCTTGATTCACTTAGGTAGTTTTTCTTTTCTTGTTTTTAACAGAGCGCTAACATGACCTCACTCTGTATACTTGCTTTACCCAAAATCGGTGTGTCTAAACATAAATCAAAGTACCTTGTAGTTTACGGATTGATTGTCTTAGTCATACAAGCCACTCAAAGCAACAGCAATGTGATTCCAATTTACAAAGGCTAATGGGAATGCTACAGCTTCAGTGGACAAAGCTAGAGCAGAGAAACAGTTTCAGTGGTATAATTTCCTCAGGTAACAATTACTCCTGTGCATCGGTCCAACAGGACCAACTAAGTCTTTGCACTGATTAATAAAGTATATTGTAATATCGTAAAAAAAAAGAAAGAAAAAAAAAGTATGGTAACACAATAAGAAAAATAACACTTCAGCTTAAGTGTGGAACAAAACCATTATTGATAATGCATAAAACACATTTAAGTAATTCCCTTAAGAGATTATATATTCATAATGGTATTGACTACAAGGCACTATATAAATATTTATGAACACGCAGGAAATACAAACAAATACACAGAAAACACATTCTTAATTGTCAAGCTGCATGTGAGTAAAAAAAACAAAAACAAGGAACAAAATCTTCTTCAGGCTCAGTATTGTTCAGTCACAATCTCACACTGACCAGGGATTATTGGCCATCCAGCTTTCTTTACCAGCTACTTCAGGCAAAAAAGTCATTTCCCTTGAAATATAGTTTAAGAGCATACCACTGACATACGTGTATTGCAACATCCCTTGTTTTCCCCAACATGTAGGCTATAATGACAAGGGAGGGTTTGCAATGCTTTGGGACAGACGGACTAAACAGGAGTGTCGATTTATACAGCTGGGTTTGGGGGTTAGTTGTCCTGCATCTTAAAATCCCTATGAAGGGATCGGAGTAGTGGTGGATCGAATTGTTAAGAAATCGTAATGAACAAGACAAATATCCAATAATGTTTTCCATAAAAATAAACTTCTGCAACCTAACCTAAAACAGTTCCACTGTATCTATGCAATGTGCAATGCTTAAATGCCTTGTCAACAGAAGTCTTTTTTAAAGGATTTCAAGGACACTTAGGGCTGTGCACTGACAAACAGTTAGCCAAAAGGGTTTGGATGAAGCATGCAATGCCATGCATTGCTTTCTTGGGCCCATCCATACTACCTGATAAAAAGCAACATCATGATTTCAATTAATCCATAATCCTTACAAACACTATTCAATTCTCATACTAGTCCTAAACATGCAGGGAGGGGAATGCAGGTTTGGCTCCTCAACATGCTTCTGTCTGGCTGCAAAGCCTCCACAGGAGTGACTGGTGTAACAGTGGAGGGGTCAGGTCAGCTGACTGCCCCATGGTCGGATCATCTGACTGTTGACTACTACTACCTTTAGTCAGCTAGTGGGAAAGGCTAGAGCGGCAAAATATAGTTTCCAAATACCTCATACGACTTTGGGGAAAAAACTTACAGTAAATGATGGCTGACTTCGTCAATGTAGCCTCATTAACTCGGAATTGTATTCAAAGACTGTAACATAATAGATGCTTTCAAGCTTTGGAATGAGTGGCCAAAAAAAAATAAAGAAGAGGAACTGATGTTTCCAATCGGGAAGTGACATCATACTTTCCCGGACACCCTCCAGAGGGGTTGAAAAGAAGAAAGCTGAAAACAACCCAAAGAGACCATGCCAGTGCAGACCTTTGGTCAGTCAGTAGTCCCTTTGGTGAGTCCACTACATTGAGGAGGGGTAGAGAGAGAAAACAGAAGAACAGTCTCAGCCACTGGTGGTTGGGTGAAAAGACAGACTTCGGAGCTTAAGAGATGTTCGTGGTTAAGTGCCAGGTTCAGCCAGAGAGAGGTTAGCTGCCGAGGGAGGGAGAAAAGTCGCTGGGGCAGGGTCGGGTCCTGCTTTACGATTCAACCAGTCTACTCCCAATTCTTCCCAAACCACCATCCCAATCCACCTTAGTCAATGGCTGTCAGACGCAAGTAAGGACGTACAGAGAGCAGGTGTGTGTGTGTGTGTGTGTGTGTGTTTGGAGGGTTGAGGGAGGGCTAAGGGCTCCGAGGGGCCGCAAAGGCAGGTGACTGTATTTCCCCTTTAGTGAGAATGACCTCCAGCGTGTGGTGCTCTAGAGGAAGTCCAGCTCCAGGGCTTGATGGAGGGACACCAGATCCCCGTGGGTGGAGATCCTCCAGAAAGGCATGTTGTGCTGCAAATACAAAGACCACACGAGTCCCTTTCTGTTACGCTCGAGTCATTTCTCACAGTAAAGAGTCGGGTGATAGTCAAGGAAATACTGCATGTTCTGCACAACGTCTGCGTGGCTGGGCCTGGCTTTAAGACGCATGCTTGTGCTAACCTGTTTCGCTGCAAACTCCTCGTCCCGTCCGTCCCCTATCACCACATAGGTCACCTTCTTCCCAAAGCGAGAGATGATGCGCTCAAAGCAGCTCTCCTTCCCTATTCACCAAACCACAGGAAAAACATGGACCACGGGACAAGAAAGAGCATACATTCTCAAGGACGACTGCTGTGTGTGTGTGTGTGGTGTGCTCTACCTATTTTTGGTGGCGCTGTAGATGTTCTGGATGGGGAAGATGTCTCCCAGGCCGTAGAGCAGTACCTTGGCCAGAGCAGGCACCAGCTGGGTGGTGGTCACCAGCACATTCATGCACTTTCCCCTGGGACACCACACACACACCACACATATTGAGAACAAAGGCATAGATGAAAACACCACATGGCCTGTAGTAATGTACATAACTCTATGTAGTGCTATACTATACATGTCTGTGTATGTAGCCGATGCTGTATAACCAGCCTATGCTGTATAACCAGCCAACCTGGATTGGATGAGCAGCAGGGACTTGAGAGCGGTGCTGAGCCAGGCGTCTGTCACGTTCTCTATCTCTGCCTGCAGCCTCATGAGCAGCTCTCTCTTCATGGGGCTCAGCAGGCCTGCAGGACATGACAGCAGATGGGTATAGTGGTGCATGATCACCTCGTTGGGGAACACCGAGGTGTCATTTCCATTGACATTTTTATCATACATAACAGAAGATCAAGGCTCGGAAGAGGAACGGTCAAGGAACAGTCTGTATTTGCCGAGCCACATCGCAAAGTAACCACATTTCAGCTAAAATGCACATTGAACAAAAACATTTACCCACAATGCAATACCAACGTCTCAACTGCAAGTAGGTGGCACCGTAGAGGCTCTTTCTCTCCCTCTCTCTCCTCTCTCTGTCCTTTCACCTTTCTCTTACCTCCCACATTCCCTTTGTATCCGTTATAGATCTCCTTTAGTCGCCGGTAGCGGAAGGCCAGTTTTCTCATCCACTCCACCCCTCCCTGGACTGCTGTGGAGGCTCCAGAGGACCCTCCACTGCTGGGGCCGTTGAAGCCGTCAGCCAGGAAGTTGTAGCTGCTGTGAGGGGTGAGAAAGAGACGTCAGTGTGCGTCATCACGGTACACGTGGACACGGTGCCTCATGCATTTACATTTAGTAATTTAGCAGACGCTCTTATCCAGAGCGACTTACAGTAAGTACAGGGACATTCCCCCGAGGCAAGTAGGGGTTAAGTGCCTTGCCCAAGGACACAACATAATTTTGCACGGCCGGGAATCGAACCAGTAACCTTCTGATTACTAGCCCGATTCCCTAACCGCTCAGCCAACTGACTCCCTCATGCATGTCAAAACCTGTTGGCCGCAGTAGTCGTAGCTGGGAGACCAACCTCAGATCCTGCCCGTTGTCATCAGAGGCCACATCTTCAACATGCACCTGGTCACACTCCTACGGAGGGAAGAGCAAAAGGAGATGAATCCCTCATCGATCCCAAACACGGCTGTTTGTGGAAGCTAGCACAGGTCTGAGGCCTCACACGGCAGCAGGCTAGCTGAAGGGTCTGGGACAGAGGGGGCTTCATGCTGTACCTCCAGGTCGTTGAAGAACAGGTGTGTGTCTGCAAGCTCAAAAATCAGCTCCTCCATTTGCAGGCCCAGGTTCAGCACTGAAGCAGGGTCCTACAAAGCACCAGCAGGACACACATTACATTTAGTCATTTAGCAGAGGCAATCACAATCAGAATTGTGTGTATTTGCCAAGTAAGAGTTCACAAACAAGGAATTTACTGTGGTGGGCAGGTGCATACAGTTAACATATAATATACATATTGAATCTGAAAATCTGACCACCATCCATGTAACATACTCATTCAGATACTATAGATTACTGTACTAGTAACATCTGACAGATTGAGATCAAGTCATATATGGACTCTGGAGACAAACCTTGCCGAATTTCTGAGCGAATGAGCCTGTGAGGAGAGAGTGGAATATGATGATGGTCTCATCCAGATCCCAGAGAAACACACGCTTCATGGGAGAACAGAAGCACAAACAATTACGGTCAAGTTCAGTTGGATTTGCCATTTAAGTACAGGTAAATTGCAAATATTACGTCCTGTCTCTTCACAATGCCTAGCGGCTTAACTAAACCTATAATAATATAAACCTACAATACATTTGACCTCACCTATACAAGCTATAATACATTGTATACTGCATAAGAAAGAATTGAGAATGAGCTAAGCTATGAATGACAACCAAGACTAACCTAGCTATAACCTAAACGATGCAGGTTTTCCTAATGAGGTTTCATAACTTGTGATGTTTGAAAACCACACATTCTGAATATGATCGTCTCCTATCCTACCCCATGAGTAACATGAGGATCCAGCCCCTGACCCAGACACGTAATGTTGTCACCCCATACTTGTGGTGTAGCCCCCCAGTCTTGTGCTCCAGCCATGTAAACACACGTTTGTCTAGTCATGTGACAGGGTGGTTTTGTTTCACGCGTGGTTACGGTGACGTCTTGCTTGCTCCATGCTGCTTTGCCTGGCTATGGTCTCTTAGCAGGACAGGGGTCAGTGCTGAAGAGGTCGTCTGTAAGCTAATAACCAACCACACCGGTGTAGGCCACTATGCAGCCTGCCTTCCAAACTCTCC
Source organism: Mallotus villosus (assembly GCA_903064625.1). Taxonomy (NCBI): domain Eukaryota; kingdom Metazoa; phylum Chordata; class Actinopteri; order Osmeriformes; family Salangidae; genus Mallotus; species Mallotus villosus. Next base: position 297,952 of record CAEFZP010000008.1, read on the forward strand.
CCTCTTCCTGTTCCATCCCCACTCAGACATGCTGCTTGGCTGTGTGGACTCCTTTATGCTCCAGCCTAAAAGCCAGGCGTGACAGATACCTCCAGATCCGTGTCAGTGGGTTGGGAGCTGTCGGACTTCTTGTTCTTGGCCTTGGCCTTCCCAGCAGAGTTCCTGCGGCCAGCCTCGTCCTGGTCCCTGGCTCCCGTAGGCAGGCCCACCCCTGAAGGCAGAGCTACTCCTGTAGGGAGGTTCTCATGTGGGGACGCATCTTCAAAATAAATACAAAATAAACAGACAGGTAGTGACAGACACTAAAGAGACAAGTACAGACTTACACGCATGCACTACAGATTTACACGCATGCAGATTTCAGATCTTTTCTGAAAAAGGGCAAAAATCACCTACTCTACTACTAACTACTAATAAGTGCACATAAGTGTTACTACATTGGGTAGTGGGATCCATGCAGCTGGCAGAAACGTGACTAGACACGGTATCTTGATGTGAACACACATAATGTATAGGAGCGAGCAGACCCAGATGGTGGCAGGTGCTGGTGGTACCTGTAGTGCTGGGCAGTCCGGCTGAGGCACTGCCCTCTGTCTTGATGGCTGGGTAACCAGCGACGCCCACATTGGCACCATGCCCGTCGTTGTTGGGCAGGCCAGCGGGCACATAGGTGGGTGCCGGGGCGTAATACTGGGGGAACTGGCTTTGTCCCAGGGAGTTATAACTGCTGAATTCCTTCATAAACAAAAGGGAATATGTCCAGATCAGTGGGATAAGGTGGGATGGATGGAGGGACTAAGAGGGTTTTGTTCCGACCCTCTGAGGTCCGTCCTTCTTACCTGGTGAGCCACAGAGGCCGAGGTTGTGGTGGCGGCTGTAGCCGAGGTGAGATTAGTGTACACACTGGATGTTGTGAAACTGGAGCCTGTCGGGAGGGGAACACGTGGAAACCTTCAATTCAGGAACCAATTTCAACGCTATTTTCGGTCACATTTGTAGAGAGCCAGAAACACATGTGAGACAGGGAGAGGTGATGGCTTGCCTTGGCTGGGGTATGAGTAGTGCACCTGGCCTGGCTGTGTGGAGGTATAGGCAGTGCTGAAGCTGAGAAACCCAGGCTGGCCAACAGAGGGCGCCTCAGGCAGCCCTGTTTCTGTCTTAATGCCTGGCCACATAGCACCTGAAGATAGATGGAGGGAGGTGGCAAAAGAAGCAGAAAAAGAAAAGAGAGTGTGGGTGTGTGTGTGAGAAAGCAGGGGAACAAGCAAGATGGGAGAGTAAAAAAATAAAATAAAAAGACATCTCCGTTAAGACGTGTGTCGCTAGCATCGGCAAGAAGAGACCGTAGGTAGTTAAATCAACAGCGCAAAAGCATGTGACAGCTTCAGCGTTGTGAACTAAGAGGGCCGGGAGCTGGGTTAGGACCAGGTGATGTTAAGTAGGGCTGTGGGGGAGATGTGGAGAGGAGAGGGGGAAACTGACCGAAGGGTGGTAGGCCGTAGGTCTGCCCTGCCTGGGGGAAGGGTGTGTAGACCGTGGACTGAGCCAGCGGAGGGAAGCCCACCTGGCTGGTGTAGGATGTCACTGCTGGGCTGAGGGGTTATTGAGACAGAGAGAGAGACAGTGTGAGAGACAGAGACTTTTGAAATCAAATCCAAATGTATTTGTATAGCCCTTTTTACACGCAAGCATGTCACAGAGGGCTTCACATACGACCATAGAGCTGCCCCTCAACCAACCTAAACCCTCAAGACTTTTGATGCTCTTTATTGAGACTCACATTAAAAAACACTGCTAAATCAATCTTTTTTTGTTTTAAAAACCCCACCACACACCCTCTAACCCACAATCATCAGCATCACATTAAATTACAATTACATAATAAGAGAGTGTGTGAGAGAGAAAGATGGTGTGGGAGAGAGAAAGAGATAGTGTACGAGAAAGAAAGAGAGAATGTGTGCGAGTGAAAGAGAGAAAGAAAAGAGAAACAAACAAGAGAGAACAGTTGGGGCAGCTGTTGGGGCTAGACCTGTATATAGGTATAGGACAAAGACCATTCTTTATATAGTAAGCTAAATGTATTTAAAACTATATTGTCTGACCCTAACACAGTGGTACTCACTTGTTTCCTTGGTATATCTGTGAGGTATATTCAGAGGCTGTTGTCGTGGTAAGCTCTTTGCAGGTCACAGCTTAAAAAACAAGTCAGTCTGAATTGAGTAAGTGTGTCTTATTTATAGAATATTCAACAAATATGTGTAAAATTCCTACCAGTGTGTGCGTACGAATTCATGTTGTCATCACATGCTTGAGGCCTTGACCCCGTTTCTGGTCCAGGCTGTTCTTGGCTTCCTGCAAGACAAAACAGTCAAACATCACACACCTACAATCTTAGGTCATTTTCTCGTCATCAAAAAATATGTACACCTCCAAGTGGGTGTGTGCCCTCCCTTAAATCTGTCCTTGATGTCCTGTAAGGTAGTGTGTTTGCGGTTGTAAGGGAAGGCCATCCACTCACCTCCAAGAGAGGCACTGGACAAGGTGGAGTAAGAGTTGTCCTGCTCTACTGAGCCCAAGAGAGCAGAGGGACTACTTTCATCACCTAAGCCCCTGAAACAAAAACGGTCGATATTACCAACCACAACCCACACAGTGTCTGCAGATACCCAGAACTACTCTGTGACATCCAGTCTGAAAACAAATGTAAGTTCCTGACATGTCATTTCAAAACAGAGTTAAATGAACAGGAAAAATCACCCCCAAAAAATCACAAAAGCCAGGGAGCAGACATTGATAACCTTGGCAGACAATTCCTGCTCCTGCAATCTTTTTAGTTTCATCCTGCATGTTTTCCTTCAGTGTAAATGTGACAAATAAAAACCATCCAAGGTTCAAAAACATACCCAATCAAAACTGACCTGGGCTCTTTCTCAAGTCCCAGGTCTAGCTCGTGCCTCGCCTTCTTCGTCTGTTAAAAAAAAGAAAAGCATTTAATGCATCGTGGCGGCGATGAACACATCATAGATATCCGGAGTAAAAGTGATCTGATGAGCGAACTTACCGGCTGCTCCTGCAAGTCATCCATGTCTGCTGAGTGACCCGACATGCAGTCTTACACTCTGCTGTTTCTGGAAAGACCCTTAGAACCCTGCTTCACAAGACCACAAGACAAACAACACACACAAACACATGGCACAAGTGAGTGGACAGGGCCACTGCTTTATGTAGTCCCTCCATGGTCTGTCCATCGTCGCCCCCCTCCACCCTGTCCTATCATACGGGTGATCAGAAGACAGGTACAATGTCGCCCATGAGAGCCAGTAAATGGGGCACACTGGCCTAATCCCCCACACAAGAGCAGCATGTGAGGCACGTGTGTAGGCCTGGTACAGACGTCACCCCCCTTGTCTCATCAACTCCTGTGTTTACAGTTGGATTAGAGGGAGGGTGCTTCCTTACATGTGACCTGACCTACATTTGACGAAATGTATTCCCTGCGGATCATTCGGAGGCATTAGGTTTTCAGATGCAAGCTGTCGTATATAAATAGGTGGTCATAGGGATAAGATCTAACCTAGTTTTACCTACAGTTCACCTCGATTCACTTTGTTTTTTAAATATGAGTCACATGTGAGCACATGAGCAGGGGGGCACCTGCATCAGGTTAGAAGGATATTACAGCATGTCAAAACATTCCGCAACGTGTATGAAATTGCATTGCAAACCTCAGAGATGAACAACATAACAAGTTAAATTGTTTAAAATGTTTAACTTGTCTTTAACGAGCAGCGAGACAAATGTAGGCTATTTATATAATTTTTCTTTTTAAGACAAGTAAATGGCTTATAAAGTTATAACAGCGTGGCTTTACTAGCCATCGTCTACTAACTGCTTGAAGTTAAATGATAACTAAAAACTCAATGATGTACAAGGTCATTTTAGGGGTGTGTACAGACAGTAACATGTAATTGCTGGTGTCTCGACACCATAAACCAAACATAACCCAGGCCGACGAGACCTGCCGTTGCTCTCGGTAACGTAAAAAGGACATCATACCCATCATTGGCTGTTTCTACTGTCCTGTGATAACCTTTACCACCATTCATTCCACCTCTGTGCCAGAGCACACAGTGGATGACTGAAGGAGGTGATTGACCAATGCAGCAATGGCTACAATCTGACAATAGCAGAAAAAGGTCAGGAAAAGTTGCTCAGTTTATGTCCGATGACCATTGCGCTGTCATGAATGCTATTTAAGTATGCAATTGAAGCCTGATGGATGGAAGTAGATGGTGGAGAATGCGCCATGGTTATTGGGGTACCTTAACTATCTGTAATGTGACAAATTAAATGAAAAACGTTTATTTTCAAAACAACAGGAGGACCTTTGACCATGCAATGACGGTGACCTGTATTATTTCCTTGAAACTTTTATTTCAACAGTGTAGTAGTCTGCGATATATGTTCATCAAGATAGTTCCATCAATTAAGCAGAAAATAGTCGACCAATGTCAACGTAATATCTTTCTGGTTATCAGTCTTCACAAAAACCTGATGTATTCAGACATAAACATTTAAAAAAAAATCAGGTAGCTAAGTATTGAAGAAGTCTAAATGTTTTTTTTGTTGCTATTACAGACGATGCATTCACTTGCAAAGTTATTGAGTGCTGAGATATGTGCTTGCTTACTAGTGTGTCGAAGACAGATTGTTTACATTGCTACAGTAGTGAGTAACGTTACGCTTTGGCAGCCAGCAGTTGCCTAACTGTAAACATTATCCGTGAATTAAGCTAACTCGCAAATGCAACTTGCTAGATTATACACATATCCTTCATTTTCCTTACTACGTGTGGAAATAGTGTATACAATACCTCGTTAATAACATATCAAGGACAGCATGTTCTGAAGGTGAAATTCGGCATTGTAGCGTTAGCCAGCTAAGCAGTACCGCTAGCTAGCTTAGTTAATATTGCTACAGTACTCTCTTGTGTTTCTACGTTACCTTACTTTACACCAGCCATGCAACTAGAAAGTTACTATGATAAAATGTCCATCGCAACTAGCATTTAAGTATTTAATCTAGCTTTATTGACATGTCTTTAATAGATAGTTGGCTACATTATTGCGCTAGCTAGTGCTAACTAACTGCCTGGCTAACAATAACACTCAGCTAGATAGGCTAGCTAGCAAGCAAAAGGCAACGTGTAACGCAACAGTAAATTCCATCTAGCCAGCTAGGGTTTGGATGGCATTACCCTCTTATTTTTCCAACGTTCTGGAAACAATGTAGCCCTAGCTAGCTATATTTAAGATGAGCTCAATAAAATATCGTTATTAACCTTACCATAGGGGGATGAATTGTGCTTTTGTTCAATAAACGTATTCGTATTGAATCCAGACAATCTAGACTCCTACAACTACTAGCTCGCTAGCTTTGTCTGTTGTTAGGGAACTATATTTTGCAGGAAGTTCTGACCACTCACCGACACCGTACGCTATTTGAAGTAAGCTAACTAGCGAGGTCGGGCCGGGCCGAGGAGACGAACAAGAAAACGAACTTCTTGTTGTTTTACGGTGGTTGGCCTCCAGTTTATTGGTGCATTACCGCCACCTTCTGCTCTGGAGTGTCAGCATCAGTTATGCATGCTGCACCTGGCTACTTACCAGAGCCATTGCATGCATCCAGGTCAAAACGCAGGCTATTAGATGTGTAGACAAGTTATTTAATATATATATATATTGTTCCTACTCAAATGATTGGTGTAGACTGTAGGGAACAGGTTGTGTTAAGGTAGCCTAATGCTAAACCATGAACTGAATGGGAGCTTTCTACAACAAGAGTGTATTGGAATTTATAACACATTGATTTGTCCATTTGCTTGTTACAAATACTTTTCTATCCACATAATGGTATGCTTGCAGTAGCCTAACCATTGGGTAAAAAGTCTAATTCATAACATTTAGTTCTCAGAGGCCTATAATGCCACATATTTACATTGTGCAACTCCTTAGCTCAATAAAATAAAGCCACAGAAATAAACAATTTGGGGGGTTTGTAATTTGGTCATATTTTATTAGCCATTTTGACAGACTATAAACAGATTATCATTCGATATTAAATTAAACCATACACTATATTCTTTTTAAAATATACAGTACAATATGTGAAATGACATGTAAATAAATATACATGGATACAATTCAAAACAAGTAAGATAAGCTTCCAAATATGGAAGAAGGTTTCCTAAAACTGTATTGCCTTTTGCTCATTTTCAACTGTTTGGATCTAGTTGTCATCCAAGAGTCAACCCTTGAGAGAGTATTTTAGAATGTTGTAAGACTTCAAGTCAAGTATATTTAAGTAAAACTCATCAAAGAGTACCCAAGAACATATCCAGAATTATTTCAATATTATCTATCTATAATATGTTTGAAGCAGAAATTACACAGTGGATTACACTATCGTTTTCAAGATTTCATTATATGTTTACAGAATTTGACTCTGCTTAATATAATTTTTCTTGCCTGAGATTTTATTGCACTTTCCAGAGCCATGTGTAGCAATGACTTCAGTTCTATCTGAAAACCTCTGTCTGCTTTTAGTTTTCTTTAGTTCAAAGCTTTTCAGGTCCTAATGTAGAGCCTTAAAATTACAGGGAAGATACAATATATGTACATACAGTACAAACATCATGGACTGCCAGGCTAGGAGCCTTACATCACTGGACAGGCACACTTAACAAAATAAAAAACATTCACAGCTCTCTATTCTAGAAACGTTGATATGACATGATGCATATAAAACAATCTGGCGGGTGGACTATCTGGAGTGTTTGATATTAAACACACATTCACACAAGAAGTTGCTATATTATGTATTATCAATACAAGCCTATTATTGCTAATAAAACTGCACATTGCATTCTCTGAATTCATGGATAAAAATATATGAATGTGTTTACAAACAGCAGATGTGACTTCAAGTCAACACAGTCTCTGACGGTAAATAGGTGAAGTGAAGATATTCAAAGACAAAAGGTAAGAAAATAAAACATGAATTTGACTATTTTTCATGTCATATGTAAGAGTTAAACATTTAGATATAGCAAATATATAAGATTTGAGTTTCAAGCAAATAATGAGCAGGTATAGATTATAAGTTCTTAAAACAGTTCTTCCAAAAAAGCTACTGTTGTGTAAAACATTGCCACAACATACAGATACCACAAGGATTGTGAAAACTGACTTTGTGAAATTTTGAGTTTGAGAATACATTGGTCAACAAACTATTTAGAAGTACCACAGTTCATCATTTGGTCCAATACATTTGGTATTAACAAATGCAAATATTTTGTTGAAATGCCAGGTCAATTAATTGTTTGCCTTCTGTAACTGAAATTTGAATTTAAAAGGGACCAGATATGCAGCTATCTATTCAATTAAGATTGGCGCTGTTTTTCTCAAGTGCAACTGATCATTCACATAAAAAACAACCAGAAATGAGAGACACATAGTTCTTTAAGATGATGGAGAATATCATAAGGCCATGGCAATCTACAGCTACCTCCATGGTCAGTAGTCCACATAGATAGTCAGTCTTAAGTTTTGATGCTACTGGCTCTTGTTTAGCTCAATAGCTACTTTTCAAATAGCCTTCTAGCCTCAGGCACTTCCCAGGTCTCTAGGCTGTGGTCCATAACCATTAGAAAGCAATATCTTCTGTTTTTAGAGGACGAGTTGTCACTATCTTCTTAACTTGGCACTCTTTGCATCAGTTCCAATAGTGGAGAGGAGTAGGGTTCATCCCTATACACAAGTTCATATCCACAAGATCAGCATGTCAGACTTCTTGTCAGCAGGCCATGCAATAACCATCCCAGGGTATTCCAGCCCGTTCTGAATTCCCAGACTGATGCATTGTGTTCTCTCTTCTCTTTGTCCTCGGGCTCTGTGGTCTCTGGCTCGGAAATGAGGAAGACAGAGGTATGTGCCTTTACATGAAGTTGTGGTCAGCAGGTGGGCCGTAGGAGAAGCCAGGGAAGGCTCCAGCCGCCTCCTTGATGCTGCTGGTCACCATCAGGGAGTCAGTGTTGCACAGGGAGGCTGTCACAGGGAGGTGGGTGAACTCTGTGTCAAAGTGTTGCAGGTCTGTGGGTCCGCTCTGTGAAGGAAACAAGGATGGCATGTTATAGCATGTTCAAAAACTGACACAAACACACACCCATACACACATACACAGTCCAAACACACATTGATGTGTACTTTACTTACCACTGAGGGAATGAATGGAGGTATGATCTTCCTGGCCATAAGGTCTTCCCAATTGATGGGTGAAAAGAACGAATGGAACTGGAGTTCCATCTGCAAGAGCAAAGCAGAAGAAAACACTGTCAATTCACTGACAGAAAACACCCAACACTAACAACATATCCGAATATATGCGTGTGCACGTGTGTGTGCACGTGTTGTTGTTTACTTACAAAATCATCTTTGGCGCCCAGCCTCTTTGTGCGGTCTTTCTGCAGGAGTCCCTCAAGTATCTCCCTGCCTGCATTGGACACGTTTGGGCTTCAGCACCAGAGGCTTGTGCAGGATGCTGTTGTACATTTCAGCTGTGTTGCGACTGTAGAAGGGAGGCTATGGGGAGAGACAAAGATAGGGAAATCAATTAAGGATCCACATTCACTATGAACAGGTATCATATATGGACTACGCTGTAACCTATTGGCCAGAAAAGGGTTTTGGCCATAGAGCTTACCAGGCCATAGAGCATCTCATAGAGCACGGACCCCAGACACCACCAGTCAACGGTGCGATCATACGCCTGCTTCTGCAACACCTCAGGGGCTAAGTACTGTGGAGGACGTGAAAGCACAATTGGAAACAAATCCTTCCGAAGCCCCAATCCCTACTGTCTTCAGCTGTTTAAATCACACATGAATCAAGGAGGAGGTGAGAGGGTCGTAGTAGGGTTTGCCGTACCTCTGGAGTGCCACAGAAGGTGCTGGTAGTACCAGTGGGTTCCAAACCCTCCTTGCAAAGACCAAAATCTGTCAGGACGATATGGCCCTGAGAGTCTAGTAGGATATTCTCAGGCTTGAGGTCTCTGTGAATGAGAGAAAGGAAATGTGTTCAATGAAATTCCAACGACGCACCGTGACCATTCATTCCAGTGTAATTGTTCTGCTGTGTCGCCCCCTGTTCTCCAGCAGGGGGACGCTGTGGATCGTTGGTTCCTACCTGTAAACAATATGCAGGGAATGGAGGTAGCCAAGTGCACTGGCTATCTCAGCAGCATAGAACCTGGCTCTGGGCTCCAGGAATACCCTCTCTCTCTGGAGATGGTAGAACAGCTGAGAAAGAAAATACAGCATGATTAAGTACTTGAGGTTTAATGTGTATAAACTCAAGTTCCTCTTTTCACCATTTGGTGCAGAACATAGGTAGCTCTAGTGTTTTACCTCTCCTCCATTGACGTAATCAAGTACAAAATAGAGTTTGTCGGTGGTTTGGAAGGAGTAGTGCAGTCCCACCAGGAAAGGATGTTTGATATTCTTCATCAGAACACTTCTCTCTGCCATGATGTGCTTTTGCTGGATGGGGAAAGGCAGAGGCAATTAGGTTAGCAAAGAAGACTCATCAGAGAGAGAGACAACAGGAAAATGATGTGCAGTAATTGAGAGTAAAGCTTACTTCTTTTTTCTTTAAAATGATTTTCTTCTGAAGAACCTTGACAGCATAATACTTAGAGGTCTCCCTGTGCCGAGCCAGTAGCACCTGAAACACAACAGACAACATGTTAAGCTCAACTACTGAAAGAGTGCAACTATTACACTACTAATGGTCTAATATCATTGTCAATGGGGCTGCACAAACAGACGCTCACCTTCCCAAAGCTTCCTTTTCCGATGATTTTCAGGTAGTCAAAGTCACATGGCTTGATCCTAAGGTACAAGGTAAAGACAGAAAGATAACATTTTAAAATCGTGAAGATGGACATGGAAAACATCGAATTAGGAGACAGAGATAGAGAGTTTTACATAAGGAGGTGTCAAGTCTACTTACTGATACTCCTCAGCCAATGAGGTTCTTGCCGATTTCAGGCACATCTGAAAGGGGGATGGACAGAAGACAGATGAAAATCAAGCTTAGAGTAACATCAATGCCACATCCATTTCTAGGTAACAATACATACTATCCATCGAATTTTAGTCTTTAGTCAAGCATGCAGATTACTTACAGGACTAACTCCATATTCATCATTTTCCATCTCATCATTCTGGTTTACATCAATCTTCAGGAATGTGCTATCAGAGCTGAGACAGAAGCAGATCAGAGAGAGAGAGAACAATGTTAGATTGAATTGTCATTTATTATTTTGTTTCTCAGATCTGTTATGATAAGGTTCAATGTAAGAAAATCCCTGCTTTGCTAAAATGACAATGGATGGGAGAGGGCAGACATGAGTCTCAAAGAGAGACTGTTAATAGGACTGTCAATAAGGGTATCTTCATTCCTGGGTAGGATGTATTCCAGACATTTTAGTTGTCACTAAGTGCAACATCAACCAAAAAACAACATTGATCAAGGAAGAGTTTCTAAGAGGCTAGGACTATCTATATATGGCCTTGAAGTCAAGACTTCAAAGTAGTGACAGACTGCCCAAGCATCTGGAGGAAGCAGTTGGACAAATTAGCTAATTAGGACATTTACAGGTCCTAACCTGGACACCTGTGTGTACATAACTGGCGGAAATACATTGTGTGGTGCGCACTTGATTGCATTATGGTGTTATCTAGTCTAGCGGACCAAGGGGATTTGCATAAAGGTGCTTATGCATTCCAGAGGCAGCAGCGGGAACATTACGTGGAACACGAAAGAACTATTCTGGCTATGGCTTTGCCTGCTTGAGGGCAGATTACGCAGGTCACAGAATGTACAGCCAAACCAAGCAAGGGCTGAATGAGGCTGATTGGATTGGAAACTGGACGTTGACCTGATCTTCCATTTATTTTATTAAGACACCCCAGGGTTTAAGTGACGCACAATGAGGGAATGTGCGCACTTGAGTGTTAATGGGGTTTATTGCTATTATTTGGAGTGTAGGCTATTATGCTCCATTCTGAAACCATATTTTCACGTTTTGTACTTACTGTTGACAGATATGCGGGTTAGACACTAGCCTCTGGATGAAGTCGTTCAGTCCCATTTTCCTTTCCTTGATGAAAGCTGCAATTGGATAATAAGCATATAGGCAGCTCACGTCAGTTGTGAACCTAGAGAATTCATCGTCAGTCAATGTTGTTGTCCAATACTGGGCTGTGCGGTGCCAGCACCTACAGACTCAATGTATGTTAACAACAACAAAGTGAGTTACAAGCCGAGGCGCTAAGATTGTTTCAACATATTCAACATTATAATATGGTGCAGGGGAAAATTTGTTGTGGGCCAAATTTACATTTAGGCTACACAAGATTATGCGTTACGCAACGAAACATTTGGCAACGTTTGGGGTTTCTCTGCCATATCTTAAAGAATGAATGCGGTAACACAAAAATGGGAAAATCACATAACCACGTAACCATCACAATATAGAGATTGTGCAAGCGTCTTTAGGGAACAATGGACAATTCAAATTCTGTTGCCGGGACGTCAGACTCCCATATCATAGCCAAAGAGAAAATTGTCTGTAGCCTATTAAACCCCAGGTTTAGAGGTGAAGCCAATCTCCAGCCATTTTCATACACTGCCGTTTACAGGTTATTTAAAAGTTCATTCATCAACAATCTCGATTACAAGTTCAGGTTGAACAACGATGCTTACCAGTAAGAACTGTTACAATGCCCCTCATTTTGCAATAAGTCAAATCACATCCAGCCTCTGTGACAGCCATGGTGAGGAAAAATGTATATCCAACCAGCGCAGAAACAGGCTTCCAAACAGCTGATAAAATAAATCACCCAAGTTGCTTGCTCTAGATGCCTCACTGCGTGCCTATAGAGCCTGTCAAGGAAGCGATCAGTTCTAAATGCCGCTATCCACTGCGAGAGGAACCAGTTATTATATAGGGAGCACGTGGTTCGGAACGCAAAATACACTGACATCATCAGAGTAACCAAGGCAACTCTCCGTTAAGTGATGTCACGGGATTCCGCAGCTCTTCGTCCTGCCTGCAGGAGGCGGGGGCTTGCGAGAAGAGCTCACCGCATTGGCGGAGATGCCGAAGGCACGATCACCCCGTCATTTCCCCCACCTCTTCACCGCAACCTCTTTCTCTCAGTGGAAAGATACTGCTAGTCTAATAGCTAAAAACAAATGATTAAAGGCAGTCTGTATCAATATAAATAAAAATGGATGCAATAATAAAATCATATTGACTTCTGACTGCAACTGATCTCATAAAGAAATGCATTCCATACAGACTGCTTAGACGAATGATGTGATGTAATGATTCATTCATGAAGACGAGGGAATCCATTGCATGATTACATAATTCCAGCTTCCAGTCTGCATCACCAGCAGAGATGTGGTGACTTGCTCATATTGTATAACATCACAAAGATAACCAGTGGGGCAAGTAGTGTGCATTTAGAGTGGCATAGTACAAACTGTGGACATGTCATTATGTCCATCTTGGTGACACAAGACCAAACGTAGATGTTCTCAACTTGCAGCTCTCACAGTGCCTCTGAGGTCAAGGCTGAAAGGTGGCTTTCCATCGCCATGACATTATATAAACCCCTGTTTTAAAATGACATCATGCTCCTTTAAGCCCAACATACTATCCAGCTGTCACAGATGTAGTCCACTGGCCCTGTTATGTAAGTTGTATATGTGTGTCAAATCTAGCCTGATTGCCCAAAGCCTGAAGTATAAGGATGGGAGACCACAAAGGAAATGTTTAGTTATCTAACTACCTTGTCACACTTTGCATCGTCCAGTTTTTAAATTATTTCAATTATATTCTATTTCTTTACCTTGATATGCTCTGGTCTATTACAATTCAACAAGAGTTGTTAAACGTGCATTTCAATGCGACACAACGTGTGTAAAACAAGTACAGAAGTTCTTTAAGCTTGGTAAACGTGCGCTGGTCGGTCAGAAAGCATAGGACATTTGGTCAGAATCATGTTGTGTCACCTTTTAGGCTGTGTCACCTTAGCATGCTGTCTCAGTCTTGATCTCTTTACACAGAGAGGAGATCAGGTTGCACGTCACTGACACCGTCCAGCAGTCTTGGCAGGACATACTCCCTGACCTCTTGTCTTGTTCCCACAGCCTCCTCTAAGTCTTACCAGAGTGTCAGCACATCAAAGGTTAAAAAGACATCCGTCACTGTCAAAGTCTCAAACCAGGACTGAGAAAGGAAATTAAATGAAAAGAATGAAGAAATGATTGTGTGTTATTCCCCTCACTGTATGTTAATGTGACATATTTACAAATAATCATATAGAAAATTGAACCCTGTCTAACTTCAGCTTTCTCAGATCGGCTGAGAATTTGTTGAATGAGAAGAACAAAAAGAATACAACTGTAAGACAAATCCGAGCAGACGTATGTCTGAAACCTGACCACGATGCATTGTGATGAATTAAACATCCATTGCCTTTTTCTTCTGTCCACGAACTGAACTTGGAGGTGGTTTCCAGTCCTGATGACAATCTGTGGTAGTCTAAACCAATAGTTTCCTAGTGAATTTACATTTGCTTCATGTAGGGACAGATACGTTATCTCTATAGAAAACAACACCTCAGTGTCAGCACGTCTAGCTAAAAGCTTTTATATTTAGCCACTCTTTCAAAACCAAGTCTAAATGCAACGCCCCCCCCCCACCCCCTTTCTCTTTTGCCGTCTGGTTGTCTGATTAATGCCAAGTAGACAGGTGGCACAAATGGCACTGCTATTGCAGTTGGAAGTGCCAGTGAAAGCCTCAAACACGGGGCTTTCTCTCAACACTTGTTACTACAACTATTTTCCATTGCCATGACCACACGAGTCTCTGCCTGGTTGATAGGTGTGCTGGCTGTGTGTTGCCTTGCCAGGGCCTCCATCTGCCTGGTTCTGGTGTGGTGGCTGGGGGGAAGGTAGGGAGGCCTTCTGGAGGTGCAGCAGGGACATGAGTCACTTAGGCCTCCCCCGCTTCCCCTCATGCTGTGGGGTGGGTTTGGGCTCCAGAGTGTCAGGTGGGTGGCAAGTGGGGGGCGCTTTTATTTTCAGAGCAAAGGCTTCCTGCCCATTCAGTCGTTCCAGTTCCATTGATTTATCCCTCCCTGATGAGAGTGCCTCTAGGTAATAAGCCTACGCTGTAATTTCCTTGAACGTCTCACCTGTTAAATCACATATAATCAGATGTCCGTCATCCCTGTCTTTCTCTATCGATGGCTCTTTTCCTCATTTTCTTCCAGAGCCTTTTCCCCCGACACCTCCTTTCTGTTGCAGCTCTTTTTCTGCCCGTGCCTATTCGAATTAACGTCTGTGTCCACCCAGTGCTTTAAGCGTTATGGTATCACTGGTATTGCTGCTTGTACTCAGCCACACAAAATTATACCAACAGAGAGGCTAACATTACTTCTCACTTTTTCAACTAGATAGAATGGCTGGTGGTTTCACTTGTTTTTGGTATTGAATCCAATCAAATCAGCTCACCTTTCACAACCTTGGAGTGTTTCTGGTAGAACTTAATGAAGTTAATGAACAGTCAAGCTAACTGCCACAACCACCTAAACTGGGCAAACAGTGATACCTCTATGACCTTCTACTATGGCTATTTCATTGTTAAAATTCCTACGACTAAGAACAGGGATATCTGTATTTTGTGAGAAATCTCGCAGATCCCTACAGTTCGCTCCCTTGGCCACAGTTGTCTGTGCAGCAGGTGAATCTTTAAATACTTTTCACGTGTCAGGGACTTCTCCAGGATCCCTCATCTTCTCACAGTTCAGTAAATGGCACGGCCGAGAGATGTATTAGAGAACAACCGTCCTCATTCAAGCCAATACACTGTTCATGCTCATAGGCCTCATTGAGTCCATGTCCGAATGGCGTGACTCAAGTTACTTCAAGGGTGGATTCCCCCCTTTATCTCCATACATGGTCTAGGTTGTGACATTGTGAATATATTATTGACTGGGTAGCCGGTGCAAAAATATATATCAACACAGTCCCAACACAGTCCCAGCACAGTCCCAACACAGTCCGAGCACAGTCCCAACACAGTTCAGATCTCAGACAGCGTTGTCTGACTGAGATCTGTCTTTCAGAGCTCCAAGCCTGGGTTCTGTTGAGCTGTTCTTTGGTCAATGGATGGAGTGAAGCTTAGGATGCTTTCTCCTGGAGGTGATATATGAACTCCCTCCACTCAGCCCAGGATCACATCGTTCACACAATGAAGAAGAGAATAGGAGATGAACAGCGATGAAAAAGGAAAGAAAAATTAAGCGGTTACCCCCATCTGTAGACTGCTGCTGCCGTGGAGTCAACAACACTTGCTTGTTGTATTTCACACTTAATTAATTGAATTGGTTCTTACCTATGAAGGATTTCTTGCCGGTCTTCATGACTTCTGGTTCTTGTCTGCGGTCTGTGGGTGTCTCTGGGTGTGCCAACTGACAGAAAGAGAGAGAGAGACTGTGTCTGAAGCAGTCTCCTGTCTGGTCTCGTGTGTATGAATGTAAAATCGTCGGCGACTACTCTCTTAATTTAATGTGCTCCTCTCTTTCCCTCCCTCGCTCTCTCTATCTCACTGCAGCACGGTTGAAAGTAGACAATTCACAAGTCTGGCGATTCATGTCCCCACACTGCACTTCCCTTGTGCTTCTGACTCCCTCCCTGTCTCCTCTTTTCGGGTTCTTCCCTCTCTCCTCGCACTGTTGAAATCCGAGAAACCAAAGAACAGTGATGCATCCCTACTCAGCCCCCCCTTCACCCCCACCCCCCCGCACCTGTTCCTTTATCTACCTGCGTAACAAAACAAAAGCAGGTGTCTGGTTACCGTTCCCGTGAGGAGGGGGAAACCTTCCCAGGAGAATCCGGTCTCTATGATACGGGAGCCCCCTAACGCCGCTTTCTAAAACCATCTCTAATTGGCTCATAAAGATGCGCCCGTCAGTCACACCCTGTTCCCTCATTCAATGTCTTGGAAGAAGTCGAGGGAAGGAGGTGGTTAGAAACACTTACAGGTCTGACAGCATTTACGTGACTACCAAGAGTTGTAGGCCAGTGGAGACAATGTGTGTGTGGGGGTGGGGAGGGAGGGGGTAAGCGGGGGGCTGGGGGCTGGGGGCTGCTATGCCCACACAATGTAATACTACAAGAAACAACTGTGTCATAGATGATACGTAGGCAATCATTCAATGAGAAGGGCATCAAAGCAACAATCTTAAATGTTTGCCAAGTTATCTTTCACTTGGTTTTATCTTAAAACACAATGTTTAAAATGATCACTGTGAAAAAGAAGAAAACGTCCTGCCTGAAAGGTCCTAGCGGAAGCTGCCTGTCCCTTTGGACCTTCTCCTGTAATTGACTTTCCATCCTCTTTGCAAACGGGCATAGTCAAGCTGTTTGCCACTGATAACAGCACATATTTCCTATCCACATGGTGATGCATCAACATGCATTTACAGTACCTGCTATAACCCTGAAAGAGAAAGCATGCCCATTGTTTTATTTTAATAGCCCTGCTGTAATAGACTGCATCGATACCCCAGCCAGTGAGGCAATAGGCTGTGCTCTGTCATGCAGAAACATCATGGCTGCTGGGTGATAAAAAAAGGCCTGTTTAATGTCTCACTGTGTAATGCAATTGACTGGCTGTGCTGGGTGTCATTTTCACATCATCGGATGCTTCTGTTGAAGGCCACTTGCATAATAATGCCTTGATATTGAACCAATGGTGTATGGCAGTTGTTGACGCAGAGCTTTCTTGCTCTAGTGTCGAACCCAAAGATTTAAACAAACTGCCGCTCCCACCAAATAAAAGTTTTGGGTTGTTACACCATTATGTTGTGAGTCAAAGGGAGTCATTTCATGGACACCAGTTTTTGCCTGGATCATTTCCATCCCATCATTTAATTATATGCCACTTGTTGAAATAGAAATGTATCCTTGAAAGCCTTCAGTGTGAAATGAGACATCTCATGGAAAGACCATCCCAAGAAAAAAATGTTTTCAATCCTATCAACACATTGGCTAATGTTGACTTAACATTTCACACCGGGAAGTGAAAATAAATTAGACTGATTCCCTGGAACTCCTTGAAACTGATGACTGAATATTTCAGTCAGGGAGGAATAATTTGATGAAGCAGGATACTTGGACTAAACAGAAACTGTGAAGATGAGTTGAAGTGTGAGACTGTATCAGGTGGTCATGCTATTTCATGTATATGTATCATACTAAAGGGCAATACATACATATCAGGCCAAATCCGTTTCGCAACTTCCCTTTTATTGAATTATTCAAGCACCTGAACAAATGAGTCAATGTTTCAATGGCTGTGAATCACGACAGTAAACTGCAAAGTCACCCTGCCTTGAAGGTTCTAGGTTATGAAGGAGAGTAGCAGCGCTCAGCTCATCAGGAGGTAAAGAAGGAGCTTATCCTGTCTGTACTGTGGGACATTCTTTAAATACCCTTTGCTAGCCTGCGCGCTGCCGTCTTTAGACTGATTAGCTGGTCAAGTGGAGGAGCAGAGAGGAAGGACGATCTGTCGGGGCTCCGAGGGCTGCCTGCCTGGACCAGGGTTCTTGGAGCATCCGGGTAACTCACTCCACCCCCTTCCTGTAAAACGTTCTGATCTTACATGTTCATGGGCCATGGCTAACAACATTCCTTCATCAATCAAGAGTGGTTTGTCAGGTTGATCAGGTACAGCATGTATCGGTTTGGGAAGTTGATGTGGCAGGACAGCAGTGCAATTCATATGCTAACGACAGAGGTGTGAGCACAGAAGAATGTAAGACCAGTCTTCCTCCTTCTGCTGTCTGGGCTTTGGCTTGATTGGGCTATTGTCTCAGACCAGACTTGAGCTCCCCTGCACCAATACAACGGTCACGTGTGACCATGTTTAAGCAGGATTTACAAGGATGGCGTCTCTGCAGTGTTGAGACATGAGAGTGTCTGACAGCAGTTATAATTAGACAGAGACTTTGTACAGTCATAATACGTGTTGACCCCACATTGAATCACAATTGGCAACGGCAAAGTCGTTTATAATCTCCCTCTTGTCCAGGAAACCAAGTCCCCTTGCTGTCTGTTGCTCGGAATGCCATACAGTAGGTCAACTTTATGTCATATAGTGTAAAGAGCAGCACAAAATATTGTATAGTATGATATTTTTTGAATGACATTGTTTGTACATTCTTTGTGATAAAAAAATTATATATATATAGCTATGCAGCACATAGTGACTGGTTTATCACTTCATGATTTCAAGCGTTCAAATACAGAAAGTGGGGCACTTTTTCACTTTTCACTTCTGTCTTGACAGGAGAGTAACTTGACGAAGGTATATATTGGATCAGGATTGTTTGGAGTCAACTCAACTGGTGTCAATAGAGAGTGAGTGTGCAGTAGGAGGTGGCCAGAGGCCAGTGTTTGGATATCAGATCTCCACAGTGTTGAAAGTCTACTAACTCATCTCAACTTAACTTACAGCAGTGTATCCGGACAGCCAAAAGGACAGAGAGGGCATCATGGAAAATACGAACTTTAAAAATAGCCAGCTAGTCCCTCTTGTAATATACTGTCGGTGTCAGCTGTTCTCTGAAGTCCACTAACTTTGTGGACAGACCAGATTGATTAAACTAATACCAGTATGTAGCATCACATCATTATAAAGATGACAACTGGCATTATATTAGTAGACCAAATAACCCTGATTTGTGATAAAGATTAAACTGTTGTCATCTGGCGGAAATAATCCAGACACTGAGTTTCCTCGATGGAGCGTCCCCAGGGGCGTGTGTATGAGTGAGTGAGTGAGTCAATGAGTGAATGTGAGTGAATGAGTGAATGTGAGTGAATGAGTGAGTGACTGCTTCCCTGCGTGCACATGTGTGTGTTGGTGCAGACCAGTGCACAATGTAAGTGATAATGTACAATGCATGAGAATCAGCTAGGTTACACAACACCTCTCACGCTCCTGTTACCACACCATTGACAGAATGGAGAGGTAGGATTAAGTTGATGCACTGACCTACAGCCTGAACTGTGTCTGTGTGTGTGTGCGCGCGTGTCCGTCTGATTCTAACATTTTTGATACATCCAGCCACACTGACACTGTAGGGGGCCGACCAGTTCTCATCGATAACAGAATGATTCACATCCCTTGAGAACAAGAGGTAAGTGCATCTACATAACACATTTGTGTGAGTGAGTGAGTGAGTGAGTGAGTGAGTGTGATGAGTGAGTGAAAGGGGAAAAAAGAGAGGGAGCGGGAGAAAAAAGGAGAGAAGGGAAAGATATTTAATTCAACAGAACAATGACTAATGACTTGACAGCTCAAAGGAGAGGAAAAGAGAGAGCAATTCAGTTGTGGTCTCTGGAGGACATCCTCTTGATCTTGTCATCCTCCCCGTGCTCACCTTTGATCATCATCCAGCTCACTAACAGAATATCCAGACCCCTTTTCAAAGTGCCCTTCAAAGCTTCCATCATGTCCCCTCAGAAGACATGATTTCTCTGGATTTCATTCGCCTTTGAAAATGCACAGTCACAGAAATCTCTTTCACTTTCTTGGAAGCAGGCTGGAGCATTGAAGTGGTCTTGACTTTGTCATTGTAAAACGCAAGACAACAATTACATTGATGAAGTGTGATTTGAAAGTAACAAAATAAGTTAAAAAAGTTATAAAATGGAAGACACACAGGACATCAAATGAAATGTGACTGCAAAAAAACCTGTGTTTTCCCCCGATACTTCATCCTCCCACTCCCAGACAGAGTTACGTAACATTTAAGGTGGAGGGGGATGGGGGGGGAGATTGATGGTGGGGTGGTGGGTGATGAGGGGAAAGAGGGGGGTCTCCAAAGAAAGAACATGTCAGGAAGAAGGGCAGACCTGCAGGTGCAGCAGTTGTTTTTAGATCACTATTGACCTCACTCACACTCCACCCCAGAAGCACTTCAAATAGGCCTGCACGCTGCTGGGAAAACAAAAGTTTACAGACCGAACAAAACCAAAATGATCCAGTTCTGTTCCCCTGACAAGATCCTGTGTCCACCTCAGGTGGTCGCTGGCTGGATGGAAACTAAGCCTGTGTTGGGCTGGTCCTGCTGCTTGATCTTCCATATATGGGAAACATGATCCAAGAGGAGAATGTGCTTGACATTGAACAGGCAGTTTTATTCATGAAAACCAGTCTCTCCAAACAAGTGCAAAATTAGCATGTAAATGAGATCTGGTGAATTGTGGATGGTGAATTACAAGTTATCCTGTCTGACCCCATGAATAACATTCAATCAACTAATGTTGTGGCTTTAGACTCCAGACTTTAGACTGCTAGGTGTGCATTATCTAGAGTATGATTTCCCTCTCACAAACACAAATACTTTGTGTTCTAAATGGTCTCACAGGACATTACTACAGGTTCATGACTGAGTAGATCATCATGTACAGATCATCATGTACAGAGCAACAAACACTTTACAATTAGTTTTCTGTGGGGAACACCTGAAACAAGTGCTGAAACATGAGGGATAAGCTTTACTGCCATATCAGGGAAGATCATGGTGTGGAGACCTAAACCTTTTAATGCCATCTCTTTCACCACCATTGGCCCAAGTCAGACTGCTCTCTGTATTTGAAAGGATGGGGGAGTTGTCCCTGGCCGCAGGGCCACCTAGCTCTCCATTGGCCGATCCCGCTCCCCGCTGACGACCCTCCATGCCCTAACGGGTTGCCCAAGGGAAGGGGAGAACTCAGGAGCAAGCAGCTGTGGCAACTACAGTGTCCACGACGACTAGGATCATCACTGCTGTAACAGGGGCCATGCTGTTCTCCCATTGGACTGCAGGAAGAGGCGGGGATAAAGTGGCTAAAATCATGTGTCACCCTTGTGTACATTAAGTGAAAATGGCAATATGATATACCATTAGCTAAGAGACAGTACAATCTGTCAACATCCTGTAAAAGACTTTGTGACCATGTTAATCAGGAACAGATTTGTACAAAGGACACATAGTACACACAGAACCTTCCACATCCGACTAACTAGTCAGTGCTGTGCGGTGGTGTTGGATGGGAGTGAACGGAGCTCATCCACACGAGAGCAGCTGTGCGGTTATAGAACAGCTGACAGAGAAGCCTTATGCAAGTTCCTGGTTCTGGATAATTAATTCCATTTGAGAGCAAACCGCAAAAGAAGTGCAGCTGAAATGAAAGGCTTCATAATCACGTGATGGTCTGAAAGCTAGAACGCTTGGATCTTTCCCTGAGTAGGACATGCCTGGACCAGAAGAACTAGTGGAAAACATTGTTTGAGATTTAAACATACCAACAAATTGGGAATTCTAAATGTCATGCATATGGTTGTTACATTGTCATGTAGTAAAATATTTGGACAATTTATGCAAATGTTGGTAACACTGAGAACTGCCTGTGTTTTTATAGATCTTGTTTGACAAGAAATGAATTTGAATGAATTACCTGGTTCTCCATACAGTGATTCATGAGACTGCTATCTGAATTTCAGGACAAAGACTTTCTAAGCTCATAGCCTTTTCAACCTAGCTATGGCACTCAGATCGTAGATTAATACATCGACTTTCCTTTATTTGGTTCTCTCACTCTCTCATTGAGCTCACTTCTAATCCCTCAAAACCACGAACGTCATTTAGCTTGATTGAAACTGCTCCTCTTACATAAACTTTA
This sequence comes from Mallotus villosus, assembly GCA_903064625.1. NCBI lineage: Eukaryota > Metazoa > Chordata > Actinopteri > Osmeriformes > Salangidae > Mallotus > Mallotus villosus. The sequence continues at coordinate 319,824 of CAEFZP010000008.1, forward strand.
AGGACAAAGCTGCAGAACAACTCAAAACCTTATGCAAGAAAAGGAAAAAAGAGAAAGCCTTTTTACTCTTTTTAAATAGTGTGGATGCTTGTTGAAACGGGAGACGAAGGCACAGACATGACATGTAGTAACCAAGGAAATAAACTGTCTTTCACTCACTACTCTTCTTTGGTTCTCACAGATGCTGCTGTCCTGCATGTTCAGCACAGGGTGTTTAAATGGGCAACATTCAAGTTTTCCTGCAAACCTTCCCCTGTCCAGCCCTGCATCTGGGTTAATGCTTCTGGTGAGGCAAGGAACATCAAATCACAGGAGGGGGTGCAGCTGAGGACAAGATGAGAGAGAGAGAGAGAGAGAGAGAGAGAGAGAGAGAGAGAGAGAGAGAGAAGAGGGAAAGTTAAGGAGAGACGGTGGTGGGGGATTGAATTAATTAGGACTTTGCACAAGTTCGTATAAAGCGATGGCGGGCCAACTCTGACCATATATGTTTGACATGGTATTCGAAGCGACTGGTTTAGATTCTGGAACAGACACTGTGTACTCTATTACTGTGTCACTCTCGTGTTGGAGATTATCTGAAAATAGCCAGTGGAAAAATAGCCATCTCAGGGCCTGTTGATGCGCAGTTGTCCCACATGAGAGGGGTCATGAGAGCCTCTGAGAGCAAGGACAGGGTGTTCTCTCTCTCTGAACCAGTGGAATGTGCAAATGTCCAACATATGTATACGTCTCTGGCTTTACCGAATGTGTATCTTGAGAAAATCCTTGCAGATTGAAAGGCTGAAATTACTAGTTGGATAAAATGGGATTTTGACTATATTTTTATTTTTAAGACATGCTGTGACATTACATTTAAGGTACAAAAGGTATGCAAGATTGGTCCCCTAAAAATATGTTGTGTAAGCTTCTGAGACAGTAACATTACCTCAAGGAACAAGGTCAAGTATGCAAAGCTTGGCTGGAAAATGGTCTCAAAATAAAGACTAAAATAGACAGGGACACCCGACCTGAAAGAAGCACGCCTTTCTAAGAATGCATGTCATACTTGAATCGCAATGGCAGCCTAATACATTTAGGACATAAACACAAAATCCTGTGGTAGTTTTTCGCCTAATGACACTAGGGCAGTCTAATACATTTAGGAGACAACAAATAAACCTGGGAAAACCCAGCCTCTCGTCAAATGTTGATATAAATATGAACCATAGAACACATGAATACACACTCCCACACATTACCACACATACCACAGGCAGATGCTACAGTACGTCCATATCGGATCTGAGGCGAGAGCTGCAGGATAGCACCCCTGCTGTGCCAGGAACATCACACACTACATCTAAATACTTGATAGAAAGATGTTACTGGGCACAGGGTCAGTTCAGAGCAATCATACACAGTCTTCCCTCCATGGACTGGAACTACTTTGGGGTCAAGACTACGCCATACTGGGACTCCAAGTGCCAACAATGTATTTGCCCTGCATCACAGGTGTTTGTCAAACACAACAGCCAGCTTTGGCACCAAAAAGCTTGCAGGTTTTTATCCAACACATTCTGTCTTCGACATGACCCTCAGACTTGATTATTAGCAAGTGCACAAACCCGTCAAGATTTGACTCTGAAATTGAGATCTGAGATCTCTCTTGAGGTAAGTCAGTCCTTGTTTTATTTAGATTTGGGTTACAGTAATAGAAGAGTTACGTGACTGTTGACAGCATCCAGAAGGAGACGTGTAGGCCAGGATGACACTACAGGACATGTTTTAGGACACATTTACATAGATAGGGTAAGATATTACTGTAATAAGAGGTGGGGTGAGCTGAACCAAGGGGTAAGTGGGCGAGTTAAAAAGAGTGATTGACAGAGCGAGAGAGAGAGAGAGAGAGAGAGAGAAGAGAAAGAGAGAGAGAAAGAGAGAGAGAAAGAATAGTGTGTTTGTGTGTGTATGTGTGTGTGAGAGAGAGAGAGAGAGAGCGAGAGAGAGAAAGAGAGAAAGAGAGAAAGAGAGAAAGAGAGAAAGAGAGAAAGAGAAAGAGAGAAAGAGAGAAAAGGATAATTATAGAGAATCTGGCATGGGTCGGTGATGACATAGCCTGGATGGGTGGGGTTAGGCACACAGGCAAAGTGTTATGAAAGGGGGAACATCTGGTCCAAACGGCCAATGGATCTGTGCCCTGCTCTGCCCTGCCCCGTCTGAAGCCACCTCACACCCTCATCACACTGGCCCCTCTCTCCCTGCCAGCCAGATGTCAGTCTGCTGTGTTCTGGATGAACCCTGTTTTCTGTTCACAGATTTACCTGTTTTGAATATTAATGCTATTTCTTCACAGAAACAATCAAGAACAGTTTATCCTTATTATGCATTTTTGATCCACCATCTAATTTATATGATTATGAACACAAGCACAATAATGTCAATTCGTCATTAATTTTGATTGTGAGCTGTTTCAAAAGTTCATTAGTTCTCAGCAGGGCGTAAACATGCCCAGAACATTGTGATTAGATGCTGTAATAACCGCTCTTAAATCACCCACTAAACTCCATGCTTCCTGCCGCGTGTAGAAGTGTGTGAGGGCTCTTTCTAATCTAAGATTTGAGGTCACGCTGGTCCACACGTTATTATGGCATGGATGGTTCCAGGATCACACACAACACAAAGCTACACTTGATTAAACCTTAAATCCACAAATGTGTATTATACTATACTCTGAAATGGCACACTATGGAGCCCACTATTCACAACTGTCTCAACTATTCTCTTTTATTTTCTTCCCTTTTTTTCCTTCTTTTTTCTTCTTCTCTTTTATGCAACAATTATATGGATGGTGTCTGCAGGTATCTCTCTCTGCATCATCCTGTACGGCAGGTTGCTGGAATCTTCTTCTCTCTCTCTCTCTCTCTCTCTCTCTCTCTCTCTCTCTCTCTCCCCCCCCCCTCTCTCTCTCTCTCTTCTCCTCCCTCTTTTTCTCTTTCTCTCTCTCTATGGAATGTTGATGTTTTTGTGCTGAGTTGAGCTTTTGCAACTCCCCCTGTTTCTCCACAATATTCCACTGATAAAGCAGCTATTCTTTAGAACAATAGAGTTGGTTCAGACGTCTTCTCGGGCCCATGCTGTTTGTTTAGCCACTGAAGAAGGAATTTTCCACTTTGTGCCTTCCCTGGAGAGAACAGCTTGCTGCTTATCTTGTTTTATAGACACAGGTGGAAAGGCCACTCTAATGCATGCAACAATGTTTTGAGTGAAGCTCAATTTGATACAGCTGGAAATCATATGAATTGTGCTTTTTTTGTCTCACATACTGTACTTTGTGACACAATGACACTTAATTTCAATACATTTCTACAGAATATGCTTCAGCCTTTATCAGACTCTTTTCTCAGACTGACGACAGACTGTTATCCTTAATACAATCAAATTACTAAAAAGTCAAAGTGGCGCGCACAAACCTCATGTTTATTTTTAACAACAACCTTTCCAACCCACTCAATTACAGTGTTGGAGACACAACCGGTTTTATTACTGTAATAACTCACTGTCACTAAGTGACACAACAAATGAAAAGTCGGTCTCCAGGCCTTGCCCAGCTGGTCTCAGAGTTGTTTGCAGAGTTAAAAGAGGAAGCAGTAAAGCGTGTTTTGTGCTTGTTGACATTTACAGTAGCTAGATACAGCAGTAGGCTCGACTACAAATCAGAGGACAGGGTTTTGTTACTATAATGATTGAAGGCTATATGAATATATGAACTATATGAAGGCTTCAGAAGCATCCATGGTAAAAGTCTACAGTAGGCCTACTCTCAGACATGCTAAGCAACACCAAGTCCAACCGAGCCATCTGAGTCACACTCCCATCCACAGCAAGGGACAGCAGTTAACCTCTTCCTCGAATGTCCAAGCAAATATCATACAAAGAATGGAACAGAATCTGCTTGTTGACACAACACCCTGTAGCACTACGTACTGACCGCGTGGACCAACTAAACCACATAAAGAATCATTTCCTTTCAGGAGATATAATTGGTCAGCCCATTTTGTCCACTCCGTGGTGTGGATAAACATGAACTCTGCTGTCTTTCCCCTTCCATTGCCACTGTCTTAGAACAGCATGGCTAATTCTACAGAGGGAATAAACTGACTCATAAATGCATGTTCCTTCTGTGTTTTTGACAGCATCATTTGCAAGTTCAGAGATCAAAGCGAGCAAAACAGAGCTATCTCTGTCTCAGTTTCAAAGTCTCTCTCTCTCTCTCTCTCTCTCTCTCTCTCTCCCTCTCTCTCTCTCTCTCTCTCTCTCTCTCTCTCTCTCTCTCTGTCTCACTCTCTCTTGGTCTGGGCAATATTCCAACTCGTTTGATTTCGATAAGATTTAGATAAGTAGATAGATAGTAGATGCAGGCACTCTAGGATAAAAGAGCATCTGCCATGCTTGCTGTCTCTTCCAAAAATGTTCCAACCGACACTGCTATATTTAGTGGCTGGACATAGTGCCTGCTCCCTGGCATCTCAGGAAAGGCTGGGCCTGCAGACGGTGTGGTGTGAAAGGAGAGCCTGACAGATTCACGTACGTGCCCTATGTCCAGGAGCACAGGCTCCCATGGCAGCCCAGTTTCCAAGAGAAGGGTGTGTTTCTAAAAACCCATGTCAGTAAATCATGTCATGCACGTCACTGTCACTGCCGAAAGACTATGGAATACTTTTTTGACAAAGGAAATGATCGGGATATGCTGTAAAGCGATGCTTTGTGAAGAGTTGGATTGTTACACGTTGAGGCGTCTGTTGGTGCTTTCTTGAGTCACATTCCTTCGATCTTTTATCCTGAGGTCTTCACCTGGTTGTCAGGCAGTACATTGGAACCCTTCTCAAAATATAATTTACAGAATTTGTGAATCGCAGAATTACCATGGGGAAGTTTTCAAATGTACGACCCAAACCATAAGTAAATAAATAAATGTGGTGAACTATCTCTAAGCCCCACATGATTTTACCAGGCGTTGAACAGAGTGGATCATGAGTACAGGCACCCCTGAGCTGAATCATGGGGATGGTGGGTCAGCAGGGCTGGTGGAGGGGGGTCCATGCACACTCACTGATACATACACATCATGTGAGAGGCCTACTGCACTTAAGACAAGAGACATGGGAAATATGCGAGGCATGCATATACACACACGTTCCTCTCTTAACCCTGGTCTTTCTTTTCCTCACTTTCTTTCTCCCTTGTTCTCTCTCACACACAGCACACACGCATGCACACACATGGACTCCTTGCATGTGCTCTGCTCGTGAGCTGTTCAGTGAGAACATTCCAGATGGAGGAAAAACACTCCCTCCTGTGTGTTGTAGAAAAACAAAGAACATGGGACGCAACACGTCAAGTCTGCTGTACTGCATGTTCTGTGATTGTACTGTATGTTCTGAGATTGAAACACTTTGTATTGTACGTGGTTATAACGAGCCTTGAGGTGCTTGTGGGAAACAAGAAAAACCTTTATAGTGTCAGAATTTACTCGCGCAAAGCAAGCGGTGGATCGTACTCAATGACAGTTCTACGGAAGCCAAATGTCTGAGAGAAAGGCTGGTTGTTGGCACACTGTGCACCTGAGGACTAAACTGAGTTGTTAACACCTAACAAGGAGCCTTGGAAATTTCCATTGGGCCTGCATAGAGCTGACCAGGCCCATGTGTGACTCCCATTATCACCTTACCATCATCCTAATCTGGTGGGGTCCCGTTGAGCAGCCAGGATTCTCCCGCCACCCGGTCGCCTCTCTCCCTCCCTCTCAGCAGATGGGGTTGGGTTGGGCGGGGATTATATCCTCTGCGTAAATGAGATTACCGAAGTTTCCATGCAAGACCCCGCCGAATAATCTCAAGACAAAACCATCATTCAGAAAAAAAAATCCTTCAACTAAATCCCCCAAAACAACAGGCTTAGATCGCAGATGAGGGGTGGATGCAGAAAGAGGATTGGTCAGGGCAAGGAGGAAGGAGGGCCATGAAGTGGTTACCTACGCACAAATTAATCTTGGTTTATGAATGAATGAGTGGACAGAGGATGGATGCATGATGGGCGGATGGATTCAAGAGATGAGTGGGTCTCATCTGTGGGAGTGTTAGTGTGAGTAACACATAACAAGACCCAGTGTTCCAGACCTGGGGGACAAACTGTACCACACTGCCGCCTGCGCAGAGGCCTGCCCAGCAACAACAGCTGGAGAACAAAGGCACAGATAGCCTTTTAATCTCTTAACAACCTGAAATGCTAAGTAATATCCTGGCGTGGAATAAACAGCCTAGAGCCTCGATGTGTTCAATGTAGTGCCTGAACGTCAAGGACAAACTGCCTCAGTTTGATGTGATGAAAGAAGCATGAAGAAGTGTGTTTTTGTTTCTTGCCTGTGAGGTGGGAGAATCTACTGGGGCCGCCAATGTATTTTTTTATGACATTCACAACGACTGTTCTTCCAGCCCAGACACATGAAAAGTCAGCCACGCAGCCCAGAGCACATAACCACAGCCCAGCGGGAACGGCGGCCTGGACTTCCTGTAGATACCCTATTATCTTGGCTCGGACTCATGGGAGTATGGCTAATAATAGATGCTTCCCTACGGTGAGGACTTTAGACATCTGGTGTTGTGTGCGGTCGCTCTCCCTCATTTCCAACGAGCCCATGCTGATGAAAGGCCACTGATATGACCCGTTTTGTTATCAAAATGCGCTCTGATGTTTTCTACTGTCATCCCAGTGTGGGGCCTGTCAGGTGACACCTCCAGTGGTAATGTCTCTATCCCTATTACTGTAAACCTGATGACAGCAGGGGCACAGAGATTCCGCAGGATTTTTACGGAGATAATCCTAAATCAGATCCAGGCAGCCCAAACACCAGCAACGCTATTTTTCTGGATGAAAGCACTAATCACAGGGATCATTGGTGCGAAGCCTTGCCAATTAAGAGGTCAGACTACACAGAGAGTTATATTGATTTAGTTATCAATTTTGTAATTTATGTCAAGAACGTTTTTTTTTACATTACTGCAAATATTGAATTCTCCTTCAATACATATTCTGTGTATTGGCCTGACTCAAGAGCTACAAAGTGAAAGGAGTTTTCAAGTTGAAGTGTTTCTGGTAAATCAAACTGTGTGAATAACTGACATGGGCCAGAACACAATGTTCCTGTCATACTACAAAGCAGGATCTGTGAGCAACCCTCCGCCCACTGGTCAACAATGCTGCTCACAAGGGCCAATAACTAGACAGTATGTGGTGTTGACAGCCACCTTTGTACAGTATCTCCAGGTGTGTGTGTGTATGTGTGTGTCTGTTTATTTGTGTCTAAACAGTAGAAGTGTGTGCTAGTGGGAGGAAAGGCCTTCCTTCTGAAATGGGAAATTCTCCATTGTGTGCTCCCATGGTTACCGTCATCTGGCGTTAAGTCTAGGCTGATTGGTCCAGCCAAAGCACTTAGCAACTAGATCCCCACTTAACCTGAATCCCCTTTGCACTTTTGGCAGTTATTGCAAGGTCAGGAGTCAAATGAAACCTGTTTTCAACCAACAAGCTTCAAGGCTGAAGGTGCTAAACTCATCCACAAAGAAAAGGTTGAGGAGTTGGAAGCAATCAGTTATATTTCTAGTCTGAGCTTAGCTTAGCTTTTCATCATGAGAGCAACTTCAACCAAGGACAGAGAAGTTGATTGAGATGAACCAATCAAAATGAACTGTTTTTAGGAGTAGGTCCTATTACAAAACCTAATCAACAGCCGTGTTCACTGCAGATCAGTGTATACTCAGTCTGTATACACTGTCTGTATACACTGTCTGTACAGTTCAGCTACAGTGACAGGAAATTGCTTGGGTAATCGGAAAATGCCAGTAGCCAATTTAGGCACAACGATTATGTGGGTAGGGATTTAAGAAAAAGCTTTCCCACGGTCAAGAAAATAATTTATGACTCTGCGAGAAATTAGTAGTATTGATTCCCTTTTTCCAGCCAATCAGAATTGGCTGAAGCTCTAGATAAACCAAACCCCTGGTCCGGGTTCATTCACAAGTGAGTGAGTAGTATTCCGTCAACAGTGGGCCAGCTTCTTAGTAACAGGAAGGAGAATGACAATGCTGCTGTGGAGTCTGGCCTCAGTGTAGACACCCACAGCTGCCCAGACCTGTTGTCTGCATATGTACTCCACCCCCTGCCTCAGTCCGTCTGCTCACATCTATGTCACAATTAGTGCCTGCCTGATGGAGCCAGTCAGCTCCGTAGCAATCACATCAGGCCTGAGATCCGGAGCAGGGATCTGAATGGTAGACTCTCTCTCTCTCTCTCTCTCTCTCTCTCTCTCTCTTCTCTCTCTCTCTCTCTCTCTCTCTCTCTCTCTCCCTGCACACAGCTGCCCCAGGGAGGGACACGTGAGGCAGCCAGTACTGAGACCTAGACAGGTGGGACCTTCTCCTCTGTCTGGGGTCTCCACCAGCCCAGGCTCCCTCAACCCTCAGGCTCACCCTGCAAAGCAAAACCTGTCTGTCTGCCGAACATGAGCCACAACACACAAGACTCCAACTCCAGCAAATGCTCTGGCTCAGGACAGTGTGTCCAAAACTCCGTGTGCCATACATTTGCCAGAACAACACTCATATTCCAGAGTGGGTCAAAAAAAGAACAAGGGTTACTTTTGTTGTTCTTTTACTCCTAATTAAATTGTGGTGTTTTTCCACCAGGCCTGTGCTCTGCATGGATAAAACCCATCACCTGATCAGGAGATCTGCAGAGACTCAGCTGGGCAGTCCAGACTGGCTCTGGGTGGTCAGGATGTTGTGATTATATTGTTGGTTCTGAACCCACTGTGAGAACTGCAAGACTGCTTCCTGTACTGTATCTTAGCATAGCTTGTAAACAGAAGCTAATGCACTAGATAAAGCGCAACAGGCAGATGCAAAACAAGAACATTTAAATCCAAGTCTTGTTAATGGTTAGTTAAACATTAATATTTTGTTATTTACTTTTGAGCTGGGACGTGGAAAATTTTAACAATTTACGACTTCCCGCCTAATCTTTCTCAACAAAAGAAAAGGTGTCTGTTTTTGTTGCATAAGAGGTCATGGACTATATACATGGAGGGCCATTTAGATAATAAAACAGCTTTGTCGCAATACTAGCCCCTCCCCCAGTCAAAGGAAAATCCCAGTGATTCAATAAAACATGATCTTTATGAGCAAAAGAACACAGCATTTTGTCCTGATGATGTTGTATAAACACCAAGGGGCACATTCTCCCAACAGTGCCAACCATATTGTCCTAGAGAACAGGGCATCTTGGTGACGAAGTTGCAAGACTATAACTAGGAAGGTTCCAAGGGGTAACATACTACAGATGATGACGGCACCACGTCTTATCTCAGCTGTGGAGGATACATGCCACTCTATGATATAGTTTATTTGGGTTATTCTATAATCTGGGATTCTGGATGCATTTGTCATTAATCACATGCTATGAGTGCATCAGATGGGCAGTCTATTCACGTGTGAATGGCAGGGAGGCATGGTCAGGCCGTGAGCACACTACAGCTCTGCAGAGTCATGCAATGCAGTGTGATAAGGCTATTATAGAGGGATCTGCCCTCCAGAAATAGCTTGCTTGATTGTCCAGAGTTTGGCAGGCCACTGTGGTCAGCCAATGGAGAAAGAGAGAGAGAGAGCGAGAGAAAGAGAAAAAAAGTCAGTAAGAGAAATAAAGAGATAGAGAAAGAGAGAGATGTACTGTACTGTGGAAACATGTTATCTATAAACGTATTTGGCTGCTCAATACTCCACATTACAAAGTAATCCCGCAAAACCTGACAGAGCCTACTCACAGAATCTACAGCAATATATATTTGTATGTATAATGTATTGTATAAGAAAACGACATATTTCGTACTGTTTTAGTATTTTACAGTATCCATCTAATCCATGGTTGTCAGGTTTGGTTGATGAAGCAGACATTTACTACTTTAAGTTCAACTGCAAAACCGTAACCCCACAGAGCACAGGGGGAATGACAAGTGATCATCACCACTCTGGCAGTCTATAATAATAATGATGTCTACAATAATAATAATGTTACAGCCATCTGACTGAACAAACTTCTAACCAGATGGAAAAGGCATATCTCTTTAATCTGGGTGAAAGAGAGTCAGATGAAAATTATTTCTTGGTAAAGGGCCTGTACTAAATCCAGGGTTTGTACTGCATCTTCATCTGTCTCAGATTAGACTATAACCTTATAAGAGACCCTCCAAAAAACACAGATTAAGGCTATTACATAACATTCCTGATGGTTTGGGACAGTAGCTGCCACCACATGCTTCCTGCTTCCTCTTCCACGTCCTGTCTCTCTGGGTTACAAACGAGGTTAACAAACAAAAAGCAGTTTGTCCGATGACAGACATAGCATACTGTAGGCATGGGCACAGAATTTGGAATGTACATTTTCATTTTACGATCACATTTCAATTCTAAATGTGAGTGTAAGTAACCTATACGCACGCACACAACACAGTGAGTCACATGAAGGGTGTTCGTCATCTCTCTCTATCTGGCCCAGGCCTGTAGTCCGGCTCCCCCGTTCAGGTCAGCTGATAAGGAGTTTGCAGGCCGCATGCACACACACAAAGACACAATTCATGTTCACTGTCCCAGAACAGCCCACCGCCACTCACAAGCTTACGTAACCCTCTTATAAAATAGAGCTTTTCTTTTTGGCCATAACGCCATACACACGTATATAATCCACGTCATCACCCCCAGAGCAGCACCTTGGGGTAGGCATGGCATCAAAAGTCTCTAGTCTCACAGCTCGTGTTTTCCTGGAAGGTGCATACCTCTGACCCTCCTCCACATGGACTGTGCAGCTGATCCTTAGAAGGACACGGTGTCTGCTGACGCTGGATGTAGGCACGCTATTGTGAGTCATGATGCTCCTTTGGAGAGATTACTGCTTTTAATCTGTGGTGAAGTGCCGTCATCAGACCAACGCTGTCTCTTATACAAGTTGAATTACTGGGCTTGATCTCGTCCCGGGCACCCTGTGTGGGAGGCACTGTCTTTGGGCTTCTTTTTTTTTACAGCAGTCGCCACTCTTTCTACCTTCAGGACTGAAAGAAATGAGACAGGTTGTGGGCGCATATGGATACGATGCAGATAAACACATTATGATGCTTGATAATCTCAATATAATCCTAAATGTATGTTTCCAAATGAAATTAAACTAAATGATTTAACAGAGATTGAATTACAGTTTCCTGATGATACAATCACAGATGGGCATACTGCTTATAAAAGACAGAAACAAGTAGGTGATCGGAAGTACCATGCACAACCAGTTGTGTATCTTAGCATAGTTTCCAATTGTGCATGGAATTGGACTGGCTTACAAGGATTTGTGTTTTCTACAGAGGTCCCGCCCCTCAAGCATAGAAACCCATATGAATGCAAGCTTTGAAAAGGCTTTTTGTCATGGGAGAGGGCAGTGTGCCTTATTGTTGTCCAGAGATGTAGTCCAAGTCATCTGCTGCACCACTGGACTGTGAAGGATTCTCAGTCAACAGCCATGCATTCCCGGAGTGGCTTAATGATCATCACAATGGCACAGCTAAAATAGGTCAGCTGCGTAGAACAATGTCATGTGTACCTTTAATTCAATAATAACTGAAAAGGGGGTAAAGGTGGAAGAGCCACTGCATTTCATTCAACCCTTGTATTTGCATTCCAATGCAACATTTCATAGGAATACTGAAAGCATGTCGTATCATAACAGGCGAATTTATTTGTTTTTACATCAATACATGTACATGGGTTAACCTTCAGAAACTGGTTGAGGTTAGGCGTTAATGCAGGATGAATCCGAAAGCGTCAACAATCCTCTACTGACATCTAGTGGACATTTTCGAGAACTTTTAAATGGAGACAAGTTGCCCATTTTCTTTTCAATCTCACCGTTCTTCCAGAAATGTCTTAAATCAATAGCAAAAATGTATTGATTGATGTGTGTGTTTCTTTATCGTCTTAATTCTCTATCTGATGTCATCTTCAAACAAAACATTTCCGCTAGAATTCCTGAAAAACATTTCAAAATAAAGGTTAAGAAACAATTTTTGTATTTTCTTTTTTATTTGTATGTCAAAGTTACATAAACTTGTTATCACTAAAAAGGTAATAAAATGTGTTTAAAAGAATATCGTCTACATATTACTGTGGAAGTACTGACATTCTGATTTGCACCAATATCACGCCATTACATATTCTGACACATCCCACCTTCATAAATCCATCCATACACCTTACGTTGCCTGCATTATACTGAGTATTTATATCACACCTATAATAATTCATATAAATATACGCTTTTTAAACTTGGTTATATTTGTAATTTTGACTACGATAACTTTTGGCACGCGTCAGGCATGCTGTTCTTCTGAAGGCATATTTGCAAAACTGAAAATGCTTTTGAGAACTCTCGATCTTATATTTTAGTTAGTGTATAACATTATTGAGGTATATACAAGGTATATACGATCAAAAGGCTTATAAAAAAGATGATAAATGAACGGAAGTAGCTGCAAATACAGTCTGGAACCCGTCGTCGAGAAACTCACCTTAGGAAAGGCGCTGTTGTCATTTATTTATTTATTAACTTTGTTGCTTAATTGTTTTATGGCAACCCCGCTTTAATTTCATGATAATTGCCTGAGCTACCGTCCATGTCACCAGACTATGTATTGTGAAAATGAATCATAAATGCATTATGCCAAGTAAAAATTATTACTGAAAAAGTTACATTAATATTTTAATTATAAATGTACTTGTGCAAAGCGAATAATCCCCTGAAAATGTACAGATTATTTAAATCACAAACTAAATTACACATTGCACATTTAGCTATTTCATGATAATAAAATAATCATCATTTACTGCTCTACACACTAATCATATGTTTAAATAAACGGTACAATATTTTTGTAAAGAAACTATCGAAGTTGAGCGGTCCTAATTGGCATTGAAGCCATACTGAAGTCCTTGTAATGTATGCTGTGGAATCATCCTCTGGCATTACGGCAGGTTATATAAAAAGCTGTTATTGGGTATTTGGACTATTGTTAGATCTACGCTGATCATTGCCAATGCATCAAACCACATTCTCCCCCAAGTATTGTCAGTCTGATATAATTGCTATTTTAGACATTTGCATTTGAACAATATATAAGGGTATAAGGGTACAAATATAATACGTTTTTTTTTGGACTCCCGAATGAGCTGCCTTAAAAATCCCCTCCTCCCACACTCAAAGTACAAAAAATCCCCAGTCCTTTGTCAGTAGTCCATGTTACTTCATTAGTGTACTCAACATGAATCTTGACACATGACATTGTGTTCACTGTCCTTCCCTTTTCCTCTTCTGTTTTCTGGTTTGTGTAGGGGCTCATAACTGGTGCTTTGCCTCAACCTGAACCAGACGGTCCACAGCCACACTCTCGAAGGCTCTCCTCATCAAAGGATGTTCCTCCAAAACCTCGTTGAAGTTGTCCACACTAAGTGAGTAGAGACGGCAGTAGGTCTCGGCCTTGACGCTGGCTGTGCGACGCCCATGAGTCAACAGGCAGATCTCTGAGCCACAGAAAAGAAAGAAAGTGGAACACACAAGGACACACTTTTGTCAAAGATACATTTCTTTCAAAGATATTGAAGTATGGGGGAGAGGAAAAAGAGGAGAACTGTGTATGGGAAAAGAGCCAGGGAATCATTTACATTACACAGACTAGATGGTTTAACAATCAAGAAAGGGATTTGAGTAAAGGTTTTCATATCCAAGAAGCCTAAAACCTACCCCCAAAGTAAGATCCATCACTGAGGCGTATCTCTTGCTTGTTACGTGGCATCACTGAGACACATCCATGTTGGATGAAGTACATTTTTCGACCCAGAGTGCCTTCCCTTATGATAAAGTCCCCGGGCTGAAAGACCTCGAAGTGCAGCTTGGTCAGGATCACAGTCACAAAGTGAGGGTCGGTATTGGCGAACAGCGGCATGTTGGCCACCAGCCCACGACAGTTGAAACTCACGATCTCCTGATGAGGAGCAGAGGAAAGGGATCATGAAGGGGATGAGTAGAAGCTCTTATGTGAGGTGGAAAGACCGATAGGGTTGTGCAGGTGTGAGCAGGTGTGAGCAGGGAGACAGAGAGGCTTGTGCAGGTGTGAGCAGGTGTGAACAGGGAGACAGAGAGGCTTGTGCAGGTGTGAGCAGGTGTGAGCAGGGAGACAGAGAGGCTTGTGCAGGTGTGAGCTGACCTCCTTCAGTGGATCACTGAGTTCTCCGAGGATACTGTCTTCATCAAACATCTTGCCCTGGAAGCGCTGCTCATAGTACTCATGAATTCTTTGCCTCATGTCTGCCGGAAGCTTATGGAAGGACATGTACTGCTCTACCTGCTTATACTGAAAACAAAGGTTGTCGAGAACATAACGTCAGAGAAACATACAGACAGATACAATTACTTTCACGAAAATCAGGTTGAGTTTATTTGAACTTTACAGTAAAAAAAAGAAATAGGTACCTTCTCCTGATACTGTCGTCGGGACGCGTCCAAAGACTGTATAAGGGTAGTGGCGTGGCCCAGAAACATGGCATAGCAGGTGGCGCCCACAATCATACTTAAGACAGTGAGCCACACGTCAGTCAAACTCTCCGGAGCCTGGGCACCGTATCCTATACAAAGCATGTGACTCATCGCCATGAATAGGGAGTATGAGTACTGTAAGTGCCAGGTTGTATTCTGCAACACAGAAATGGATTAAGTTACAGAGTCAAGGGGGAAAAGACTATTGCTTTTAATGTATTTGTAATAAATAAATAAAAGCATAGAAGCGGCCCTCACCACCATGTTGTTCTTTGTGACCCAACAGTCAGGGGGGAAGTCTTGCAGCATTGGCACCATGAACTGCAGACAGCCGTCCCAGTGGCACAGCAGCAGCATCATGGCAATGAGGTTAAATATACGCACAACAGCACTGGCCAGGTCATAGGTCATGTGACAGATCTAAGAGAAGCAGAGGAACATTGAACACAAATTACATTTCACATTTCATAATGGGTCAAGGTCATCCCGCCACCTCATACACCTCACCTCTTCCCATTGGTGGACGTAGCGAATGAGGCGGGAGAGCCGCAGCAGGCGGAGCAGGCTGAGGATCTTGGTGAAGCGGACGATGCGGAGGGCTCGTGCCGTGCGGTACACATCGGTCGACTCCAAGCGGGACTCTATGTCCACGATGAAAAAGATGTAGTCGACCGGGATGGAAGAGACAAAGTCCACCATGAACCAAGTGCGGAGGTAGCGCTGGCGGATCAGCTTTGGGTCCAGAATGATCTGGCTGTCGTCCTCCAGGATGCCAGTGCGGAAGTTTAGCACCAGGTCAACCAGGAACAGGGTGTCCGAGATGAAGTTGAAGCTGATCCAGGGTAGAGTGTTCTGGTTCTCAAAGAAGGCTATGCCCCAGGGAAGGATGATCAGGTTGCTCATCATCAGGAGAAGCATCACTATGTCCCAGTAGAACCTGGGCAGGACAGATGGTTGGGGGTATCGCAAGGCAGGGCAAGGCAGGGTAAGGCAGGGCAGGGCAGGGCAGGGCAGGGCAGGGCAGGAAGAGGCATTGTAAAGGCCAGGCAGTGGAGGAGGATGGGCGTGGTATTGTTAGTTAGTTGTGTAATATACATCTAGAAGGTAACTAGAGGGTATATTACAGAAAAACATCACACTATCACACTACTTTACTATCCTGTCTTCACTAAATATCAGCTGAAATTTGAGTTAAAGTAATAAATACACCACGGAACATGAACAGACTTTAAAAAAGCATGAGGCAAGCCCATCAAAGGAAGTCATTAAAGCTGTGTAAGCAGCATTAGTACATCTGGACTGACTCTTTTACAGACAGTCTCTGTTGTAGATGGAAAACCTTTCATTAAAAAAAACAAACAAACCACTAAACTGAATTAGACAAAAACAAAAAATACACTGCTTTGCCACTGGTGCCAACAATGCTAGGCATAAATATTGTGTTCCCATTTAGTAGCCATACTGTAGGTAACTACATCGTAAATAACTCATTGTACAGTTGTTTGGATATAGTTATATCTAATATGGCAAATAATACCTATGATGATTTATCAATGGACATTTAATTGTATTTAGAATGTGAGACATTCAATCCTAGACCTTTTACTGTACATACAGTGCCTGATTATGGATGGCCCCATGTCACACAAGCCCTCCAGTATTGTCCTATGGGTCTACCACGTCTGAGTATAGAGTTCCTTGCGAGATCCGTTTTTCCAATAGAGTATGTCAATCACTCAGTGTCCTCCGTTCCTTCCCTTTCTCTCCTTGTCTCTCTCCCCCTCTCTCCCCCTCTCTCCCCCTCTCTCCCTCTCTCCCCCTCTCTCCCTCTCTCCCCCTCCTTCTGATCACAGGGCCTGTACTTGAACTGAGCTCCAGTTTTAATTGCACCCTGTGCCCGGCTGCTGTCGCTCCAAGTCCTGTGAAAATCAGAGCAAAGCGGCAGGGAGGACAGACTCTCGCACGATTAGAAGTATCTAACTGTAATTGTACCATATAAACTTCATTTGGTTCTTCATAATTACTTGAACTACAGTGTATCCTGACTCTTTACATGTATTTCTGTTGCAGACAACGTTTTGAATCCCTATTGCTTGTTAAAAGACATTTATAAAGGAACAGTGTTGGAACCAATTGGGGATTGAGTCAATTATTTGATGGACTTGAATCCAGTCAACAGTCTCTAAACAATATGGATTGTCCTTCCACCCAGCATGGTTGAAACTGGAACATGAGTACAAGGAGGCCTTCCTAATCTCCTATCATCTGCCTCGGTATTTATGACATAATAGGGCAAGATTGAAATCATTGGGGATTCTTGTGGACTATAATCCGTCCACATGGATTTTATGTTACATGCTGCATTGGTCTACTATTTCCAAATGTTTAAACTGGGTGGTATTTATGGTATTAAAGCAACTGCTCCAGACAGATTGCTTGGTATAATTAGATAATACTCCATGGGTCCAGACACCCCCCCCCCTCCTCCTACTCAAAAAAACACAATATACAGTGTTTAAAACAGCGGAGAAGAAATTCCGAAAGTTCACAACCTCAAAATAGTAACCTATAAATCAAATAGACAACATAACATAAAGAAAAAGAGTGTTTGGTTGGAAGATTTGAGGCACATGGTAATGCTAATCCAGATGATCTCAGACAATACTCTGTCCTTCATCACTAATCAAATCCCTTTCATCTCCTTATCATGTTCCATATGTGCTATGACACCAGCTGCCCTACCACGGATATAACCTTGACAAATCTAAGTCTGGTGTACTGCTTCATAATGACTGAAACTGAGATTACTAACGTTGACATAACCCTCAATGTAGTCATTTTGAAGGTCTAAGGCATGTGTACAGAATTGCTCTGTAAGAAAATGATAAAAGCCAGTGATAAACTGAGGGATCTTGATACTGAGTCATCCAATAATATGTTTGGCATCTGCCAGTTGCCTTCTGAAGACACAAGGACATCTTTTACATTTTCCATCCATCCTCCTCACTTCTCCCTTTCCTCTGTGTTACCTGAAGTCACTGTAGGGGTGGATGATCCACACTCCAAAGGACTTGACCCTGGCTTGCTCAGCGGCCACCCCCTTATGACTGCCAAACATGCGCAGAGAAAACTTGTTGACCCCCGGTTCAAGCATAGATTGAAACTTTCTCTGGAAAAAGAACAACTTCTTGCTATCATATTCACAGTCTTCCTCAGTCTCCTGTGGCTCAGGGTCAACATGTTCTGCATCTTTGGAGATGGTAGGTTCTTCAGACACCATCTGGCCATTGGGATCGGCTGAGTATTCATCGTTATGGGAGGTTACCAGGGAGGAGAGTTTCTTGTTGATATCGCTCCTTGTTTCACCCCTTGGGGATGACTGGGAGCTCCTCCGCCAGCCGGAGAAGAGGAAGCTGCTTCTGCCCAGACGTTTGGACTCCACATTGTGGGCAGGGCTTTCCTCAATACTTCTCTGTCCATCAACACTTCTGACGGGACTAGACATGGTCACGGTTACCTTTCAAGAACAGCACCTGAAATACATGGTTACTGGCGTTAGGAGGATGAATACAAAAGTTGATTTATACAGGCCTTTTGTGATGAACAATTAGCTTACCTGCCGATAAGTCTATGAAAAACAAGGGATCAAGATTTAGGGGCATTGGAAAAAATACTGTTTGTGATTAACGAAGTTGTTTCCTCTCGATAATCTTAATTCAAACGATGTCCAACATGTCCTCGTCCTCAAATGAAATTCTGAAGCTTTCCACGCATCCATACATTACGACTTAGTTTAAGTACACCATTCTGGTAAATACAAATAAATGACAATCCGAAAAGGTCAATAGTTGAAATGAGTCGCACGGAAAATAACCCTTGCACGAGTCAAACGCCGGCTCTCTGAAAGTGTCTTACAGCGCGCGAGTAGTAGCCGACAGGGACGCAAATAAATAAGCTACATAGAACAGACTCAGAGTAATCGGCTTGTTGTCATGACGGCTGCGGTCCTCTCACCTTTCCCCTCCTCTGCCACCACGGAATGTCCCTCTTCCCCGACACTACCCACAGAGTAGCCTGTGTGCGCTCTCCGCACGCATAGCCTACTACAGAATAATTGGACAGTTCGGTTGACTTAAAATATTTATGCCTACTGTCAACTACAACATAACAACTGCAGTTTGTATCGTTGCATTGTGTGTCTGAAAGGCCTAATACAATTAGCCTACTTACATCATATTTTTCTAAAGTAGCCTATTGCTAGCATACAGTAACCACAGTAGCGTTTTGCTTTGCTGTGGCTTAAAGTGACCAGGTCAACCTGCAAACTATCCTGTCCACACAGTGTCTTGTTTCAGGTCTGTCTATCTATTTTGTAAAGTGCCAGGTGTCATGTTCTCAATTAAAGGAATCACTCACTGTTAACCCGCCTCATTGAGATCCATACATTATAGACCATTCCTTAATTAGGTCGCCCACAACGGCCATCCTAAAACGCTAACATTATTGGCCGTTCACCGAATATTGGGAGGTTATATTCAAAGTGATCGGTTATCCTTCTTACCATTTGGCAAGCCCTACCGCATCATGCGGTGCAAGACTACCAGACTCAGCAACAGCTTTTTCCCACAGGCCATCAGACTACTCAACACACTCAGAGAAATCTCATAAACAGGTGCTCCTGCACCACATACATACACCCACTAAGGACCAACTGACTGCTCAATAATTTCATTTACTTAATAAGTTCAATGTCTGCACTATGCACTTCATATGCACAAACAATAACATATGGTATCCATGCTGCTATTCATACTCCTTTATGTTGTTCTTATGGTATATTTTGTTTTTAACCTGTTGATATCTGATTGCACTATTACGTCAAATGTTCAAATGTTTATTACTTGCACATTTGGAGAATAGGGAAACGCAATTTCTATCATCTGTGTAACTACTTGTTGCATGGTCTGATTAACAATAAAGTGCACTTTGACTTTGACTTTGAACTCAACAACCACTGGTGCAAACAGCTGACCACTCCTGAAAGTCCATTGTCCGTAATGTCACAAACATTGCCAGACTTCTTCTAAGGAAGTGTTTCTCAACTGGTCTAACCGTAAGACACACATTTGTTATGTGTTTCTGATTGGCTGGTTGGTGGCATATAACTTAATTATGCTACATTAAATACATTAAAGTGACATCACAAACCTAGAACCCCACCCATTTAGCCCTCCAAGGATGAACTCTGTAATGTGTTTTGATCAATTTAAGTATTTCCTGTGCATGGAGAAGAGAGTCATTTGATAATGTAGACTTTGTGAACAAAAATAAAATCATCATATCAGTTCATTTAAGGCTCAGATAAAGAAACAATGCATGCGGTTAACTCCCATTGTTGCAAACAAGTGATCACTCCTGAAAGTCAATTGTCCTTAATGACACATTGCATCTTATCGGCCTATAAGCAATGGCCCCACCTATACTACTTGTGAAGTTAACAATGAGACAGTTCTTCCAAGTGTTTCTCAACTGATCTACCCACAATTGTCGTTGGGGATCTGGTTTTGTTTCTGATTGGCTGGTTGGTGGCATATAACAGTAAACATTTCATTCACTTATTACAAAAATAACTGTTTGATTTTTGGACGAAGCCGAAGCACACCACACCACCCCCTTTCTAAAGGTATGGTTGGATATTTTCTGTACATTGCAGCCTTATTACTGAACACAATGGGTACATTACAGGTTACTATTCTAAGTAATTAACTAACTAATTAAATTCAATCTATTCTGGAAAATTTCAGAATAATAAAAAGACAACTTTCAGCTGTGCTGTTAGATATTTTTTCTGATGTCTCAAATCAGGTAACATTTTCATTTCTGTTGGAATTTCGGTGCCATGTTCGCTAGATGCTAACTTGTGTTTGTACATTTTCAATCTACCCTCTCTCTCTCTTTAAATAATCACACACGAAGAATCGCACACTCCCTTAGCAGTGGAGAAAAAAAGCACATTGAGAAAAGGAAACCTATTATTGAGGAATGTATGAAGAGGAATCATGTTGCATACAAAAGGGTATTTGTAGTAGACATGGTTTAATCAAATGCATTTATGTTTTACTCTATATTGTGTGTCATTGAAACATAGATCAATATAAATCAAGTCATAGTGAAAATGTTTCCACTTCCTGAGGTTCCTAACATTGCTTTGCTGGGATCTGGAGGAGGAGAGAGAGCAATGGTTGGACTACTCGGGATCACTCTATCAGATGGAGAAGGTGGATCTCCTGGACTCTATCCTCTATCTTTGTGGGGTGTCAGGTTCCACATGGTAACAGCACCCTGCATGCAGTTAGAACCTGAAACATGGTTAATGGATTATTGGGTCATGGCAATAAAAGCTTTCAATATTTTATGTTATCAGTCCAATAGCAGCATGTCATGGAAATATAATCACAGGTCACATAACAGACGTATGTTTGTGCCTGTAGGTGCATGTCCAGTCTTTACAAGGAGTCAAACTGGTCTAAAAAGATTGAAGAAATTAAAAAGAGAATTCCCCAAAGGCTTGGGCATGATCATGTGAGCATCTTAGCAAGAGGAGAAGAAATGCTGAAATATTATCTCTGCCATGATCTCTTCAACTTGACTGATGTCTGGGCTGCACTTGTTGTGCCTGAGATAGTTAAAGAAGTAAGTACATGTTTCCCCTAAGAAACAAAATATGTGATCAATAGATACATCCTTTTTATGAACAAGTTCACCACAAATATATTCATCTTAATCTAAGAAACTATTTAAATATTCATATTTTAGCATGTTTTTCTCCATGTGCAAGACACTGGTTCTCAGGCACTGTTTTACTGTTTCTTCTGGACGTCTAGCATAAACTTTTTTCTCCCACAGATTGATAAAAACACTCTCTCCAGCCAAAGGAAGGGCCACTGCAAGGACCCCTATCCCATCTATACCATCATCGACCAGGATAGTAAATATAAAAAACTTGAGAAAGGTATCCTTATTCTTGAACAGTATTCATGTGTGGAATTATTTCATGTGGAGCAAAAAAAGGGAAATCAGATGGGAGTTGTGTTGTAATCTTGTATGCCTGACACTCTTTCTCAATAGACCGCTGGTTGGAGCTGACTCCTCATGAAGCTGGGTATTCCATAACGGGGGCCTTTGTCGATACCACCAGATTTGGGAGTCAATTTGACAAGGGTGAACTGACAAAGAGTCAACCAGAAAGGGATATGTCGTATATTCAAGGTAAATTCCATAATTCTTTGAAAGGTAGCCACATTTTGAATGCATCCACACAAAACACTGGATCTTTAGGCCTACTGCAATGTTGATGTTGCTGTCAATATTTTTATGGTGGTGGTCTTCTTAAGGTCTTTGCGGAAGTACTATTGCTGACAGGGAAGTAATACTGGAAGAATTGAAGAAGTTGATAGAAGGTACTCGCCCATAAATGTACTCACATGTACTAACACGTGGCAAAAGTCAAAGGCCTGAATTTCTTGTTATGTGCTTATCATTGTGCTTGTGTTTGTACCATTCGCAAAACTGGTCTGCTTAGTGCACATTAGGAAAACACCACCAAGTAAAACAACACTTACCTTTTTTCTGTTTGTAGGAGAGAGAAGCAGGCTGAAGAAGACTGACAGCCGAGGGCCTTTGATGCTCCAGAAGATGGTAGAACTGCACCTCTGTATTTACAGAGAGGAAGACTACACTAAACTTTGTACTGAGCTGAATTCACTACTCAAGGGTACTGTCTGAAAGAATCATCCAAATAAACAAACTAAACATATGTTTAGGGCCCCGCGATTGGTTAAGGCCCCCCCCCCAAAAAAAACAATTGTAAAAAATAAAATGTTGGACAATCAAAAGGGCCCCATATACTATTTTTGTTTAGGGCCCCCCAAAACCCTAGGGCCAGCCCTGATCACTCTCCACAAGTATGTTCAAGGGATAGTGCCATATTTAAAAATTCACCCCATGGTTTGTGAGATAGTCAATGGTGCCTAATATCAAGATAATTAACAACAACTAGCCCCTCAAGTTGGATTTATTATTTTGTTTTTATCAACTACTATTTTGCTGCTCATGTTCCGTTGGTTCAGTTTTAAATCAGATGTTGGGAGGATTTGAAAATCAAGAAAACTAGGCAAATGTGCCTGGAACATGGAAACATCTAGTTTATTTAATTACAAGTCAGATGGTCAGGCAGCCATTTTACCTAAATGCATTATCCAACAACAGGGAAGTTTAAGTTTTGTGTTATCATTCACAGAGACGACTGTGGAGACTGTGGAATTGTGGAGAACAGAACTTCCTAAGGAAGAACTGCTCGACCATAACCGCCATGTGTGTGAGTCAATCTTTGACTGGTTCCCTGACCTGATCGAAGGTAAGTTGGTTGGGTTTGATATGAATCACTGTTTGTACCTGTCATGGAATGTTATCACATCATCAACACTCATTTATTTGCTATCTGCCATGATTTAACTATTAATATTCTCTTTATTTTTTGGGTGTCATTTGTATGTTATAGAAATATGGAGGGCTATTGCAAAAGCCATATTATTAACAATTGTGCAGCCCGCCTTGGAAAAGTATTGGATTTGGGGAACCCAGTATAACTTTCTGCACAATATACCACATGACACAGGTGAATTCAGATTTTAAAGTAATCTGTGCAGTCTGATAAGATTGTTAAAATATCAATATCAATATAAAGTTATCTTATAGTTGTTATGTTACATGTTCAACTGTGAATGACCCTATCAAGACATGTTTCAAGTCATCAACTCTTAGAACTTGACTACTGTATATCCTGAACTTACTAATGGTACATTGCTTTAATTAAGAGTGGCTGCTAAATGGATAAATGTAAATTACAAAGTTACATGCATCACATGTTCTGGTCTAATTTTCAGCTCCAGATGTTGCTCCACAAATTCTGACTGAAAAAATCAGACATTTTGAGGATGCTGGTTTGCTGCTGAATTCTCCATATTTCTCTGTTCTGAGGCCTGAGAGACAAATAGATCTCATCATCTCCCTTGACTTCAGTGCAGGAAACCCAATGGAGGTAGTTAGATATATTTACAAATGTACATATACAGTACTGATCACTTTAGTTGTCCTCAACTTTCACAAAGCAAGGATATTCATTATTTATCATTCATTCATTTTACTTCAACATTCCTGATTACTTCTGTCTTTCAGACAGTTTCGGAGGCACACAAAATATGTAAGGAGATGAATATTCCATTTCCACCTGTTGTTGCGACTCCTGAGGACGCAGAAACTCCAAAAGACTTTTACGTCTTCAAAGGCGTCAACACTCCAACTGTGATCCACATGCCATTGTTCAACACTGGGAACTGTAAAGGTAAGACGTTAGTGTACATATTGTTAATGCATCACAAATAATTAACGTCCAATAATTAATTTAGCCCATAAGGTAATTTCAATTAGCCTAATTCATATGCTGCATATAGTGCAACTTTTCAAGGATTACATTCTAACACATTCAGCTTTATTTTTATATAGAGGACTTGAGTAAAATGCGCAAGAAATACAGCACATTCCAAGGAGCTTACAGTCCAGAAATGATTACTGAGCTGATGGAGCTGGCTGGCAAGAACATCACCAATAACAAGGAAAAATTGTTGAAGGAGATTGAAAGGGTCTCGAACTGAACAACCCATGACAAGTCATCACAACAGAGATAATCAAGTCTTTAATGATCTTTGTCATGACCAATATAACCAAATAACAGAATCTCATTCACTTAATGAAAGACTTGGGATGATTTTACAGTTTCGTTGTATCTTTGTTTTCAACATAGTAATTGGTACAGAAATTATAAACTCCTAATGATTTTAAATGTTTCGTTTTATTCTTCAACCTTTGTTCTTCAACATGTCAATTGATAGATACATTATTAATCATTAATGAGTTTTAGATTAAATGTTATTCTAGTTTTATTCTTCAGACTTTTTTCTTCAACATCACAATTGGTATGGAAATGATGTACTGTTAATGATTTGATATGTACTGCAGTATGCAGGTTCTTACTGTCTGTTTTTGCTTAGATGTCTCTGACAGGTTCTCTTGCAGTTATGTGGAATGTGGGTTTTCGACTTCAAGTATTTTTACCAATACAGGAGTATACACTCCTCTGTGAAACTGACATATAGGATTTATATGTAAAAGACAAATTATCCTTCATTACTGTCTTGACAAAGATTATAAAGGGAATGTTTAGAAAATGCACACCTGTTTGTTAAAATAACACTGACCCTTTTTGACTCCCATTAAACGACTAAACGACCAATAAACACTTCACTTGTCGGTGCTTTTGATTCCCCAATGAAATCATTAGTATGACATTTCACTGAAGCAATAACAAGAATGTAACAATAATGGTATATGAATCTAAAGCTGTGATAAGCAGCCATAAAGGTTCCTTAAGTCTGGACTGACTTTGTAGGTTCTGAGTCCTCTTTGACAAATTCACACACTTGGCTGGTCTTCTCCATCTGCTGCTTGAGATTCGTAACCTCTGCAGTCCAAGACGTTGTTTCCGTTTTGAAGGCAGCTGAACACCAACAGAGTTGGGGGATTTAATGTGTATGCCTTGTCTCCTTTTACATTAACTACTCAGAAATATGCAGACCTAAACACAGAATCAAAAAATCATAAAAGACTAACATTCATGTTTACCACAAGGTGGCAATGCTGACCAATCTCACGTTGGACAAGACCCTCTAAATAAATCACTTACCTTCCTGATCATTATGCTCCTTCTCTTTTGGTAACAGTTCTTCTGCCTTTTTAGTCTGAAAGTCAAAACATCAGCAGGTCAAATATTAAATATATTGTGTATGAGTTACTGTCACAAATCAGACTTTTGAATAAATCCAAAGTCTTAGGGGAAGGTAATCTTTTGACAAATTGTGTTGTTGGGTCAGTGATGTTCAAAGCACATAACACTTCCATAACACTTGAACATAAGACCCCCCCAACACACACACACATACTTCTGGCTCGGGAGAATATTCCCCACAAAAGTTCATATTGAGACATAGAAAAAGAAGTATTTTGGCATATCTGTTCAGGTAATTGGTACAGCTTCCCTGATGGTGTGCGTTCTGGCTTTGGGGGACCAAAGGAATTCCCCGGCCCCTCCTGGTCTGGAGCCGGTCCTGGTGGGGTTTGTGTGTGTGTGTGTGTTTGTTTGTTCAATAGGAATCTTGAGATTGTGTGTGCATGCATGTGTACCTGTATGTATATGAGCTGGGGTATGAGCTGGGGTATGACCCTAACCCTAACCCTAACCCTAACCCTAGATACATTTGGGGTTTACATGAAAATACAAATCAGCTGGTAGATCAAAGAGGAATTTTATAACAAATTCCACACTGGATACTTCTTCTAAGGAAGTGTTTCTAAACGGGTCTAACCAGGTTTGTGGATTCCATAACTTTAACTCCGAAGCACACGTCACCACGTCACCACACCACCCTCTCCACCCTAGCTCCACCAGTTGAGAAACACACACACACATGCATACATACAGTAATAGACCATTCCTTGATATGGTCGCCCACACCGGCCATCCTTGATAACTGCTAACTGGCTGTTAACCGAATATTAGGAGGTTATATTTAAAGTTATTGCCACTACTTCTGTAATTAGGTCCTTTTAAAGGCTTCATCAATCTGTGTGGTTAGAAGAGACTGAGTTAGTTTAATGTAGTCAATGTGAAAGTTGATCCAATGGTCCTCAACACATCTGAGTTGACACATTTTCAAGTTTGGGCAGACCAATGAACCAAGTGGCTTTGCCAAACGGGAATCTTGAGATTGTGTGTGTGTGTGTTCAATAGGAATCTAGGGATTGTGTGTGCATGTATGTGTACCTGTATGTATAGGAGCTGGTGTATGATTTTGAGGGAGATACATTTGGGGTTTACATGAAAATACAAATATCAGCTGGTAGATCAAAGAGGAATTTTACAACAAATCCCACACTGGACACTTCTTCCAAGGAAGTGTTTCTAAACTGGGTTATCCAGGTTTGTGGGTTCCATGTAACTCTAACTCCGAAGCGCACGTCACCACACCACCCTCTCCACACCAGCGCCACCAGTTGAGAAACACACACACATGTGTAACGAGTATGTAACGAACGTGATCTTGCAAGTTTCGTCAGAGGTATCTGGCACTGTTCATTCCCACACCAGGGAGATCGCTCCCACCGGGAGTCGAACTCGCCACCTCTGACTTCCCAAGCGCCATCACTACCAACTACGCCACAGACAAGCTAGCTATTCAGTGACGAGGGTAGCTCATTACATACCTGAGGAGTGAGTTTCACCGATACACATCGGCTACATTCACCCCTCAAACTCACTCCGGCGGTTAGCAGGCGCTAACCTCGTGAGATCCGGGTCACGGCACCAATGTAACGAGTTTGTAACAATCGTGATCTTGCAAGTTCCATCAGAGGTATCTGGCACTGTTCACTCCCACACCGGGGAGATCGCTAGTCGAACTCGCCACCTCTGACTTCCCAAGCGCCATCACTACCAACTACGCCAAAGAAAAGCTAGCTATTCAGTGACGCGGGTGGCTCATCAGATACCTGAGGAATGAGTTTCACCGATACACATCGGCTACACATGCATACTGGGGCACAGGCCCCTGTATCCTTTTTTTCTTTCAAGTTTGCTGCGCACAATACACTACTCGGCTATAGAAACTCCCCTTGCTTAACCCACTATACAAAAGTTCAGGGACGCAAGTTTGATATCAGCTTTGCCAGGGACATCAATAGTTAATGTGAGTGCACACATTGTTTTCGCATTTTTCGCAAATACTTAACTGTAACTTGCTGCTGATGGAATACATGTAAATATCAGTAAATTCAAGGCTCAGATAAAGATACGGGGCATGCGTACAACACCCACTCACTGGTACCTCTTGTGATTCCAAGTTAAACAATGAGACACTTCTTCCAAGGAAGTGTTTCTCAACTGATCTACCCACTATTGGCCTGGGGGGGGGGTGTGGGGGGTACTCTGGTTGTGATTTTGATTGGTCGGTTGGTGGCATATAGCTGTATACATTTCATTAACTTTCATTAACAAAATAACAGATTTTTTGACGAAGCCAAAGCACACCTCCCACCCGCTTCTAAAGGTATGGTTGGATATTTTCTGTGCATTTCAGCCTTATTACTGAACAAAATGGATACATTACAGGTTACTATTGTAACTAATGAACTAATTAAATTCACTCTATTCTGGAAAGTTTCAGAATATTAACAGGACAGCTCTCAGCTAGATAATTTGTCTGATGTCTCAAATCAGGTAACATTTGCATGTCTGTTGGAATTTTAGTGCCATGTTTGCTAGATGTTAACTTGTGTTAGTAATTTTTCAATCTACCCTCTCTCTCTCTTTAAATAATCACACATGAAGAATTGCAAACTCCCTTAACAGTGGAGAACAAAAGCACATTGAGAAAAGGAAACCTTTTATTGAGGAATGTATGAAGAGGAATCATGTTGCATACAAAAAGGTATTTGTAATAGACATGGTTTAATCAAATGCATGTTTTACTCTATATTGTGTGTCATTGAAACATCAAGTCATGGTGAAAATGTTTCCACTTCCTGAGGTTCCTAACATTGCTTTGCTGGGATCTGGAGGAGGAGAGAGAGCAATGGTTGGACTTCTGGGATCACTCTATCAGATGGAGAAGGTGGATCTCCTGGACTCTATCCTCTATCTTTGTGGCGTGTCAGGTTCCACATGGTAACAGCACCCTGCATACAGTTAGAACCTGAAACATGGTTAATGGAGTATTGGGTCATGGCAATGAAGCTTTCAATATTTTATGTTATTAGTCCAATAGCAGCATGTCATTGAAATATAATCACAGGTCACATAACAGACTTATGTTTGTGCCTGTAGGTGCATGTCCAGTCTTTACAAGGAGTCTAACTGGTCTAACAAGATTGAAGAAGAGAAAAATAGAATTTCCCACAGGCTTGGGCATGATCATGTGAGCATCTTAGCAAGAGGAAAAGAAATGCTGAAATATTATCATGCCCATGATCTCTTCAACTTGACTGATGTCTGGGCTGCACTTGTTGTGCCTCACATAGTTAAAGAAGTAAGTACATGTTTCCCCTAAGAAACAAAATATGTGATCAATAGATCTCAAACTTACATTTGTTAACCAGTTCAGCACAAATAATTTCAACTTAATCAAAGAACCTAGTTCAATATAGCATGTTTTAGCATGTTTAATGTTTCTTTTGGATGTCAGGCATAACTTTGTTTCTCGCACAGATTGATGAGAACACTCTCTCCAGCCATAGGGAGGGCCACTGCGAGGACCCCTATCCCATCTATACCATCATCGACCAGGATAGCAAATATGCAAAACTGGATGAGAAAGGTATCCTTATTCTTGAACAGTATTCATGTGTGTGGAATTATTTCATGTGGAGCAAAAGAAGGGAAATCAGATGGGAGTTGTGTTGTAATCTTGTATGCCTGACACTCTTTCTCAATAGACCGCTGGTTTGAGCTGACTCCTCATGAAGCTGGGTATTCCATAACGGGGGCCTTTGTCGATACCACCAGATTTGGGAGTCAATTTGACAAGGGTGAACTGACAAAGAGTCAACCAGAAAGGGATATGTCGTATATTCAAGGTAAATTCCATAATTCTTTGAAAGGTAGCCACATTTTGAATGCATCCACACATAACACTGGATCTTTAGGCCTACTGCAATGTTCATGTTGCTGTCAATATTTTTCTGGTGGTGGTCTTCTTTAGGTGTTTGCGGAAGTGCTATTGCTGACAGGGAAGTAATACTGGAAGAATTGAAGAAGTTGATAGAAGGTACTCGCCCATAAATGTACTCACATGTACTAACACGTGGCAAAAGTCAAAGGCCTGAATTTCTTGTTATGTGCCTATCATTGTGCTTGTGTTTGTACCATTCGCTAAACTGGTCTGCTTAGTGCACATTAGGAAAACACCACCAAGTAAAACAACACTTACCTTTTTTCTGTTTGTAGGAGAGAGAAGCAGGCTGAAGAAGACTGACAGCCGAGGGCCTTTGGTGCTCCAGAAGATGGTAGAACTGCACCTCTGTATTTACAGAGAGGAAGACTACACTAAACTGTGTACTGAGCTGAATTCACTACTCAAGGGTACTGTCTGAAAGAATCATCCCTATCAGGGCTAGCCCGACCAAATAAACAAACTAAACATTTGTTTAGGGCCCCGCGAATGGTTAAGGCAAAAAAATAAATAAAATCTATTGTAAAAAATTAAATGTTGGCCAATCAAAAGGGCCCCATATACTATTTTTGTTTAGGGCCCCCAAAACCCTAGGGCCAGCCCTGATCACTCTCCACAAGTATGTTCAAGGGATAGTGCCATATTTAAAAATTCACCCCATGGTTTGTGAGATAGTCAATGGTGCCTAATATCAAGATAATTAACAACAACTAGCCCCTCAAGTTGGATTTGTTATTTTGCTCATGTTCCATTGGTTCAGTTTTAAATCAGATGTTGGGAGGATTTGAAAATCAAGAAAACTAGGCAAATGTGCCTGGAACATGGAAACATCTAGTTTTATTTAATTACAAGTCAGATGGTCCTAATTTAATGTAAGGCAGCCATTTTACCACCTAAATGCACTATCCAACAACAGGGAAGTTTAATTTTGTGTTATCATTCACAGAGACGACTGCGGAGCCTGTGGAATTGTGGAGAACAGAACTTTCTAAGCAAGAACTGCTCGACCATACCCGCCATGTGTGTGAGTCCATCTTTGGCTGGTTCCCTGACATGATCGAAGGTAAGTTGGTTGGGTTTGATATTAATCACTGTTTGTACCTGTCATGGAATGTTATCACATCATCAACACTCATTTATTTGCTATCTGCCATGATTTAACTATTAATATCCTCTTGATTTTTTTTGTGTCATTTGTATGTTATAGAAATATGGAGGGCTATTGTAAAAGCCATATTAACAGTCGTGGAGCACTTCTTGGAAAAGTGTTGGATTTGGGGAACCCAGTATAACTTTCTGCACAATATACCACATGACACAGGTGAATTCAGATTTTAAAGTAATCTGTGCTGTCTGATAAGATTGTTAAAATGTCCAATATCAATATAAAGTTATCTTATAGTTGTTATGTTACAAGTTCAACTGTGAATGACCCTATCAAGACATGTTTAAGTCATCAACTTTTAGAACTTGACTACTGTATATCCTGAACTTACTAATGGTACATTGCTTTGATTAAAAGTGGCTGCTAAATGGATAAATGTAAATTACAAAGTTACATGCATGTTCTGGTCTAATTTTCAGCTCCAGATGTTGCTCCACAAATTCTGACTGAACAAATCAGACATTTTGAGGATGCTGCTGCGCTGCTGAATTCTCCATATTTCTGTGTTCTGAGGCCTGAGAGAAAAATAGATCTCATCATCTCCCTTGACTTCAGTGCAGGAAACCCAATGGAGGTAGTTAGATATATTTACAAATGTACATACGGTACTGATTACTGGTCACTTTAGCTGTCCTCAACTTTCACAAAGCAAATATATTCATTATTTGTCATTCATTCATTTTACTTTAACATTCCTGATTACTTCTTTCAGACAGTTGTGGAGGCACACAAAATATGTAAGAAGATGAATATTCCATTTCCACCTGTTGTTGTGACTCCCGAGGACACAAAAACTCCAAAAGACTTTTACGTCTTCAAAGGCGTCAACACTCCAACTGTGATCCACATGCCATTGTTCAACACTGGGAACTGTAAAGGTAAGACGTTAAGCTAGTGTACATTTTGTTAATGCATCACAAATAATATTAATGTCCAATAATTAATTTGGCCCATAAGGTAATTGCAATTAGCCTAATTCATATGCTGCATACAGTCCATCCTTTTAAGGATTACATTCTAACATTCAGCTTTATTTTCTAGTTGAGGACTTGAGTGAGTTGCGAGAGAAATACACAACATTCCAAGGAGCTTACAGTCCAGAGATGATTACTGAGCTGATGGAGCTGGCTGGCAAGAACATCACCAATAACAAGGAAAAATTGTTGAAGGAGATTCAAATGGTCTCGAACTGAACAACCCATGACAAGTCATCACAACAGAGATAATCAAGTCTTTAATGATCTTTGTCATGACCAATATAACCAAATAACAGAATCTCATTCACTTAATGAAAGACTTGGGATGATTTTACAGTTTTCGTTGTATCTTTGTTTTCAACATAGTAATTGGTACAGAAATTATAAACTCCTAATGATTTTAAATGTTTCGTTTGATTCTTCAACCTTTGTTCTTCAACATGTCAATTGATAGATACATTATTAATCATTAATGATTTTAGATTAAATGTTATTCTAGTTTTATTCTTCAGCCTTTTTTCTTCAACATCACAATTGGTATGGAAATGATGTACTGTTAATGATTTGATATGTACTGCAGTATGCAGGTTCTTACTGTCTGTTTTTGCTTAGATGTCTCTGACAGGTTCTCTTGCAGTTATGTGGAATGTGGGTTTTATGACTTCAAGTATTTTTACCAATACAGGAGTATACACTCCTCTGTGAAACTGACATATAGGATTTATATGTAAAAGACAAATTATCCTTCATTACTGTCTTGACAAAGATTATAAAGGGAATGTTTAGAAAATGCACACCTGTTTGTTAAAATAACACTGACCCTTTTTGACTCCCATTAAACGACTAAACGACCAATAAACACTTCACTTGTCGGTGCTTTTGATTCCCCAATAAAATCATTAGTATGACATTTCACTGAAGCAATAACAAGAATGTAACAATAATGGTACATGAATCTAAAGCTGTGATAAGCAGCCATAAAGGTTCCTTAAGTCTGGACTCACTTTGCAGGTCTGAGTCCTCTTTGACAAATTCACACACTTGGCTGGTCTTCTCCATCTGCTGCTTGAGATTCGTAACCTCTGCAGTCCAAGACGTTGTTTCCGTTTTGAAGGCAGCTGAACACCAACAGAGTTGGGGGATTTAATGTGTATGCCTTGTCTCCTTTTACATTAACTACTCAGAAATATGCAGACCTAAACACAGAATCAAAAAATCATAAAAGACTAACATTCATGTTTACCACAAGGTGGCAATGCTGACCAATCTCACGTTGGACAAGACCCTCTAAATAAATCACTTACCTTCCTGATCATTATGCTCCTTCTCTTTTGGTAACAGTTCTTCTGCCTTTTTAGACTGAAAGTCAAAACATCAGCAGGTCAAATATTAAATATATTGTGTATGAGTTACTGTCACAAATCAGACTTTTGAATAAATCCAAAGTCTTAGGGGAAGGTAATCTTTTGACAAATTGTGTTGTTGGGACAGTGATGTTCAAAGCACATAACACTTCCATAACACTTGAACATAAGACCCCCCCAACACACACACACATACTTCTGGCTCGGGAGAATATTCCCCACAAAAGTTCATATTGAGACATAGAAAAAGAAGTATTTTGGCATATCTGTTCAGGTAATTGGTACAGCTTCCCTGATGGTGTGCGTTCTGGCTTTGGGGGACCAAAGGAATTCCCCGGCCCCTCCTGGTCTGGAGCCGGTCCTGGTGGGGTTTGTGTGTGTGTGTGTGTGTTTGTTTGTTCAATAGGAATCTTGAGATTGTGTGTGCATGCATGTGTACCTGTATGTATATGAGCTGGGGTATGAGCTGGGGTATGACCCTAACCCTAACCCTAACCCTAACCCTAGATACATTTGGGGTTTACATGAAAATACAAATCAGCTGGTAGATCAAAGAGGAATTTTATAACAAATTCCACACTGGATACTTCTTCTAAGGAAGTGTTTCTAAACGGGTCTAACCAGGTTTGTGGATTCCATAACTTTAACTCCGAAGCACACGTCACCACGTCACCACACCACCCTCTCCACCCTAGCTCCACCAGTTGAGAAACACACACACACATGCATACATACAGTAATAGACCATTCCTTGATTTGGTCGCCCACACCGGCCATCCTTGATAACTGCTAACTGGCTGTTAACCGAATATTAGGAGGTTATATTCAAAGTTATTGCCACTACTTCTGTAATTAGGTCCTTTTAAAGGCTTCATCAATCTGTGTGGTTAGAAGAGACTGAGTTAGTTTAATGTAGTCAATGTGAAAGTTGACCCAATGGTCCTCAACACATCTCAGTTGACACATTTTCAAGTTTGGGCAGACCAATGAACCAAGTGGCTTTGCCAAATGGGAATCTTGAGATTGTGTGTGTGTGTGTGTGTTCAATAGGAATCTAGGGATTGTGTGTGTGTGTGTGTGTGTTTGTTCAATAGGAATCTAGAGATTGTGTGTGCATGCATGTGTACCTGTATGTATAGGAGCTGGTGTATGATTTTGAGGGAGATATATTTGGGTTTTACATGGAAATACAAATCAGCTGGTAGATCAAAGAGGAATTTTACAACAAATCCCACACTGGATACTTCTTCTCAGGAAGTGTTTCTAAACTGGTCCAACCAGGTTTGTGGGTTCCATAACTCTAACTCCGAAACACACACATGCATACTGGGGCACAGGCCCCTGTATCCTTTTTTTCTTTCAAGTTTGCTGCGCACAATACACTACTCGGCTATAGAAACTCCCCTTGCTTAACCCACTATATAAAAGTTCAGGGACGCAAGTTTGATATCAGCTTTGGCAGGGACATCAATAGTTAATGTGAGTGCACACATTGTTTTAGCATTTTTTCGCAAATACTTAACTGTAACTTGTTTAACTACATGCTCTTATGTTTCTTCCCATTGGCACTTATTTTGCTTTTTACAATGTATGCTATGTTTTGGCTACCCGCAGTGTTTTTGACGGAGCCAAAGCACACCACCCACCCCCTAAAGGTATGGTTGGCTATTTTCTGTGCATTTCAGCCTCATTACTGGACAAAATGGATACATTACAGGTTACTATTGTAACTAATTAACTAATTAAATTCACTCTATTCTGGAAGGTTTCAGAATATTAACAGGACAGCTCTCATCTGGGCAGTTAGATATTTTTTCTGATGTCTCAAATCAGGTAACATTTGCATTTCTGTTGGAATTTCGGTGCCATGTTCGCTAGATGTTAACTTGTGTTTGTACATTTTCAATCTACCATCTCTCTCTCTTTAAATAATCACACACGAAGAATCGCACACTCCCTTAGCAGTGGAGAAAAAAAGCACATTGAGAAAAGGAAACCTATTATTGAGGAATGTATGAAGAGGAATCATGTTGCATCCAAAAGGGTATTTGTAGTAGACATGGTTTAATCAAATGCATTTATGTTTTACTCTATATTGTGTGTCATTGAAACATAGATAAATATAAATCAAGTCATGGTGAAAATGTTTCCACTTCCTGAGGTTCCTAACATTGCTGTGCTGGGATCTGGAGGAGGAGAAAGAGCAATGGTTGGACTTCTGGGATCACTCTATCAGATGGAGAAGGTGGATCTCCTGGACTCTATCCTCTATCTTTGTGGGGTGTCAGGTTCCACATGGTAACAGCACCCTGCATACAGTTAGAACCTGAAACATGGTTAATGGATTATTGGGTCATGGCAATGAAGCTTTCAATATTTTATGTTATTAGTCCAATAGCAGCATGTCATGGAAATATAATCACAGGTTACATAACAGACTTATGTTTGTGCCTGTAGGTGCATGTCCAGTCTTTACAAGGAGTGTAACTGGTCAAAAAATATTGAAAAAGAGAAAAAGAGTATTGCCCACAGGCTCGGGCATGATTATGTATGCATTTTTGCAAGAGGAGAAAAAATGGTGGAATATTATCATCACCACAAGGATACCTTCAGTTTGACTGATGCTTGGGCTGCACTTGTTGTGCCTGAGATAGTTAAAGAAGTAAGTACATGTTTCCCATAATAAATAAAATAAGTGATCAATAGATCTCAAACTTTTTTTAACCAGTTCAGCACAAATAATTTCAACTTAATCGAAGAACCTAGTTCAATATAGCATGTTTTAGCATTTTCTTCTCCATGTGCAGGACACTGGCTCTAAGATAGCATGTTTAATGTTTCTTTTGGATGTCAGGCATAACTTTGTTTCTCCCACAGATTGATGAGAACACTCTCTCCAGCCATAGGGAGGGCCACTGCGAGGACCCCTATCCCATCTATACCATCATCGACCAGGATAGCAAATATGCAAATCTGGATGAGAAAGGTATCCTTATTCTTGAACAGTATTCGTGTGTGGAATTATTTCATGTGGAGCAAAAGAAGGGAAATCAGATGGGAGTTGTGTTGTAATCTTGTATGCCCGACACTCTTTCTCAATAGACCGCTGGTTTGAGCTGACTCCTCATGAAGCTGGGTATTCCATAACGGGGGCCTTTGTCGATACCACCAGATTTGGGAGTCAATTTGACAAGGGTGAACTGACAATGAGTCAACCAGAAAGGGATATGTTGTATATTCAAGGTAAATTACATAATTCTTTGAAAGGTAGCCACATTTTGAATGCATCCACACATGACACTCGATGTTTAGGCCTAATGAAATGTTTATGTTGTTAATATTTTGCTGGTGTTGGCCTTCTTTAGGTCTTTGCGGAAGTGCTGCTGCTGACAGGGACGTTTTAATGGAAGAATTGAGGAAGTTGATAAAAGGTACTCGCCCATAAATGTACTCACATGTACTAACACGTGGCAAAAGTCAAAGGCCTGAATTTCTTGTTATGTGCCTATCATTGTGCTTGCGTTTGTACTATTCGCTAAACTGGTCTGCTTAGTGCACATTAGGAAAACACTACCAAGTAAAACAACACTACCCTTTTTTCTGTTTGTAGGAGAGAGAGAAAGGCTGAAGAAAACTGACAGCCGAGGGCCTTTGGTGCTCCAGAAGATGGTAGAACTGCACCTCTGTTTTTACAGAAAGGAAGACTGCACTAAACTTTTGAAGGTGCTGAATTCACTACTCAAGGGTACTGTCCGCCCTTTGGTGCTCCAGAAGATGGTAGAACTGCACCTCTGTTTTTACAGTGAGGAAGACTGCACTGAACCTTGGACTGAGCTAAATTCACTACTCGAGGACTATAGGAAAGGTAACCTTAAATGACTTATTTTGTGATCTGGCGCTATATAAAAAAATTAAATTCAAATACAAAAATATTTTTTTAAACAATTGACCTTCCAGGGTGGGCGTGCGTTGTGCAGGCGCAATATAATGGTAGGAAACACTGCTGTCTGAAAGAATCATGCCCCAAAAAAACAATTGTAAAAAATAAAATGTTGGCCAATCAAAAGGGCCCCATATACTATTTTTGTTTAGGGCCCCCAAAAGCCTAGGGCCATCCCTGATCATTCTCCACAAGTATGTTCAAGGGATAGTGCCATATTTGAAATGTTACCCCATGGTTTGTGAGAAAGTCAATGGTGCCTAATATCAAGATAATTAACAACAACTGGAAGGAAGCCATTTTACCACCTAAGTGCACAATCCAACAACAGGGAAGTTTTAAGTTTGTGTTATCATTCACAGAGACGACTGTGTGGAAAACAGAAGATGTAAGTTCTAAGCAAGAACTGGCCAACTATACCTGCCAAGTGTGTGAGTCCATCTTTAAATGGTTCCCTGACCTAAACGAAGGTAAGTTGGGTGGGTTTGATATGAATCACTGTTTGTACCTGTCATGGAATGTTATCACATCATCCACACAAATTTATTTGGTATCTGCCATGATTTAACTATGAATATTCTCTTGATTTTTTTATTGTGTCATTTGTATGTTATAGAAATATGGAGGGCTATTGTAAAAGTCATATTAACAATTGTACAGCACGCCTTGGAAAAGTATTGGATTTGGGGAACCCAGTATAACTTTCTGCACAATACATCACATGACACAGGTAAATCCAAATTTAAAGTAACCTGTGCAGTCTGATAAGATTGTTAAAATGTCCAATATCATATCAATATAAAGTTATCTTATAGTTGTTATGTTACAAGTTCAACTGTGAATGACCCTATCAAGACATGTTTCAAGTCATCAACTCTTAGAACTTGACTACTGTATATGCTGCACTTACTAATGGTACATTGCTTTGATTAAAAGTGTCTGCTAAATGGATAAATGTAAAATACCATACCACTTCTTTCTGGATGACTATGGGTGCAGTTTTCTGTTACATGCATCACATGTTCTGGTCTAATTTTCAGCTCCAGATGTTGCTCCACAAATTCTGACTGAAAACATCAGACATTTTGAGGATGCTGGTTTGCTGCTGAATTCTCCATATTTCTGTGTTCTGAGGCCTGAGAGACAAATAGATCTCATCATCTCCCTTGACTTCAGTGCAGGAAACCCAATGGAGGTAGTTAGATATATTTACAAATGTACATACAGTACTGATCACTTTAGCTGTCCTCAACTTTCACAAAGCAAGGATATTCCTTATTTGTCATTCATTCATTTTACTTCAACATTCCTGATTACTTCTGTCTTTCAGACAGTTTCGCAGGCACACAAAATATGTAAGGAGATGAATATTCCATTTCCACCTGTTGTTGCGACTCCTGAGGACGCAGAAACTCCAAATGACTTTTACGTCTTCAAAGGCGTCAACACTCCAACTGTGATCCACATGCCATTGTTCAACACTGGGAACTGTAAAGGTAAGACGTTAGTGTACATATTGTTAATGCATCACAAATAATATTAACGTCCAATAATTAATTTGGCCCATAAGGTAATTTCAATTAGCCTAATTCATATGCTGCATATAGTGCAACTTTTCAAGGATTACATTCTAACACATTCAGCTTTATTTTTATGTAGAGGACTTGAGTAAAATGCGCAAGAAATACACAACATTCCAAGGAGCTTACAGTCCAGAGATGATTACTGAGCTGATGGAGCTGGCTGGCAAGAACATCACCAATAACAAGGAAAGATTGCTGAAGGAGATTGAAAAGGTCTCGAAGTGAACAACTCATGACATGTCATCACAACAGAGATAATCAGGTCTTCAATGATCTTTGTCATGACATGGCCAAATAACAGAATCTCATTCACTTAATGAAAGAGTTTTTACAGTTTCGTTGTATCTTTGTTTTCAACATAGTAATTGGTACAGAAATTATAAACTCCTAATGATTTTAAATGTTTCGTTTTATTCTTCAACCTTTGTTCTTCAACATGTCAATTGATAGATACATTATTAATCATTAATGATTTTAGATGAAATGTTATTCTAGTTTTATTCTTCAGCCTTTATTCTTCAACATCACAATTGGTATGGAAATGATGTACTGTTAATGATTTGATATGTACTGCAGTATGCAGGTTCTTACTGTCTGTTTTTGCTTAGCTTTCTCACAATGTATCTGACAGGTTCTCTTGCAGTTATGTGGAATGTGGGTTTTATGACTTCAAGTATTTTTACCAATACAGGAGTATACACTCCTCTGTGAAACTGACATATAGGATTTATATGTAAAAGACAAATTATCCTTCATTACTGTCTTGACAAAGATTATAAAGGGAATGTTTAGAAAATGCACACCTGTTTGTTAAAATAACACTGACCCATTTTGACTCCCATTAAACGACTAAACAACCAATAAACACTTCACTTGTCGGTGCTTGGATCCCCAATAAAATCATTAGTATGACATTTCACTGAAGCAATAACAAGAATGTAACAATAATGGTACATTAATCTAAAGCTGTGATAAGCAGCCATAAAGGTTCTCTAAATGTGGACTCACTTTGCAGGTTCTGAGTCCTGTTTGACAAATTCACACACTTGGCTGGTCTTCTCCATCTGCTGCTTGAGATTGGTAACCTCTGCAGTCCAAAACTCTGTTTCCGTTTTAAAGGCAGCTGAACACCAAAAGAGTTGGGGGATTTAATGTATATGTCTTGTTTCCTTTTACATTACGTAACTACTCAGACATATGCAGACCTAAACACAGAATCAAAAAATCATAAAAGACTAACATTCATGTTCACCACAAGGTGGCAATACTGACCAATCTCACGTTGGACAACTTCACGATCCTTTTCCTCCTTCTCTATTGTTAACAGTTCTTCTGCCTTTTTAGTCTGAAAGTCAAAACGTCAGCATGTAAAATATTAAATATAATGTGTGTGAGCCACTCTCATAAATCAGACTTCTGAATAAATCCAAGGTTTTAGGGGAACGTACAGATCCTGTGCATTGGGGTGTCCATGGGCTCCAACAGCGGCTACTCCCTGAACCCGGCCAGGGACTTGGGGCCCCGTCTCTTCACTTATTTCGCTGGCTGGGGTGGAGAGGTGTTCAGGTCAGACAAACACTCACAGACTCCCCTCTCTCTTTCTCCTTTTCTCTCAAAGGGGTATGGAAGACACTGACTCACTCTACTCTAATGCTCCCTGTTTGTCCCTCCCAGTGCCGGAGATGGGTGGTGGTGGGTGCCTCTGGTGGCCACTAATGTCGGTGCCCTGGTGGGTACACTCATCTACGTGCTCATGATCGAGGTCCACCATCTAGAGCCGGTGCCCTCTTCTGAACCTTCTGGCCTAGATCTGAACGCTGAGGGCAAGCACGTTGTGAAGTTGGAGGGAGATCCAGACCTAAAATACTACCCAAAGGAGTTGCATCGTGGGACGGCAATGTAAAGGAAAAAAGCATTGGGATCAGTCGTACCCAAGAACATGTTGTGGCTTCCCATTCATAGACCTTGTAGGGAATAAAAATTACAAGTGTAAATAGTGTTAGTAAGTTACTAGTCTATCGTTTATTTCTATAAATGATTACTGAAATAACCCATGTTCATTTTCAGACATTTATTTTAAAACGACACAAAAAGTGTATGGCATTTTCATCAAGCAGACCACAACCATAGAAAATTAAAAGGACACACATGGATTCACTATTATATAAATATGATATTAGGTGATTAAAAAAACGAACAGAACAACATCCATACAAACAGGCCTCCTTCACAAGACCATAAAGGTCGTAATGAAACAAATATCAGAAATGAAACTGGAGGACAGCAAGCACTGATTCTGTATATTACAAAAATAATCATATCAAAGAGATATATGTTTGTTTTCATACACATTATTGAAAGACA
Organism: Mallotus villosus; assembly: GCA_903064625.1. NCBI lineage: Eukaryota > Metazoa > Chordata > Actinopteri > Osmeriformes > Salangidae > Mallotus > Mallotus villosus. The sequence goes on from CAEFZP010000008.1 coordinate 360,712, forward strand.
CTATGCCAGTGTTCTCACGCTCCCTTCGGCTATTCATTATAATGTAGTACTCTCCTGTTTTTCTTCAGATTTCATGGTTGGAGGTGGTGGGGAGTGGGGGGGACAGAAACCAAACAGTACATGTACAAATACTATACGTATTCACATTTTCATAACAAGTAACCAAACTCAAAAAAGCTACTACTTCTGTAATTAAGTCCTTTTAAAGGCTTCATCAATCTGTGTGGTTAGAAGAGACTGAGTTAGTTTAATGTAGTCAATGTGAAAGTTGATCCAATGGTCCTCAACACATCTCAGTTGACACATTTTCAAGTTTGGGCAGACCAATGAACCAAGTGGCTTTGCCAAACGGGAATCTTGAGATTGTGTGTGTGTGTGTGTGTTCAATAAGAATCTAGGGATTGTGTGTGCATGTATGTGTACCTGTATGTATAGGAGCTGGTGTATGATTTTGAGGGAGATACATTTGGGGTTTACATGAAAATACAAATATCAGCTGGTAGATCAAAGAGGAATTTTACAACAAATCCCACACTGGACACTTCTTCCAAGGAAGTGTTTCTAAACTGGGTTAACCAGGTTTGTGGGTTCCATGTAACTCGAACTCCGAAGCACACGTCACCACACCACCCTCTCCACACCAGCGCCACCAGTTGAGAAACACACACACATGTGTAACGAGTATGTAACGAACGTGATCTTGCAAGTTCCGTCAGAGGTATCTGGCACTGTTCATTCCCAAACCGGGGAGATCGCTCCCACCGGGAGTCGAACTCGCCACCTCTGACTTCCCAAGCGCCATCACTACCAACTACGCCACAGAAAAGCTAGCTATTCAGTGACGCGGGTAGCTCATTACATACCTGAGGAGTGAGTTTCACTGATACACATCGGCTACATTCACCCCTCAAACTCACTCCGGCGGTTAGCAGGCGCTAACCTCGTGAGATCCGGGTCACGGCACCAATGTAACGAGTTTGTAACAAACGTGATCTTGCAAGTTCCGTCAGAGGTATCTGGCACTGTTCACTCCACACCGGGGAGATCGCTCCCACCGGGAGTCGAACTCGCCACCTCTGACTTCCCAAGCGCCATCACTACCAACTACGCCAAAGAAAAGCTAGCTATTCAGTGACGCGGGTGGCTCATTAGATACCTGAGGAGTGAGTTTCACCGATACACATCGGCTACACATGCATACTGGGGCACAGGCCCCTGTATCCTTTTTTTCTTTCAAGTTTGCTGTGCACAATACACTACTCGGCTATAGAAACTCCCCTTGCTTAACCCACTATACAAAAGTTCAGGGACGCAAGTTTGATATCAGCTTTGCCAGGGACATCAATAGTTAATGTGAGTGCACACATTGTTTTCGCATTTTTCGCAAATACTTAACTGTAACTTGCTGCTGATGGAATACATGTAAATATCAGTAAATTCAAGGCTCAGATAAAGATACGGGGCATGCATATAACACCCACTCACTGGTACCTCTTGTGATTCCAAGTTAAACAATGAGACACTTCTTCCAAGGAAGTGTTTCTCAACTGATCTACCCACTATTGGCCTGGGGGGGGGGTGTGGGGGGTAATCTGGTTGTGATTTTGATTGGTCGGTTGGTGGCATATAGCTGTATACATTTCATTAACTTTCATTAACAAAATAACAGTTTGATTTTTTGACGAAGCCAAAGCACACCACCCACCCGCTTCTAAAGGTATGGTTGGATATTTTCTGTGCATTTCAGCCTTATTACTGAACAAAATGGATACAGGTTACTATTGTAACTAATTAACTAATTAAATTCACTCTATTCTGGAAAGTTTCAGAATATTAACAGGACAGCTCTCAGCTAGATAATTTGTCTGATGTCTCAAATCAGGTAACATTTGCATGTCTGTTGGAATTTTAGTGCCATGTTTGCTAGATGTTAACTTGTGTTAGTAATTTTTCAATCTACCCTCTCTCTCTCTTTAAATAATCACACATGAAGAATTGCAAACTCCCTTAACAGTGGAGAACAAAAGCACATTGAGAAAAGGAAACCTTTTATTGAGGAATGTATGAAGAGGAATCATGTTGCATACAAAAAGGTATTTGTAATAGACATGGTTTAATCAAATGTATGTTTTACTCTATATTGTGTGTCATTGAAACATCAAGTCATGGTGAAAATGTTTCCACTTCCTGAGGTTCCTAACATTGCTTTGCTGGGATCTGGAGGAGGAGAGAGAGCAATGGTTGGACTTCTGGGATCACTCTATCAGATGGAGAAGGTGGATCTCCTGGACTCTATCCTCTATCTTTGTGGCGTGTCAGGTTCCACATGGTAACAGCACCCTGCATACAGTTAGAACCTGAAACATGGTTAATGGAGTATTGGGTCATGGCAATGAAGCTTTCAATATTTTATGTTATTAGTCCAATAGCAGCATGTCATGGAAATATAATCACAGGTCACATAACAGACTTATGTTTGTGCCTGTAGGTGCATGTCCAGTCTTTACAAGGAGTCTAACTGGTCTAACAAGATTGAAGAAGAGAAAAATAGAATTTCCCACAGGCTTGGGCATGATCATGTGAGCATCTTCGCAAGAGGAGAAAGAAATGCTGAAATATTATCGCTCCATGATCTCTTCAACTTGACTGATGTCTGGGCTGCACTTGTTGTGCCTGAGATAGTTAAAGAAGTAAGTACATGTTTCCCCTAAGAAACAAAATATGTGATCAATAGATCTCAAACTTACATTTGTTAACCAGTTCAGCACAAATAATTTCAACTTAATCAAAGAACCTAGTTCAATATAGCATGTTTTAGCATGTTTAATGTTTCTTTTGGATGTCAGGCATAACTTTGTTTCTCCCACAGATTGATGAGAACACTCTCTCCAGCCATAGGGAGGGCCACTGCGAGGACCCCTATCCCATCTATACCATCATCGACCAGGATAGCAAATATGCAAAACTGGATGAGAAAGGTATCCTTATTCTTGAACAGTATTCGTGTGTGGAATTATTTAATGTGGAGCAAAAGAAGGGAAATCAGATGGGAGTTGTGTTGTAATCTTGTATGCCTGACACTCTTTCTCAATAGACCGCTGGTTTGAGCTGACTCCTCATGAAGCTGGGTATTCCATAACGGGGGCCTTTGTCGATACCACCAGATTTGGGAGTCAATTTGACAAGGGTGAACTGACAATGAGTCAACCAGAAAGGGATATGTTGTATATTCAAGGTAAATTACATAATTCTTTGAAAGGTAGCCACATTTTGAATGCATCCACACATAACACTGGATCTTTAGGCCTACTGCAATGTTCATGTTGCTGTCAATATTTTTCTGGTGGTGGTCTTCTTTAGGTGTTTGCGGAAGTGCTATTGCTGACAGGGAAGTAATACTGGAAGAATTGAAGAAGTTGATAGAAGGTACTCGCCCATAAATGTACTCACATGTACTAACACGTGGCAAAAGTCAAAGGCCTGAATTTCTTGTTATGTGCCTATCATTGTGCTTGTGTTTGTACCATTCGCAAAACTGGTCTGCTTAGTGCACATTAGGAAAACACCACCAAGTAAAACAACACTTACCTTTTTTCTGTTTGTAGGAGAGAGAAGCAGGCTGAAGAAGACTGACAGCCGAGGGCCTTTGGTGCTCCAGAAGATGGTAGAACTGCACCTCTGTATTTACAGAGAGGAAGACTACACTAAACTGTGTACTGAGCTGAATTCACTACTCAAGGGTACTGTCTGAAAGAATCATCCCTATCAGGGCTAGCCCGACCAAATAAACAAACTAAACATTTGTTTAGGGCCCCGCGAATGGTTAAGGCCCCCCCCCCAAAAAAAAATCTATTGTAAAAAATTAAATGTTGGCCAATCAAAAGGGCCCCATATACTATTTTGGTTTAGGGCCCCCAAAACCCTAGGGCCAGCCCTGATCACTCTCCACAAGTATGTTCAAGGGATAGTGCCATATTAAAAATTCACCCCATGGTTTGTGAGATAGTCAATGGTGCCTAATATCAAGATAATAACAACTACTAGCCCCTCAAGTTGGATTTGTTATTTTGTTATTATCAACTAATATTTTGCTGCTCATGTTCCATTGGTTCAGTTTTAAATCAGATGTTGGGAGGATTTGAAAATCAAGAAAACAAGGCAAATGTGCCTGGAACATGGAAACATCTAGTTTATTTAATTACAAGTCAGATGGTACTGATTTAATGTAAGGCAGCCATTTTACCACCTAAATGCACTATCCAACAACAGGGAAGTTTAAGTTTGTGTTATCATTCACAGAGACGACTGCGGAGACTGAATTCTGGAGAACAGAACTTTCTAAGCAAGAACTGCTCGACCATACCCGCCATGTGTGTGAGTCCATCTTTGGCTGGTTCCCTGACCTGATCGAAGGTAAGTTGGTTGGGTTTGATATGAATCACTGTTTGTACCTGTCATGGAATGTTATCACATCATCAACACTCATTTATTTGCTATCTGCCATGATTTAACTATTAATATTCTCTTGATTTTTTTGGTGTCATTTGTATGTTATAGAAATATGGAGGGCTATTGTAAAAGCCATATTAACAGTCGTGGAGCACTTCTTGGAAAAGTGTTGGATTTGGGGAACCCAGTATAACTTTCTGCACAATATACCACATGACACAGGTGAATTCAGATTTTAAAGTAACCTGTGCAGTCTGATAAGATTGTTAAAATGTCCAATACCATATCAATATAAAGTTATCTTATAGTTGTTATGTTACAAGTTCAACTGTGAATGACTCTATCAAGACATGTTTAAGTCATCAACTCTTAGAACGTGACTACTGTATATGCTGCACTTACTAATGGTACATTGCTTTGATTAAAAGTGGCTGCTAAATGGATAAATGTAAATTACAAAGTTACATGCATCACATGTTCTGGTCTAATTTTCAGCTCCAGATGTTGCTCCACAAATTCTGACTGAAAACATCAGACATTTTGAGGATGCTGGTTTGCTGCTGAATTCTCCATATTTCTGTGTTCTGAGGCCTGAGAGACAAATAGATCTCATCATCTCCCTTGACTTCAGTGCAGGAGACCCAATGGAGGTAGTTAGATATATTTACAAATGTACATACAGTACTGATCACTTTAGCTGTCCTCAACTTTCACAAAGCAAGGATATTCATTATTTGTCATTCATTCATTTTACTTTAACATTCCTGATTACTTCTGTCTTTCAGACAGTTTTGGAGGCACACAAAATATGTAAGAAGATGAATATTCCATTTCCATCTGTTGTTGTGACTCCTGAGGACGCAGAAACTCCAAATGACTTTTACGTCTTCAAGGCGTCAACACTCCAACTGTGATCCACATGCCATTGCTCAACACTGAGAACTGTAAAGGTAAGACGTTAGTGTACATATTGTTAATGCATCACAAATAATATTAACGTCCAATAATTAATTTGGCCCATAAGGTAATTGCAATTAGCCTAATTCTTATGCTGCATATAGTACAACTTTTCAAGGATTACATTCCAACACATTCAGCTTTATTTTTATATAGAGGACTTGAGTAAAATGCGCAAGAAATACACAACATTCCAAGGAGCTTACAGTCCAGAGATGATTACTGAGCTGATGGAGCTGGCTGGCAAGAACATCACCAATAACAAGGAAAGATTGCTGAAGGAGATTGAAAAGGTCTCGAAGTGAACAACTCATGACATGTCATCACAACAGAGATAATCAGGTCTTCAATGATCTTTGTCATGACATGGCCAAATAACAGAATCTCATTCACTTAATGAAAGAGTTGGAACGTTTTTACAGTTTCGTTTTATCTTTTTTTCAACATATTGGTACAGAAATTATAAACTCCTAATGATTTTAAATGTTTCGTTTTATTCTTCAACCTTTGTTCTTCAACATCACAATTGGTATGGAAATGATGTACTGTTAATGATTTTGATATGTACTGCAGTATGCAGGTTCTTACTGTCTGTTTTTGCTTAGCTTTCTCACAATGTCTCTGACAGGTTCTCTTGCAGTTATGTGGAATGTGGGTTTTATGACTTCAAGTATTTTTACCAATACAGGAGTATACACTCCTCTGTGAAACTGACATATAGGATTTATATGTAAAAGACAAATTATCCTTCATTACTGTCTTGACAAAGATTATAAAGGGAATGTTTAGAAAATGCACACCTGTTTGTTAAAATAACACTGACCCTTTTTGACTCCCATTAAACGACTAAACGACCAATAAACACTTCACTGTCGGTGCTTGGATTCCCCAATAAAATATTAGTATGACATTTCACTGAAGCAATAACAAGAATGTAACAATAATGGTACATGAATCTAAAGCTGTGATAAGCAGCCATAAAGGTTATTTAAATGTGGACTCACTTTGCAGGTTCTGAGTCCTGTTTGACAAATTCACACACTTGGCTGGTCTTCTCCATCTGCTGCTTGAGATTGGTAACCTCTGCAGTCCAAGACTCTGTTTCCGTTTTGAAGGCAGCTGAACACCAAAAGAGTTGCGGGAATTTAATGTGTATGTCTTGTCTCCTTTTACATTAACTAGTCAGACATATGCAGACCTAAACACAGAATCAAAAAAGACTAGCATTCATGTTTACCACAAGGTGGCAATACTGACCAATCTCACGTTGGACAACTTCAAGATCCTTTTGCTCCTTCTCTATTGTTAACAGTTCTTCTGCCCTTTTAGTCTGAAAGTCAAAACATCAGCAGGTAAAATATGAAATATATTGTGTGTGAGCCACTCTCACAAATCAGACTTATGAATAAATCCAAAGTCTTAGGGGAACGTACAGATCCTGTGCATTGGGGTGTCCATGGGCTCCAACAGCGGCTACTCCCTGAACCCGGCCAGGGACTTGGGGCCCCGTCTCTTCACTTATTTCGCTGGCTGGGTCGAAGAGGTGTTCAGGTCAGACAAACACTCACAGACTCCCCTCTCTCTTTCTCCTTTTCTCTCAAAGGGGTATGGAAGACACTGACTCACTCTACTGTAATGCTCCCTGTTTGTCCCTCCCAGTGCCGGAGATGGGTGGTGGTGGGTGCCTCTGGTGGCCACTAATGTCGGTGCCCTGGTGGGTACACTCATCTACGTGCTCATGATCGAGGTCCACCATCTAGAGCCGGGGCCCTCTTCTGAACCTTCTGGCCTAGATCTGAACGCTGAGGGCAAGCACGTTGTGAAGTTGGAGGGAGAACCAGACCTAAAATACTACCCAAAGGAGTTGCATTGTGGGATGGCAATGTAAAGGAAAAAAGCATTGGGATCAGTCGTCCCCAAGAACATGTTGTGGCTCCTCCCATTCATAGACCTTGAAGGGAATAAGACTGATTACAAAAGCACTGTAAATAGGTGTAAATAGTGTGACAAGTTACTAGTCTATCGTTTATTTCTATAAATTATTACTGAAATAACCCATGTTCATTTTCAGACATTTATTTTAAAACGACACAAAAAGTGTATGGCATTTTCATCAAGCAGACCACAACCATAGAAAATTAAAAGGACACACATGGATTCACTATTATATAAATATGATATTAGGTGATAAAAAAAAACAAAAAACAGAACAACATCCATACAAACAGGCCTCCTTCACAAGACCATAAAGGTCGTAATGAAACAAATCGGAAATGAAACTGGAGGACAGCAAGCACTGATTCTGTATATTACAAAAAGAATCATATCAAAGAGATATATGTTTGTTTTCATACACATTATTGAAAGACACTATGCCAGTGTTCTCACGCTCCCTTCGGCCATTCATTATAATGTAGTACTCTCCTGTTTTTCTTCAGATTTCATGGTTGGTGGTGGTGGGGAGTGGGGGGGGGGCAGAAACCAAACAGTACATGTACAAATACTATACGTATTCACATTTTCATAACAAGTAACCAAACTCAGAAAAGCTTTTCTTTTTGTGTGTACTGTATATGTATTTACATCGCAACGTACAGGTTGTGCACTAATGGCAAGACTCCGTATTTCTCTTGTTCTAGCTTCACTGTAGACAACACCACCACTCACACCACACGGGCTACAACAACTGTGTGTAACCTCCACTCCTACCCAAAAGTTCAAACAACAGAGATGGAACCGCTTTTAACCAGGCGATAGCGCTTCATCTTACGATGAAACTGGCAGCAAAGGAAAGCACAAATACCAACAACAACGTGTTTCATATAAATAAATATTACAAAGTCAATATTAATTAAAATCAGTGTTTAAAATTCCCCTATTACTCCCTTTCTTGCTTCAGGTGCCTCTAAGCTTTATCTGACACTGATTTGAGAATGGAACAGTTTTTCACTGCCTTTTTATAACAAAGATGGCCGACAGCTTAGGGACCAGTGGGAGTGCTTCTTTATACAGTGGCTCTGGGAGGATGTCAGGGTGAAGAGTTATAGCAATACTGTACGCCTTCAGGACGCAACTGTTCAGCCGACGAATCCGTATGAAAAAGGTATGGACGATGCTGCGTACAAAAATGTTGGTGAATGTAATACAGAGAACGGTACGAAATGTAGAAAAGAAGTTGGCTTCATGTGGAAAGAAACGAAGGTGCAGACAAAGCAAATGAGCGGTGTGGTGGTGAAAGATGACAAGACGAGACCCACAGTCTGATTGGGCGTCAACGCCTCACTTCCTGGTCATGTGGTCAGACGCGTTCCCTCAGAGGCCCATCTTGTTACGTTTAGTTATACGATCCGTATAATGATCGACATGCAGTCAGATTCACAGAGTGTTAAATATAAAAACATCGAGCTTAGAGGTGGCTCCAGACAGCATGGGAGGGGGGGAGGGATCCAGACAGTTTGGTTCTCGTCAGTCACTCACCCTACTGGGGCTTGTCAGTCTTGTGGGAGGTGATGAAAGCCATGCCGTGGGTCCTAAAGTGTGTGTTGAGGTCCGAGGCCTTGTCGAAGCGCCTGCCACAGACCTTGCAGCTCATGCTGCCCTCCCCGTCCTCACCTTGCTGGGAGGAGGGGGAGGAGGGCGAGCCCTGAGGGGAGCCCTGGGTGCGGGCGGTGCCGCGCTCAGCGTCGCCCTGGGGGTCCCGTACGCGGTGCGTGATGAAGCGGTGGCGCCCGAGGGATCCCGCCGAGGCGAAGCACACCCCGCACTGCAGGCACTGGTAGGAGGCGGCGTCGGCGCGGTGCTGGGGGATGTGCTGCTGGAACTCGGCGCCGTCCTCCGTGGTGAAGCCGCACGGCACACAGCGGAACACGTTGTCGTCTTCCTCGGGATCTGGAGCTGCCGTCGCCACCGAGCCCCGCGTCCTCTTGGCCGGGCCCTCCTCGCCAGCGTCTTCCGGGGCCTCGCGGCCTTCGTCCTCCCCGCTTGGCCTCGCGCCCGGGGGGCCGCCCTCGCCATCTAGTTCCGAGGAGCTACCGGGCCCTTCTCCTGGGGCGGAACGTTTTCTGGTCTGGGGGCCCTGGAAATGGGGGATTATAAATACAGAGTTTAATACACGTGATCGCTAAATGCCAGTGGGTGAGGGTGGACATTAGAGCTCTTCCTGCTTGAGACTAACACTAAACTAGAGGCTGACCTGTCCATCTGCTGCTCTCACCCCATGGTGGACCCGGATATGCTTGTCCAGTAGGAACCGACTGCTGAAGGTCCGCTTTCCCTCAGTGCAATATCTGCAAACACACGCACATATATACATATATAAATACACGTGTAATAGTTGTACTTGCTACAGCTTCAAATATATGTAAAGAAATATATATAGAGAGATTTAGAAATGTTTTAGGGCAATGGACTCACTGGCAGTGGAAGACTCTCTTGTTGCCCTCGTGAATCACACGTATGTGTCTCCTTAGGCTGGACGAGGTGCTGAACGAGCCTTCGCATATATGACATGGGAACTGCACACACACACAAAAAGAAGAATGAACGAATGCATATATTATGAGACGTCTTCTGGAAGTGTGTGGATCAGTGCCTGTGTATGTGTGTGTGTGTGTGTGTGTGTGTGTGTGTGTGTGTGTGTGTGTGTGGGTGTGTGGGGGAGTTTTCCAGCCACCTGTTTGTGTGGTGTGTGTGTGTGTCTGGTGTGTGTGGGTGTGTGAGTGTGTCTGGTGTGTGTGGGTGTGTGAGTGTGTCTGGTGTGTGTGGTGTGTGAGTGTGTCTGGTGTGTGTGAGTGTTCCAGCTACCTTGCCGTGCTCTGTCTTGATGTGACTGATGTAGTCCTCCCTGTCAGCGAAGCTCTTCTGACACTGCTGGCAGTTCCTCTCTCCTACATGGCTGCCCACATCCATGGTGCTGGGCTGACTCCCAGGAGCCTCGTAGTCCTCGTCCGCGTCGTCATCCCCTTCCTCCTCCTCTTCCTCCTCCTCCTCCTCCTCCTGGTCCCGGCCCCAGTCCTCTCCGTCCGAGTTGTCCGTTTTTGCAGTAGGCTTCGATTTGGGGAGGGAGGGGGCCAGGGTGTTGGTGGAGGGCGTGGCAGGGGCATCTGATTGGCCTTCCTGTTTGACTGACAGGCCTCTGTGGGCAGTCTGGCCAGTAATAACATCGAAACCATAAGGAGAATGACAAACACAAGGAACTTAGAACACAAAAACGTTACTGTTATAGAACCACATTCACCGTTAACATAAAAAACTAACCTTAATGTGCTCCATCATGGAACCCTTCTGGGCGTAGAGTTTGGTGCAGTCAGGGCACTTAAACACATGGACTTTCTGCTTGGCCAGGTGAGTATCAAAGTGCATGTAGAGCAAGGGCTTCTGAGTGAAGACTGTGTCACACATCACACACTTGTAGATCATTCTGCAAAGAGAAGGAATAGAAAACAATGATTTAAGAAAAAGCGAAATATATCAAATGAAAAAACATCAGTAAAATACATGTCCATGCTCTTCTTGAAAACAAATTCATAAATGTATCAAACCATGACAAATTCAAATCCTCGAAAAGTATATTTCCATAGGCTAGGCTCTTGGACACATACTTGGCCTGTCCCCCTGTGAGGGTTGGGTGCTGGGTGCTGATATGGCCCTGGGCGCTGGGGGCCGACTTAAAAGCCATGGGGCAGCTGGGGCACTTGTGGAAGACCTCGCAGTGGGCCGTCTGGATGTGGGACTTGATGGAGTTCAGGCCCCCAAACACCACCTGACAGCTAGAGCACCTGCACACAGGAACAACACAACGGATGATCACACACAATCACACATCTCATCAAACATAGTGACGTGGAGTGTGAAGTTATTTGAAGGTGTGTTTTGCACAGTGACTGCAGGATATTACGGATGGGGTTTGGTCATTGTGATGTTCCATCGCGAGGTATGGGTCTGGTCTGGTGTGTGTGTGGCGGCGCTCTGTACCTGTAGCCGATGCGTCTGGCGAAGTGCAGACAGGCCTCCTGCAGGTGGGTCTGGAAGCTGGCCTGCCTGGCGATGCCTCCACACTCCGGGCAGACGTGGGGAGCGCGGTGCTTGTGGATCCTCTGGTGGGCTGACACGCTGCAGGAGTTGGGCAGCATCATCGGGGGGGAACACAGGGTGCAGGTCTGGGATGGAGGAGGAGGAGGGGGGGACACAGTCGTAAGGTAGAGCTCTCCAGCGTCAGGTGTGGATTTATGATGCTCTAGCATCCCATCTGAAGACAGTAGATCCTCCAATATCACAAGCAGGTCTATCATCGTGACTCACCGAGTTGGGCGTGGCCCTGATCTGCTGGAAGTGGGCGACGAGCTCGGCCTTCCCGGAGAACTGGGTCTGGCATTCGGGGCATTTGAAGTTCTGGTACTGCAGCACCTCCCCCTTCTTGCAGGGCAGGGGCATCAGGGCCTGGGGGCTCTGGGGCGCTCTGCGCATGGGCCTGGGCTGGGCGGAGGCCGGGGAGGGGGCATCCTTCATCGGGCTGCAGCCCGCCGACGCGGCAGCACCAGCAGAGGCGGAGGGCGACGGGACTGGAGGAGAGGGGATTGAAGAGGAGAGCATGCCTGGTCAAACAAGGAGATGGACAGTGGAGAAGATGGAGCTAAATCCTAGGTGAATAATGTGGTCTTTGTATATTTTTGCACACATTCTTAACATGAATACACACAATGTGGCGAAAGAGAAAACCCGACACTTCCTGGAAACCACGCTCACCGATGGGTGTCGTGTCCTGCTGACCAATCATCTGCTCCACAGTGACGGGCCTCATGACCAGGTGAGAGCACTGCATGACCAGGCCTCTCTCCTTGTGTTCGCGGGCGTGCAGCAGTAGGCTACACTTGTTGAAGAAGGCCAGCCTCTTGGCGCAATGGTTGCACGTCACCTCGATCCTCAGCGAGCGCCGATCGTAGTGGCGGGCAAGGCTACGCTCCAGGGCGAAAGCATCGCCGCACTCCAGGCAGCGGTACCCGGTGGCGGGCAGCGGGAGCCCCCACTCTGGGGGCGGAAGGGCCGAGAGGTCGGGCTTGTAGCTGGGCAGCAGGTTCTTGCTGTTGAGGATCTTGTTGAAAGCCTCCACCAAACTGGACTGGCTGCGGGAGATGACAGCACCTGTGCTGTTGACGATGGAGGCCGGCTTGCTGGGCTGGTGCGTTCCGGCTAGGACATTGGCACCGGCTCCGTTAGCAGTCTTGGCGCCAGTTGGACGGACACTGATCCCACCGCCGGCGACAGAGAACTTAGGAGAGCAGGCTACAGATGGCGTGGCGGGCAGAGCAGCCGATTTAGTGATGCTGACCGCCGTGGCAGACACCTTTGCCTTGTCTGAAGCGGCGGCCATCTTGTTCTGAACCTTGGTCGCAGCTGCTAGCATGACACTGCTGGCAGCGAGAGTGGACACAGGCAGAGCGTTAAGAGCTTTCACTTTCTGTTGCTGAGGTGTTTCCGTGCGAACGGCCGAAGCCTCCACTTTGCGCGCCTTGTTGGCTGGGACCTTACGTCCACCTTGTTGGGCCTTGCTGGGGTCCAGACTCTTGCCTGCTGCAGCACCACCCTTGGGGGCCACCCTGGTAACAGTTCTGGTGATCCCCCCGGTGGAGGTTTTGATGGTCTTTATCCGCACTTTGAGGGGCCGGGACGGAGCGCCTGGTGCTGCAGGGGTTGGGGCACTCCCCTCAGTGGTAAGGGGTTTAGGTTTGCCGTCATCCACCTCCATCTTTTCGTCTTCTTTTCTAGCACCTTCAGCTTTCCCCGTGTCTGCCTTGTTCTCGACCACCTTTTCCACTCCATTCCCAACCTCCATCTCTTCTTCTTCCTCCTTGGGTTCTCTTAGGTCTGAAGGCGGTGGTGTGGAGGCCACGGCAGGGCTGGAGCATCTCTTGGACATCCCTGGTGCAGTTGATTTGGGCATCTCGGGCTCTGGACTCTCGGGCGAATCCCTCTCTTCAATGACATGTTCCGGGTGTCTGTCTTCCTGGGGTGGACTCTTGGTGGAACCAGGCTGTGGGGTGGAGTTCAAGCTGGCCCCAGAGGGTGTGTCCCCGGGCTTGGGGTGAGCTGACAAGGAGACCGAGGGCTGGGTCGATACTGGGTCTGAGCTGGAGGCAGGGGACCTGAATCGTCGGGTCAGTTTGGGAGGGGTGCAGGTAGGAGAGGCAGGGCCCTCTTGGATCACCAGCGGGCCTCCAAGGTCTGGGTCCGAGTCGTCCTCCTCTTCAGAGTCCCGGGGGCGGAATCCTGCAGGGGTGGCTTTGGGAGTGCCGTTCAATGCCGTGAGAGAGGAGAGTGCAGAGGGAGGTGGAAGTAGAGGTTTGGAAGGAGGGAAGAAAGGAGACGACAGTCCTCCCGGGATGAGAGGAGAAGACACAACAGTTGAAGATGAAGATAAAGAGGCTTTGACCTCTTCGACCATATCTTGGCCTGCATCTTGATGGTTGTGTTGTTGCTGATGCTGCTGCTGGAGGAGCTGCATCTTCCTTGCTCTACCTACAGGGTCTCCGGACCCCTGCGCTATTAGAGGCTTCAGTCTGTTAAAAATGCTGCCACCCTGTTTAGCGGATTTATTTGACCCAGCACTGATTCCTCCTCCCTCTGAAGCCGTCTTTGAAGTGTTCACGGACCATGGCTCTCCATTGGATTGGGACTGGGATAGAGGCATGGATGCAGAGACCCCAGACGCACCAAACCCATTGTGATTCAGTGGTTCTGATTCAGCCATGCCTGAGGCACAGGCACCCAGCCTAGGACCGGAAGATCCATCAATCGGGTCCTGGTCTGTGTCTCCATCTCCACCATCGAGGGTCTCAGGACGAACTCTGTTTTTCACAATAACGCTGACAATGGATGTGTCTGTCTGAGGGTCTGGGGGGCTGGGTGGTCTGAGGGAGGGTCCAACACCCACCCCACCATCTGGCTTGCCCAGAGAAGCTCCCCCCGGCCCATGTGGCCCTTCAGCATCATCAGGAGCGGACTCGATGGCCTCTTTAGCATCGATGTCTGGGATGTCAAACGCTGCCAACAGGTCATCAAAATCTGGGGTCTTCATGTCCCCCATAACGGGACTGAATCCTGCAAAATAGGGCGCAGAAATTTTTTTTTAAATATATTGCATTGTTTATCAATGCACCAGTATCATGCACTTAACCTTATAAAAAAAGCTAAAGTAGGCAGATGAAAAACACGAAAAAGATATCCTGAGCGTAGGGTTAGTTTACGATTTCAGGGTATTACACTTGCAGTAAACAGCTCAATGTTATTCTTTACATGACACTGACAGCTAGCAAACGATTAGCACTAGCTAGCTAGCCAGCTCCAGCTCAGACCGCCGTCTTGGCAACCATTTATGCCAACAACTAGCTAACGTTCGCTAGCCGGAGGTTAGCGTAGTAGCGTCTGCTAGGCTAGCTAGTTAGCCACCTCTTGTTCAGATTGCTAACTACTTGCTAGCAAATATATTGGGCACTAGTAGTTAATACAATACAACTTGCATGATTTTAGAAAACGTAGATCAAATTGCAACGGTTATTTGAAAATGCATACTTAAACAGCACTAACGTCTCAAAGCTGCGAGTTTATTAAGCTTCCCCTCCATCATCATCACATTGAGCCAGACACACAGGCTAGCTGGCCGCTCAGCCAAGCCAAGCAAGCGAGGGGTCATTTAACGGAGGCCATAATTGCTTGCACTCAAAACGATGTACTTATACATTATTTTAGAATATTGGCAATGCAATAATAGTTTGGGCCATGTTATTGCATAGGACTATGGATGGGGTCATAGTCAGTCGTTTTTTTATCCCCTATATTTTGATTGTTTACCTGGATCCGAGATTCCCGACTATCCTCCTTGCTTCAACAGAAAAACCTTTACTTCCCGTCACATGATGAAAATAGGTCCTATCACATTATTGAATCAAAAGGAATTTTATTGTACGTGCAACCGCAAAGCATGCAATCGCCTATTCATAAATAATGATCAATTTCTCAGATTAAATTGCTCAGTTTGTACGTCTAATGTCATCATTCGCCATCCTTTTGTGCTAATAAAATGGTCCCCTCTGCAGATATATTCCACACACTAACATCAGAAGGGCTGAAGGTGACAGAGCCATGAATGAAACACACATGCCAGAAACCAATATTTTTATTGCAATAGAAAAACAACCATGTAAATAAGAGGACTTAGATTTACAATCTTGGGGACCTGTCATCATATACCCAGTTCACAAGATGAATCTGTCAATCAGTAAATATAAACATGGGATGATATAGGGGAGAAATAGAACTCCATCTTGTTGCTTTATTACAAATGATGCTACGGAAATCCAATACATCAAGCCAGTATTATCCCTGTCTCACATTGCTGTCTTGAATCAGTCCATGGACTTAATACCAACAGATCAAATCAATCAATAAATCAACAAACAGAGGCAGTTGATAAAGAAAAAAGTACAATTGTCTGTTTAGGAAATTCTGTTTATGGTTTTTATATATCATGCAGGGGTGTGTGGCAGGTAAGAAGTCCCAGTTTCTGTCTATGGCTGTCTACTATATATGCACGCCAGTCTATTATTTATATTGTTTCCATAAGTATCTATCTGTACCCTGGCTTATTTCTTTTTCTCTTCGTCCTTCTTGCTGTCTGGCTTGTTACCAGTCTGGGAAGCCAGAGAGCCCATGGCATTGCGGATGGCCTCATTGTTGGGGTCGACCCCCGGCAGGTTCTCCAGCACGCTCTGGAGGAACTCTGGATCCTGCATGACATCATAGTCATCCTCCTCCTGATAAAGGGCAACAGGGCAGGGTCATAAGCAAGGCATGGGCAAGGCACTTCACCCTGCTTGCCTCGGGGAGAATGTCCCTGTACTTTCTGTAAGTCGCTCTGGATAAGAGCGTCTGCTAAATGACTACAAGTAAATGGAGAGTTGCAGGATATAACAGATGGTATCCAGTAGTACACAGTGGTAGTATTAGCAGTGAGACGGAAGTCAATCCCACTTTGAGCCCAGCTCACAGTATTGGCTCCAATATGTAATGTATTCTGTCATGAATGACCAATTGAATGAACATACTTTAGCTGACTCTGCAGTGTCCATGGAGGCTCCTGTCTCCATAGCATCTCCATACTCTGATAACAAGGTATGGGAAAGGGGATAGACAAGCATTTGAGACAAAAACATTTCACTATAATGTGTTGGAATGAGTGTGGGTGATGATACAACGAATCTCACCTCCTCCAGCCAAGGACATCTGCATGGCATAGGCGATCTGCTCGTCCTCAGTCATGCTGCTGAAGTCGGGCAGTGCTGCTGCCGGTGCTGCCTCCGGCTGAGACACTGACATCTTCAGCAAAGCCTCCTCAGATTCTGACACATAACAAACGGATGTTAGTGACCGCTGTGATCACAATTCTCTCATTCTAAACCGTACACCCTTTGCAAATACAGATTTGAACCAAACAGTAAAATGCCATTCTTATTACCATCTTGAGTGGGAGTGGGTGCGCCAGCCTCGGTGGCAGAGGCAGCAGTCACCCTTCTAGCCTCCTCCTCTTGCCTCTGTCTCTGCTCCTCCATGGACACACGCAGGGCCTGAAAGATGGAAGACAAGGCGACAAGCGAAGATAAGTACTGCTTCGATTCATCTGGGCGTAAGACATGCGGCTCCACCACAGGACTGGTGTCTAATTAAGTCCGAGGAACTGTCTGTCAAGAGTCTAGTTACCAGTGCGAGCTCGGGGTCTGCGCTGGGGTCTACACCAAACTCAAAATCGCTAGCGCCCAGGCCCATCATGGAGCCACCCTCTCCGGCCAGGATGGGGGAGGAGAGCAGGGCGTCGGCCAGGCTGGGCCCTGGGGGAACGGTCACCAGGTGGGAACCAGTCCCCTCATTCCCATTCAGAGTTTTTATGAAGGCAGTCAGCTTCTCTGTGTTTAGCTCCTATCAAGAGAATGGGATGAGGTAGGAATGTATGATGAGAGGAAGGGGAGAAAGAGAAAGATGAGGGAGTTCAATCACTTTGCAATTAACCTGGTGTCCATGATTATTATTTTGAACTCCACCTACTAATTTAATTCCCAAACTTTTTGATAATGAAAAATGCTAGCATAAAAAAAACACCTCACCTCTTCTCCCAAAATTGATGATGTCCACATTCACCTTCTCCTTTTTCAAACGCTTGGCCAATTTAACAAGCTGTGGGGGGCGTCAGATTGGGACGAGAAAAGCGTGAGAGAGCAGTAACCATGGTGATGAATCACATGTATATTGCTGAAAACACTCTCTACCTTGGACAGAGAGTGTTGGCTTGGGCCAGTATGAAATGTACAAAGCATCAATTGTTCAAAATACAACATACATCCTTTTCACTGTCTTCAACGGGGCTTCCCACAAACGCAATGATCCTCATCTTGTGGTTCTTCCCCTGTCTGTGCTTAAGAGCAAGCTACACAAACAGAAAAACATTCACAGCATGAACAGACATTCATGAACATCCACATTTCGGTCATCTTGAAACACTACGAGGATGTTGCTGCCTGAAAGGCTAAGGTCACTCACATGGGCCACTCTGATGCCAATGCAGAAGCAGATATCACCACGGGGCTGGACAGAATGCAGCTTGGACAGGATGCGGCCTGCATCCGGTGTCAGTGTAGAAAGAACCTCACAGTTACTGCAATCAAGCATAAAAAGTCAAACACACCAGCGTTAAAAAATGTCCTGTCTCTCTGACATTATTGCCAGCATCTAAACCGAAACTCAACCCAAAGTGCATTGGCTCTAACTAAGGCAAATACAAGCTTACTTGGCCATTGTGATAAGGCCAACGGTGTTCTCGGGGTTGCTGCGCGTTTTGGAGTGGCAGACAATGTTGACAGCATCTTGCTGTGCCTGTAGTCTGGTGGGTAGGAAGTCTCCATTTCGCATGTACTCACTATTGTCCACGCTGAGCAAATGAAAATACGACAAAGTTTCAGTCAATAGATACATTGCCAACAGTACTGCATCTCACTCATTACCAACCATTGTGCTATTGACATACCCTTGTGAACAGCAACTAAGATGAATTCAAATGTAGCTGTCTGGTGATTTATACAGTGTATGTAGCTAGCTATACACGCCAACAACGTTCGCATGATGGCGACTTGAGTTGATGACCGCTACTACTGTACGAAGCTAGCAATAGTCCCCAGCCCGTGAGCTTGCAAAATATTTAGGGTGAAAACCCTAAATGAAATGAAAATATGAAACTAACAAGCAATCACACTAGTTACGTTGCCTTAAAGTTTTGACAAATGGTGTCCCTGGTGACAAATGGTGTTAACTGTGACAACGATAATGACTCAGCCAACTGGTGCTATCTTGCTAGCTAAGCTACTAGCCTGTGCTGGTGAAATGTTCTCTACCCCTTGATATATCTTCCCCACACGGCTATTAGCTTGATTTAAACACTAGGAACAATAGTACAACATCAATAGAAGTTTAATCTATTTAAATATGCGTGAAGTAATTTACGAAGATACACAAATAAAATGTATTTTCCGTCTCTCTTACCACACCATGGTACTTTCTAGCCCCATTTTGAAAACTTTCTGTTATCGATGACGAAATTAATAACAACGCATTCAATTGGTCGAGAGGTTGCTATCTGAGCATCAAGCGCTTGCATTTAGCGATATATACAGACAACAAAAATCAGTTTTTAGGTCCATAATTTGTTTGTTCTTTGGTTTTAATTAAGAACTCCGGCAAGAATACAATACTACAAAATGCATGTAAAAAGAAACTCAGGCAATTCACACAATATGAAAAAACATTTGTGCCATCTTAAGTTAAAAAGGACATTTGAGTAGAAAAGAAACTGGAATATATTACAGATGTAAAGATCTGTATAAAAACAGTAGGGCATTTAAAAAATAATAATAATAATTTAAGTTTATACGTTGCATGTTAGTTCCTGTTTTATCAAGGTAAATGCAATCTGTCTCCAATCTTATTTATCTCAATATGCAATCTATTAAGTAGCTTTATAATAAAAACACCTAAAGCTAGAGGAAGACAATAAATAACATAAAAATTATGATAATAAATATGTATTAATGAGTAAATAGGATTATTTACAGACAGTTTGAGTTACTACGTCTGCAGTTAATAAAGTAATAGCTCGCTTATTAGGTCTCATATTGGGACAGAGAACAGCTAGAAGTCTGAAAAAAATACATCATAACCTATATTCCCTCTATAGCACAGAATGAAAGGATATAAATCTAATTCTGTTCAATTTCAGAATGGTTCAAGAGAATATAGGGCATATTAAAAAAGAGTGGTTACAGAGAAAATTACATTACATATTTCATTTTGCCTGGTGTGTGGGTGCACTCTATCATATAGTTTAATCGCATAGTTAAACTTTGATATCACGCTCAGGGTTGAGCTCTACTAACTACCTAAGAAATAACTTTGTATGCATCAGAGAAGTAATGTGTCTGACTGCACACAATTCAACACTATTTGAATGAGAAAATACACCAGTTAATACTATGAGCATAAAACCCTGTGTATTGTGGGCGAACAACAGGAGTTTTGAACAAAATGTTCTTTAAGCACGTTAAGAGTCTGAATCAGGAACTCAAACTTCATGATTCTTAGTAGGTCACTTTTGGTCTCACTGTAAATGTCTTTCCATATCTCCACTTCAGACAACTATCACCACTGTCAAGAAAGTAGTGAGGAAAATATAAGATGATCTTTTTAGTTCAGTAAGGCTGATAACTTGTTTTTGAGGAATATGCAGTGGGCACAGGCACTGTACTTAAGGATTATTGTAAGGTTGATTTCCCTGAATATTTACCTACTGTAAAGGTATGGGAAAGGTTTTGGTCAGGAAGTTACATCTAAGAGTTCACAACAGCATCGATGGGAAGTATGTAGCTTGGTCAGTATGTAAACTCAGACCTGCCAACTGGTATATTACAGTCCAACAACACTGTAAAATGTCTACAAAACACTATACATTCCAGCAATGTTTACAATCACAGTGTTCAAGGGTATCCATGTATGACTAGATAAATGTCTAAGAACTACTGTACTTTTCACTTAGTGTCCTTGCATCATACAGCACAGGAACAATTCATTATCTAGCATTGTAATGATAGTACAGGCAAGATCAACATGGAAAGTATGCAGCATTCCAGTTCATCGGCAGCAGGAATGAATCTCTGAAAGAGGAGAAAGGATGATCGGTTTTTAGGCTTTTGATTACTTTTACTGTTTGGTGTGCCCAGCTACAACTTGAGAAAAAGTATAATGTTTTATTCTACACTGGTATATCTATATTTTTTGCACCAGTACCCGCCAAGCCATTGCCTTGCATTCTAGAAGAACCAAAGCACTATGACCAGGAACTGGCACCAATACAGGAATGAGGGGTTGAAAAGCACTGTTCACTGATTTGAGGACTGCGATATATCTCATGGGTTTAGAGAGTAATTGCACAATGGCCCATAACCACCATATGGATGTGGTTGTCAAGAACTGTACACAACCATCACAAGTGTCATCAAAGCAAAGGCACCATTTTCGTCAGATCCCACTGTCCCCATTGCACGCAATAGGACGTTCAAGCAAGGGCTGTCACACCTTTAGAACTAGGAAATCACCGCCCTCTTGCCCCGCCCCCACACCCGAGAGTTATTGGGGCATGCAGCTTCTCTAGTACACTTGTACTAGTCTTTCTACTCTTTGTTTCCCCTTCTAAGTCCAGTCAACTCTCCCCTGGCTCTTCTGCTCAAGGCTGTCGCAATGCTTTTTCTGTTCCATCTCTTTTTCAACTTGGTTTGTCTTCTAGTGTCTTTCCATCAACTGTTTCTCTGAAATCACTGCAAAGAATGGAGAAAAAAACTCTGTTTAAACAACTTGTTATTTTACAATACATGACTAGACCACATTTTGTTGTCTGCATTTTGTTGGAGGCTTCACATCCAGGCACTTACATAACAGGTGCTTGCCTGTGGAATGATGTCACTCAGTGAGATTACGTCTTCTCCACCAATGCATTCCTCCAGTGTCCCAACACTGTCACCAAGAGAAAAAAGCATAGGTGAATATAAGAGGGAACAAACAACAAACCCCAGTCCAAGAACCTGGATTATGTTAGGGCCTTCTGGTCCGCGAGGATGCAGTTTCATTTTCCTACCTCTTGGAGGTGCTAGGAGGCTCCTGGTTGGTGCTGGGTGACTTGTGCACCTCCACTCCAACAAACCTGCAGGGGTTGAAATAGAGAAGGGGGGACAATAGGGGTGATGAAACAACTGCACAGAAACATGAATACCATAGCAGCCTGACTGGAAAGGCTTGAATGACACGTCTCACACACGCATCCTCATACCTGACAGGGGGAGGTGTGGGAGCGAGCCCAGCGCTTCCCAGAGAAGTGTTGGAGTGGGTGGTATCTGCTGAGTCACGGGTGACATCGTCATGCGTCTGGGTCTTCATAAGCAGGTCAGGGCGTCCAGACTGCATGCCTGTGTATAATTGTAAAAAGTTTGTGTGAAGACACATACACGACACGTACAGTACCAAACCATCCTACGAGACCAGGAAAAATACATCTCTGTATTATTCTCGTCTGTAGTCTCCTTCTCCCCATAGTTCATACCACTGTCTCCTTCCGTTTCGGTCTGTATCTCTGTGCTGCCGGACAGAGGGCCCCTGGTCGTGCTGCTGACGTCCTGAGCTGGAGAGGCAGGTCCGGAGGCGGATGTGTTGGCCCTGCGGAGGGCACTCTGGGTCCGGTTCTTCTTCGATGGGGAAGTCTTCACTGAAGGGGGGAGGGCGTGGGACAGGTTAGAGGGCAAAACACCTGTCATGGATTCTGACCAACACACACGCATGCATGCATGCACTTACATGGGATCTTCTTGAAGACGGTGTTGCACATGAACTTCTGAAAGCGCTCTGCGTAGAAACCTGGCCTGTGAACAGACACTGTGTCCTAAGGGGAGGGATAGGGAGGATAATGTTCACATTCCACCATTCAAAGGAATTACAAACAGACCAAAGGTTTTACATGGGGATCAAATAAACTCTCACCCCATCATGAACCAGAGCTTTCCAGGAGTGCTCCAGTTTCTTCACAAACCTGAAAGTGTCCAAATACTCAACGTCAGTCAAAATGCATTTCATACACCCAATACACACAAATAAATCACAACCTTCCTTAGTGTTTACCTGTAGGACTGCAGAATGTCAATGATGCCAATAAACACCAGCATCCTCTCCCCCTTCGAGTTATGTGCTGGAATACCTCCCATGCTGCAAGAGCAGATGAATGAAAGTTAACAAAACATACACAAAGACCTTTAATAAAGTAATAACGCAAGAAACCTAGCAATCAAACCAGTATGCAGGAGAGAAAATATTGATGTAACTGAATTAAACTAGTTTCTGATTGCCAGAAGGGAAGAGAGAGAGAGAGAGAGAGAGAGAGAGGTGATACTAACTGGTCTTCTGTTTCTAGGTGTGCTTTGCCCCTCGCCTCCCCCTGGATGGCCTCTATGGCTGTGGAGTAAAGCGACTTCTGGCACGGTGGCCTCCTCTGGTCAGTGGCCCCCGGAGCCTCTTCGCTGCCCTTCTCCCGACACGCCTGGTCCAAGTTGTGGATGCCCACCAGCAGGCTGTAGTCCATGATCTTGAAGCTCTGCAGCAGCTAGAGGCAGACAGGAGCCCATGGAGGCAGGGGTCAGTGTTTGATGGGGCGAAAAATCAATGTGCCTATCTAACTGAAGGCTAATATATTACATTCTACACATTATCTTGACTTTTTAGCACCGGGGCCCAGCAGGTCATTGTGTTTTCCTACTAGGCGGACCCCATCCCTCACCAGGCAGTCCCTCTGAATGGTCTTGCAGAGAGCATTGTAGTTATCAGGCTCAAGCAGCAGTTCGTCCGGTCGGTCCTGGATGAAGTCCAGGTCTTTGTAGGTGGGCACGGCCTTCGCCCTCTCCTTGGCCGAGGCTCGTCTCTTGCAGGTGGAGCCCTTCAGATCGTACTTGAGGTGCATTTTCACAGCCCGGGGGAGCAGATTGTTCATGACGGCAATGCGGATGTTCTTCCCGCCTGCCTGGACGCAGTACAGCCCGTAGAACTTAGGCAGCAGCGTACGCTTGTTCTGGTTCAGATTCTAGTGAGGAGAGAAAGAAGAGGAGTGAGTTGGACAATCATTACTGACTAAAGGTTCCTTAATAGCCGACATCAATATGATTTTACATTATTATGATCGGTAACTGTATCTGACACACGCTCTTTACCATAAAGTAGCCAGGAAGCAATTTCTGCAAGAACTCTGCCTCTTTGTGCTGCACGGTCTTGATGATGAACTCGTCGTCACTGGACACGTAGAAGATGGACCCACTGGCTCCGGAGTTAGACAGCTCAATCAGCGGATCGTTACACAGCGAGTACTGCAACAACAAACACACACACACGTCAAATGAGAGCTAACTAACGATGTGTTTCTCCCTCTTTGTTCACACCACAGAGCTGTGGGGAGGGGGCAGCCCTACCAGGTAGTCATCAGGTCGGATGCCAAACATCTCTCGGAAGTAGCGGAAGGCGATGGGAGCGTATGTCTTGAACCTGAAGTCACTGTAGTGGTGGGCCGGGGTCAGGTTACTGCCCTCACTGAAACATACATAATCAAAGCATAAGCAGGGGAGGAATGGGAGAGGTCACATCATGGAAGACTTTGAGAAATGTTTCAAGTGGAATTATTTCTCCATTCTCATAGAGAAATACACACACACACACCCGGGGAAGAAGATGCTCTCCACAACTTCAAAGTCTTGCATGAGAACGTCTCGCTCTGGTTTCTGGGTTAAGCTGCCCACAGTGTGGGTGATGCCCAGCTGAATGGCACCTTTCAGGGCTGACGAGGTGGTCTGTAGGAGACAGCATGGAGACGAAAGTTATTTACAAAAGTGGTAGAGTTAAGAAAACACTCTCCACTTAGTTAATACAAATATTCTACACAGTCGGGTGCGGCTGACTGAATGAAGTAAATCCAAATCCCTGACAGACTGCTTTCTAATCACACACTGAAACTGTTCCTTTCCTGGACTCTGACCTGATTAGAGTAAGAAAACAAACGGCTGAGACCTTCCAAAACTGCCATTCCCAGCACCAAACAAGTTACAAGACTAAATATTGGTAGTCATACGAAAACCAAAAGACCTTGGGGAGTTTTCCTTCTTAAGTTATCTCTACCAGCAGCCCTTTGGAGTAAAAACAATGCAAGGTTTTTAGGTTAAAGTGCAAACGCTATTCACCATGCATCTTTATCGAACAGAAAGACAATCAACCTGTCAATCACCTGATCTGAATCCAATTAAGCATTCAACAAGAAGGAAAACAGCATCTATATTTAAGATACCCATTATTGATGTATATTGGTTGCACAATTTAGACAGTAATTGCATGCACAGTTAAATTACTTTATTGTACATAAAGTTAAACTGTCCAAGGCAGTGTTTGGTGCCGTACAATATAGGGACCATATACAAAATATGCTAAAACATCTAAACAGGTAGTAGTACGAATTCCTGCTGACAATCTGAATTTTAACCAAATTTTCACTGAAAATGCTGCAACACATGACTAAGTTTAAACACAAAAAAATGTTACCGTCAAAGGCTTTTGCCTAAGAGATTCCAAATGTCCTTTTTGTGCTTTAGACACATGACACAATAGACTTGCAAACTCTGACCTTCTTGTATGTGGTCTCCCCAGTAGGATCAATCCCACGATGACCTATCGTCTTCTTCATGGTTTGAGATGAACTAGGGGACCCTAGACCCTGATTGTGGAGGAGAAAGAGTTACTAGTAGGTACAGGAAAGATGGGAAAGATGGTAGGGGACTCAAGTTAACTCACCTCTAAAGAAGCCATCTTCCGATTCCCTGAGCCTAAAGGATGGAACAAAGCATTAGGCCTTGCAACCGCTGAATGGACTACACAAAAATGTTATCGCTTGCGTAAGGATCAACAACACAATAGCTGTGCAACTTCGAGACAAACCGTCAATGTGTGTTAAGCAGATATTGTTATCAAGCAAAAGACAATGTCAGGGGAGTACCTAAAAAAAGCACACACACTCGCTTCTTGCACATAACACCACGCTGTGTATTTCTATGTCGTCTTCTCCAAAAAGTTTTCACTTTTACACATGACAGTAACTCACTCTCTAGAGGAGAAAATGACCAGTTATGCTTAGTCCTACAAAGTTTGTTTACTCTTACCAGAAGGACCCGATAAGACCCCTGCTGTGGCCATTGCAACGTTGGTCTTGCCTGTTAAGTTAATTTGTTAACGATACAGCTAGAGCTAACATCTAGACAGTGGTGTCAATAATATAAAGAAAGTTAATCACAGAATCAACAGAGAAGGAAGCAAGCCACGTCGGTGATCTACCTAACTAGCTACTGTAGATACATAATCAATTTAAAAATAACAGCCAGCCGACCATTGTTGCTTGCTAGCTGGCCAACTGACTTCACTTAGCTACAGTTAGAGATGGGTAGCTTGCATTGAATGGAGGACTTTAAAACGTTAGAGCTAGACTAGCTATGTTGCTTGATTATCCGCGTTTCACTTGTATTTAGCTGGTTGGCACGCTAGCTGTACTTAGCTAAACACCTCGGGAGCTGGCTAGACATTATCAAGCAAGTTAGTCCAGCTGGGCTGGGTTGCTAGCTAGCTACAGTAGCTAGCTACCACAACTTAGAAAACTAGGTTACCGTCTACAGTACATCTACCAGACAACCAAGTAGCGAACATAAAGTCTGTGTGCTTTAGTTTATCTGATTAGTTTTTCAGAATTGATTAGTCCGGTTACTTTTTGTATATTGCTAAACTACTGTAAGCTCAACTTTAAGTTCTGTTGACGTTAGCCTCTTCTTCTTTTTCTTTTTCTTTGAATTATATTGGCGGATGTTTTCAAAATGAAACCCTGCACTGCCACCTACTGCGTAGGAGAGTGTGTGTAGCCTACTGTCCACAACCCTGTCCTCTCAAGAAATCTACCCAACTCCATACCTCCCCCACCCTCCCCCACCACTTCAACCACACCCCACCCCGTCCAGGTTCCCGGAACCTCTCAACCAACCTTCCCTGTGTACATCATACAACTCACAATGCAAACACATGCTCTACTGTCTCCTCCACCAAGCACCCCTCACACCACCCGTTGTCATGCCCCGCACATTGCATTCAACCGTGTTTGAAACTCAAGCTATTCATACCCCGCTATTCATACCACCTCCCTACGTTTGCCCTCTTCTGGATTCAGGGTTTTAATGGTTTAATACGTGTTTGTGATTATATT